>CAMQGK010000474.1:1730000-1732500 GCA_947000775.1 Pterois miles
AGAGAGAGAAGGACCGAAGAGCATCAGCGTCCACCCCCGAGCCAAACAGGAACTACATTTCCCAGCGACAAAGGACGTTAGCATCACCACTTCCTGTCGAGAGATCCCTAGCTCCCTGGCGGTGGAGGAGCCGATGAGTTAGGGAGAACTCGACTCTCTCTGAAGAACGTCAGCGCCGCCTAAGGGAGGGGCGGTGTATCTACTGTGCCAGCTGGGACATTTTAATGGCCTGTCCGTTAAAAGAAAGGGTACAGTGACTGAGAGGACACTGGTGAGTCCAACCACTTCCAACCGATCTCTCGTTCACTAACCAAGTACAGCTTTTTCTGCTAAAGGTCTGTTCATGGTGTTTGGTGGACTGGGAGATGATAATTTATCGATAGAACTGGTGGCGGAGATGGGCACCTAAAAGGAGCTGGAGAGGCCGTAGAAGCAAACGGTCGATGGACGCACTGTGTAGCATAACACACCAGACTCTGCAGTGACTCTCATCATTTCGGGTAACCACTGAGCTGTTTGTTTAACATTATTTCTGCTGTCTCCGATAATTCTTGGTTGCCTGGTTAAGAAAATCCGAGATAGCTGGCTACTGGGAAGGTTCTAAGTTGGGGAGGGGATTGTAATCTAACCTGTCGTTCCTCTTTCCTCCCCTGGAGCCTCTAGTAGCCGTAAGTGCGCCCCCAGAGGCAGTCATGGGTCTGCTCCACCCGTCTTTCTGGTGCCAGTTCTCCTGAGCTGGGTGGGGTGCCTACTGTTATCATGCCTGGGTGAGGTGTTCAACAAATCTCGGGCTCCGCGCTCCCCTCACAGGTCTTATGCTGCGGCTCGCCTCCTTCCTGGGCCGCCGCGAAGGGCGGTTGTTTCCTTCCGGTCCTGAAAGGGAGTGAGGGAATATATTGATCGTCCTGGCGGCGGGCATCATCCGACCCTCTCGTCTCCTGCTGGAGAGGCTCTTTTTGTTGAGAAGAAGGTCGTTTCTTCGTCCTGCTCGACTACGAGGTCTGAATGAGATCACATTAAAAACAGGTCCCTCTCCCATATGTCTCTGCCTTTGAGAATTAAAGGGGCAAGTTTTAAAACTTGCCTAGAAATGCTTCCATCTGGTTAGAATCAGAGCAGGGGATGAATGGAAGACTGGTTAATACCCCCAGTGGCCATTATGAGTCTTGGTGATGCCGTTCGGTCTGACTAATGCCCCTGTGTCTTTCAAGCGTAGTGAATGATGTTCTTCGAGACATGTTAAACCAATATGTGTTCGTGTACCTAGATGACATACTCATTTTCTCCCCTGATGAGAGACTCACATCCAAATGTCAGCGGGTCCTTCAGAGGCTACTTCAGCACCATTTATGTTAAGCCGAGAAGGTGATTCCATGTCTCTTCTGTCGCTTTCTCGGTTTTGTGGTCAGCTGACAGTTACAGATGGTCCGGCAAGTTCCGGTCGCTGTTGGCCCTCCATCCAGCCGAAAAAGGTAGAAATTCCTCGGTTTCGTATTTCTCGGGTTTCCGTCTTCAGCAACATTGCTGCCCCCTTCACCGCTCCAGTAGTTTCTGGTCTGGGAAGAGAGGAGGTTTTGTTAGTTAAAGAAGAGTTTCTGCTCTCGCCCTCCTCTGCCTTCCCGAGTTGCGTAATTTATTGTGGAGGTTGCGATCTGCACCGGATCGGAGGGTATTTGCGTTCTCCGACAATCTCCTCCTTGCGCCTTCTCTCCCGAAATGACGAGAGAGAGAAATTACGAATTGGTACCGAGACTGTGGCGGTCAAGGTGGTTAGAGGAGTGGAGGATTGGTTGGAGGGGGAGAAACGCGTTTTGGTCTGGACAGACATAAGAACTTGGAGTTATCAGTCGGCCAAGAGACTAAATTCCAGGCAAGCCCGATGGGCTTTTTCTTTATCTTCAATTTTCTCTCTCCTCCGGCCGGGCTCTAAGAACGGAAAACAGTGCTCTGTCCAGTCCACGACCCGATCCGTAAAGAACCAGGGTTTTCCAAGTTGGTATAGGTGCTATTGGTGGGATATTGAAGAAAGTTAAAGAGGCACTAACAATGTTCGGTTCTGAGGGGGTTCCCAAACAGATTGTTTGTTCCTGTTTCTCTCCGTCTCAGGTGATACACTGGGCCCTCTCCAAAATATCTTGTCCCCTGGCTCCCCAGACTGTTTTTAATTAGAGAGGTTCTGGTGGCGGATGGAAAAGGAGGTCAAGGAATATGTTTCTGCCTGTACAGTCTGCGCCCGGGGAAAATCCTCCCATCGGCCCCTTCAGGCCTGCTTCCCCTCTGCCAGTTCCTCTCGCCCCTGGTCTGCTCTCCTTAGATTTTGTGCCGGCTTTCGGAAGGTAAACTCTGTTCTTGTGTAGCAGTTTTCCAAGATGGCTCATTTTGTTGCACTACCTAAATTCCCTCTGCCAAGGAAACGGGGGGTAATGATGTCTCAGGTTTTCCGATCCATGGTTTTCCTAGAGACGTGGTGTCAGACCGGGGGCCCCAATTCATTTCTCAG
>CAMQGK010000474.1:1737500-1925000 GCA_947000775.1 Pterois miles
AGCACTGATAAAGAACCAAACCAAAAAGGAGTATCTCTAAGAGTAGTATAATCAATAAAATCCTAAAGATACCGATATCTAGTTGTGTTGTCACTAAAAAGAGTCGGCTCTTTCGGCTCCCCAGTGGTTCTTCATTTTTTTGTTGTTGCGTATATTAATTTATTACCAACAATAATGTAAACTTAGGCTCAAAAGGAATTACTAATGTTAAAAAAAACATGCATTATGTTTTTTTTTAATTTAAGTTTATTACAGATATATGCCTTTATTTATTCACTCTACAAGTGCCACAAAAGATAAATTACAAAATACGAAAACAAACATTTAAGTATTTACAACTTTTAACTATTTTAATGTTTTAGTTTTTTTCTACTACACAAATTTAAAGTGACACAACACAAAATCACTGCTAAACACACAACACAAAACAAATATAAATGAAGACACACTGGCAGCTTCATAAATATCAGGTTCAATAGCTTGTGTTTTTTCTGCCCATTGCACCGATGGATGGACAGTCCTCATGTACCTGTGCGGTTACTTTTTTGGATCCGACTTGATAAGACGTTTTTTTCTTGTAGACTCTATACGCTGCCTTTGTATCGTCAATAAAATTACAACGGGTCCAGATTTCACTCCTTTTCCTGCTGTCGCTCATTTACTTAACTCTACCTTAATCTACCCTCTCTCTCTCTCTCTCTCTCTCTCTCTCTCTCTCTCTAACTGCCGCCCCTCCCTCTCTGCTCAGCGACAGTGACGACACCACACATATTGACCAATCACGTGCGGCTTCATTTGCGGCCGGCACTACACTCCAGAAGCTTCCACAAATCGGAAAGGTAGGTGAATCAATATTACACGGACTTTTAACAAAGTTTGTATTAATAATTAGCCATATAAACCCCCTATAAATGCTGTAAATATAATAACGATAATAAATTCATCTTCTTGCTAAGACAACGCCAACATTCGCCATGTCAGTGTTAGTGTATTACCCGAAACAAGTAGCGCGATGTTACCGTTATCCGGCATTAGCTTCGAAGGATAGTCAGTTAACATTAAGCTAACATCACCGTGGGCCAACCATAAAACTGTGAAGAAGTCCGTTTATTTAACGCTGTTAGAGTAGTCAAAAAAATCACAAGCACACACCGATAACATTAGCTAAATGTAAGAGTGTAGCTCACGCCAACATCAAGTTACTATGAACGTTGCGTTCATCGTAACTTGATGTTGATTTTTTTTCTGTCTCTATTTTTCAGAATGTTCCTCCACAACATTTTCAGCAGAACTACAGAGCCATACCAGCGACTGCCTGCAGTCACAGTGACAGTGCTGGACACTAAAGTTGACACTAAGGTCACCAGTTGGCAGTAGTGTGAGGACGGGGTGAAACCCCTGTCCACATACAGTAACACAGTGGCTGCAATCAGTGGTGGCGAAACCATCATCAAATTTACATTATTTGAAAACCTTGCTTCGCAAATTGAAAAGGGAAAATGTTACATAATCAAAGATTGCAGTATCAGTAAATACGGCACAAAATCGATGCCGAGCAACAAAAATACTGCAATTTATTACTGTGCCCCCATCAACGTTCCCGGCCACTTTGAAGCAGAAGGGGCAAAATTACTGATCCCACCTTCACGGCTGACCACGATCAGTGAATTTAATCCACCACCGGCTGAATACGTAACAATCGAGGGATTCATATCTACAGTAAGTTTATATATATATATATATATATATATATATATATATATATATATATATATATATATATATATAAAGTGTGTGTTCACTTTCAATGATTTCAGTCCTGGCTGATGTAGAATTTGAACTGAAAAATATATTTCTACATTCAGGACATTCACGTTTTCAGAGTTGTATATATATGTATATGTATATATATATATATATATATATATGTATATGTGTATATGTATATATATGTATATATATATATATATATATATATGTATATATGTATATGTATATATGTATATGTATATATGTATATATATGTATATGTATGTATGTATATGTATGTATATATATATATGTATATGTATGTATATGTATGTATATATATGTATATATATATGTATATATATATATATGTATATATATGTATATGTGTATATATGTATATGTATATATATGTATATATATATATATATATATATATATATATATATATATATATATATATATATGTTCAGAGTTGTGTGCATTGCTCCATTTTGTTTGTATACAGGAACGTCACCACAGACACGTCATTATAATAATTATAGTTAATTATAATAATAATAATAATAATGTAAATATTGCAATATGTTGTGATCATCATTTGGAGATAGTGATTTAACAGACATTTATTTAAATGAAAATCTTCCACATTGCCAATTGAATGATTGCCACTGTAAATACAAATGTACTTATATACTAAATTATTTTCAGTTTACATTTTAGGCTACAACAGAGAGATGCTAAACTGAATTTCTGTTTTTTTTTTCTCTTTTTTCTCTGTCACATTTAGCTCAGACCAGTCCAAAAACACCATGGGGGAAAGGGACCAGCCGTCCCCGTGAGGACCATCTCAATTAAACAGGTAGGAACTGGTTGTGTTTCTTTCCAAATATGAAGCCCAGTTGTCACTTTAAGTAACAGAATTTCATGCATATTATTACACTCAAAATAATTTTTTAGTTAGTAAAATGAATATAAATGAGAGCCTCAGTCATACTTCAGTAGAAAGTCAGCACTTTTTATGCAGCATGTTTTGTCATTGTAGGAAAAAGCAGAGGTGAAAGTCGTGCTCTGGAGGGAAGCAAACATTACTGAGCTGGTAGCAGGGATGCCAGTCACAATTACCCATGTGAAGGCAAGAAATTCTGCAGCAGAAGGGATCAGCCCACATTCAACAACTTTTACTAAAGTTGAAGTAAGTAAATTATGCAAGGGTGGGTCTTTTACTGGACAGCCAACAGGGTGGTACAGGCACCAACTAATATATTGATTTTCCGTAGGTTCTTCCTGGACACGTGGAGGTACACATCAGAGGAATCAGGAAATTGGCAGGTGGAGATATTGAAATTTTGGATATGGAGGACAGTGTACGCGTTGTCCCGCATGAAGTCTGGTTTGAAACATTTCCGGAGGAAGCAGTGCTACCAGACAAAGTGACTCTGCACTACAAGGATGGAGGAGTCTGCCAGGTCTGCCTTAAAGACGACGAGGAGTAACCCCCTCCCACCCCCCACACACACACACACACACACACACACACACACACACACACACACACACACATATATATATATATATTAATTTCATTAATCCATTAATTAAAAAAATTGTATGTACAGTAATTGCATTTAATGAATTTAGTTATGTTATTGTTATTTACGAGATATTTATATTGTAATCAGCTATTTAATGTTAACATGAATTTTGGCCAATTATATACACAGAGACACACATAAATACCCCCCCCCCCCCCCCCACACACACACACACACACACACACACACACACACACATATATACATATGTGTGTACAACTGAGGTACACTTTTGTCCTCTAAGGTACAACTGCTGGTGATGTACCCTCACAGGTCCTGAGTTGATCCACATGGTACTTACATGTACCATTTTGGGGTTAAAAGGGTACATTTAATTTCCAAAATGAACAAGGGTCCACATCTGTACCATTTTTTCCACAAACAGGGGTACAATGACAATGTGAGGCTGTCAGTGGATGAATAGAGGGAAAACCGGGTGGTTTTTGCATTAGAGTTGAGAAATTTTGTTAATTTACACCACGGGTTGGCAAACTCGGGCACCACAATGAGCTTTATGATGTGACAGAAATGTAAAAAGTACAAATATAAAAGCCATTAACTTAAAGTAAATGATAACATTCGATTTCGGTGAGAGCAGTGTTGTTGGTCACTCTTTTTGCCAGTGCATCAAAGTTTGTGGTCTTTGTTAATTGTTGGATAATTTTGTTCCAGTATTTGATGGGCTGGATTAAAAAGCTCAACGTGCCGTACGGCCCACAGGCCTCGTTTTGGCCATGTCTGGGTTACAGTGTTATAAGAAGCAATAGACATAATATTGCAAATCACAAATGATCTAGAAATAATAATTACAACTATTTCTATTATCTGAATAGATTTGCTTTGGTATGGTTTGCTTGGGATCATATTGGTTTGGTTTATTTATTTATTTAAATAATAAATATACAAATTACATCAAACACTAAACAACACACACAGTTTTCATGAAAAAGGATCATGATCATGACCCCTGATACATGCGCGTTCATGACGCAACGGCACGTGTACGCGCATCAACTGCTCCTCCCACCAGTCAGCACTTCGCTGCTGTCAGGTCGAGGCGGAGATGGACGACTGGTCGACGGAGGAACTTCTACTGAAGCTCCAGCAGGATAAATCTGACACATGAAGAAGCCCGGAGATTTAGAGGTAAGTTAATTTATAAATGAACTGAAGTTGAAGATATATAGAGCTTTATATGTTCGAAGCAGCCTTTCAATGAAACTGAAAAAAAAACGGACTAAATCTTCAGCTAGCATGCTAGTCAACATGATGCTAGCTCAGAAAAACTCGGACATTCAGCTTCAGTATAAAAGGTCAACATGACCAAATGCTTGTTGAGACATCTTTTGTGCTTTGTAACGTTAAGTTTAATCCACGGGGGGGGTTGTGTTGTTGGGTGGAAATTGTTTTATTAATGCTAAATATTAACTTAGGTAGCGTTAGCTAACGTTGACATTAGCTAAAATTTGCTGATACCATTGCGCGGTAATTTAATATCACGTTAGACTAAAATGTACCTTTAGGGTCCAAATTTATACCTACCGTAACGGTCGAGCTGTTTTTTTCCTCTTTTTCGCGGGTCTCAACTCGTTTTTTCCCCTCCCCACTCGGTTTTCACCTCAAGAACCAGGTTAATGTTACTATAAGATGGCTGTGGGCTGATTTCTGCAGTAAGTTATTATGGACGCTGTAAGATTATGTTGTGAGGGAGATTGCAGCCTAACATGTATCATGGCCATGTTGACAGTCAATGACAGCGCGAGTCCTGCTCTTTGGTGGTGGTGGGAGGAGGAGGGTGTTACCTCTGCTGTGCCATAGATAGCTTCAGTTAGCCTCTGTTGCAGTTTACTGTTGCGGTGCCCCACTCTGCTGTCTGTTCTGCTGCCACTGTATACCAGTTAAGAGTTGAACATGCGGGCATCGGTAACTGTTACGGTGAGTCTGTTTACCAGTTAGCTCCGTTAGCAGTGTTAGCTCCGTTAGCAGTGTTAGCTCCGTTAGCAGTGTTAGCTCCGTTAGCAGTGTTAGCTCCGTTAGCAGTGTTAGCGACGTTAGCAGTGTTAGCGACGTTAGCAGTGTTAGCGACGTTAGCAGTGTTAGCACAGCTGCAGTCGAAGTGGAGCAGTCCGTTTTAATGAATTAAATGAGGAAACATTATGTTCTGTCAGTACTGCGGCGTTTGGATCAGGGTGAAAACAACCGTGTGCACCAGGTGAACAATGACCATGTATTACTGTATGCACCAGCATGTGTAGTAAAAAATTTTGCCTGAAACATATAAAAACTAACACCATTCAATAGGGCTGTAATTAATTATTATTTTAATCATCGATCAATCTGTCAATTATTTAAACGATTAATTGATGGTTTGGTCAATAATCATGCATATAGGGGGCGGCAGCAGCTCAGTCTGTAAGGACTTGGGTTAGGACGCGGACGTCACGGGTTCAAGACCCCCATGGACCAAGACCAACTGGTTGCTGGAGAGGTGCCTGTTTACCTCTTGGGCACTGCCGAGGTGCCCCTGAGCAAGGCACCGAACCCCCAACTGCTCTGGGCGCTTGTCAGGAGCAGCCCCCTCACTCTGACATCTCTCCATTGACGCATGTATATGTACTGTGTGTGAAAAACAGAGTGTAAAACTGAATTTCCCCACTGTGGGACTAATAAAGGAATATCTTTCTTTCTTTTTCTTTCTTTGTCTGTTTGTCTTTCAGGAAAATCCTGACCTTTTTTTGCAGTTACATGGAAAAGTTTTCATAACACTAATTCATCATTTTATTCTATTTCACAGGTATCCTGCTAATGCTGAATATGTCCAGGTTGTTCGGACTCTCATTGATAAGTACCCCTTTCTCAAAGATCTGGAGGGAACTGGCTATGTAAGTTAGAAAGTTTGGTAGTTTTGATATTAAGCAGCTGTATATTATCTCATACAATTAAGAAAAAATTCAGAATACCGTATTGACCCGAATACAAGACGATCCCCTTCAGCAAGACCAGTTTTTGGAAAAATATTTTTTAAAGATGAAATCATCAAGACATCAATCAATAAAACAGCAGTGGTTGGAATATGATATCATTATGTAATTGTAACTGTAATTTCGTATTCCTCTTGCCAGTAAAAATCTAATGCAATGCGATTTTCAGACACCCACAAGGTGAACTGTACCATATCTGTCACTTCCCCAAGCAGAGCAATAGGGAGACACTATATTCTATAGGAGAGAGAGACCTGTGTACAGGTAGCTCCCTTGTTTTCTCAGCGTGACATGCCTTGCATGTGCGTCTGCCCCTGGGTATTAAAAAAAAATTAGAAAGTTGTGGGGTAATTAGAATACTGATCAACATTATCATGAAATCGGCATTATAACTCCTCTGTTGCTAATGTCTGAGGGAGAGAGAGAGCACTCTGACTCACTTGGGGGAAAGTCTTTTGGCGTCACCCGTTGATTTACATATATAAATATCTAGACCCTGAATATAAGACGACTCGTCTTTCTCAGACTTTTTTTGATGAAAAAAATACTGTCTTATATTTGGGTTAATATGGTAGTGTAATTCATACATGTTCAACATTTCTTGGATATTTTTTATTAAAGTACATTATTGTTTATTTTTTTCTATTAGCACACCTGGCATCAGTCCTTGAAAAGAAAAGTCAAAGCAGAGCGAGCACCTTTGGTTCACCAAGATGAAGTGAGAACAGTCAAAGAAAAGTTTGGCCACAAAAGAAAGAAGTCTGTGCCAATGGATGCTGCAGAAAAATCGCCCAGATTTGTGTCAGGGGTAAGTGGATTCATGTAGCTACATGTAGCCTGTGCTTATTACAAAAGCTAGTGTGCACAGTGGAGGTGGGAGTCTTTGGGTGTCTCATGATTCAATTCAATACCGGTTCGTAAGATCAAGATTCGACTCAAAATCATGTAAATTGCTGTAATGGCAATAAAAAAAAAGGCGCTCCGCTGTCCTGCCAGTTCACTTGTAGCTCCACAGATGAGCTGTCAGAAGATCTGCTGTCCCTTTTTTTCTCTTGCTCCCTCCACCTGACTGGTGTTTGGCTGCACTTTGTATTTCAAAATATGAAAATCTAACCTTCATCTGAGCACCAATCAGCGTGAGTTTTATAACGTTCAGGAGAAAAAAAAAAAAATCGACTGTCCTCTCAATCTATGACAGGATCGCATTGCTGATGGGCACAAGCCTAGTCACAGATTCGTTAGAGCATTTTAATCTTATTGGTTAAGGATAGTAATCGGTTAAAGAGCACCTTCGTGTCTTAGTGGCTTGCTGCAGCGCTATGTACAGAATCCTGTGAGGGTGTGCAAAGAGACGGAGGAAATGTCAACAAAAAAATCAATTTATCAAAATTATGAATCAATCCAGAATCGTAAAGGAAAAGAATCGTGATTCTTACATGATTCGATTTTTTCACTCACCCCTAGTGCACAATAGTATTTTACCATGTGTGTTCGTAAAAAGGTTATTGTTTTAGCAATGCATGTATTGATTCTTTTGGTTTACTTAGTAATTAATAAGAATTGTAGCATCCTTGGTTTTGTTTTATTCTTTTTCAAAATTCTAGTTCAAATGCAGTTTTGTTGTTATGCTGTTTTAGTTTTCGGTTTTTACTTCCAGCAGGTGCCTGCTGTAATTGGTGAGGATGCAGCCTCCATCGAGAGACATGTGCATGATCTACAAATGCAATATGAAAAGATGCAGCCAGACAGTTCTGTGGTCAAAGACCGCATGCATCGGACTTTCGCATGGCGTCAGAAAGAGATCAAGGATGGCATGACAGTTGAGGATGTACTGAGAAAATACCCTTTCTTGAGAACACCTTCAGGCGTGAGCGATATGATTTGCAGTATTTTAAGTCAATTTAAAGCTGACGGGAGACTAATTTGCACATTGCAATAGTTACAGCAGTAGGTTTGTTACTTTTTAATTGTTGGTACAAGCTGTTTTGAGATTGTTGGAGCAGAGACGTGAGCAGCTCAGCTACCGCTACAGAGGCTAATGGAATTTCTTGTTCATGTTCGGAGTTGTGTACAGGGCTTGACTGACAAATGGCAAATGACACCTGTGATGTTGCGGGGGCGCCACAGTGCACTAAAAACAAATCCTTAAATAATGTTGTGTCCATTGGGGTTTCAGCATCCCAACTTTTTTGGAAATAGGGTTGTATTTAATCTGCCCGATTGATGAATGTCTAACCCTGATTTGCGGGCTTAAGCTGTGCGTGGTCATTCATGATGGATGGGGGAGGAGAGGGAGGTGAGAATATGAATTGAGAGGGGCTGAACAATGTGTGTGTGTGTGTGTGTGTGCGCATGTGTGTGAGAATGTAGACCAGTAGGTTTAAGCAGTGTTTCTTTTGAGTGTGTGTGTTCGCGCAATAGTTAGACATTTTATTGTTGATGTTTCTGTTCAAAATTTAGAAGACTGATTAATTTCAGTCATGAATATGATGTATTTTACAAGCCAAATGATCTGTATTGATTGTTTCATTGAAAATTATATTGTATTCTATGGGGTTTTTTGAAAATTGTATTGTATCGATTGTTATCGATGTTTGATTGATTCTGTTTCAGATAAATAAATTGAATTAAACATGTTTTTGACTATTTCATGTTGTATCAAGTACAGATTTGACCTCTCAAGGTACAAATGGTTTGTCACTGGGGCTGTACCCTCTAGAGAACAAATTTGTACCATTTACAAGGGTACATTTTAGTACCCAGAGTGTTAAAGTCCATTTTTGTACCCCAGGGTGCATAAATGTCCCCATGAGGTACTAACAGGAAGGGTAAAAAAATGTTTCCATGTTAATAGGTACAAATAGTGTACCTTTGAGGGTACTGCCCCAGTGACAAGGTGTTGGACCCTTAAAGGTACAAATTTTACACATTATTTCTGAGAGTAGATTCTCCTCCTCTCTGTCTATGTACACAGTATTATTGGCTGCACTTGTATTGCCTCCATTGACAAGTTGTAGACCAAGTTTACTGACGTGTGGACCACTTTCACCAGTCACTATTTCAGAAATTAGTGCAAAAGTTCCATTGCACAGACCTGATTGCACGTTAATGTTTCTGGTAAGCATAACACGAGCACCTATGGCGACTTTTATTGAGTCGGGTAACTCTTTTTTGGTCTCTTGGGTAGGTATAGCTTGTCTTGCCATTCTGCCAGTTTTAGGGTCTTTTTTATAGTCATCTGCATCTATACTGATGATGTCTGAGTGAAAGAGAGCCAACATTGCTAAGTTGTGTGCATCAACCCGTCTATTTGTAGCATAGACATGCAGTACGTCCATAGGACATTGTGCCTGTTCGATTATAGCCTGAGAGAGTAAAGCTCTGTCTTCCTCTGACAATCCATGAGACTTTTCTTTGACACAGATTCGATTTAGCATCTCGGCAAAAGGGACGTCATCTTTCTGACGCATAATATCTGTCAGTGTGATCATCTGAAAATGGTCACGCCAGAGGTCGATCTGTGTGGGATCATGCACACATAGAGGTTTAGACTGTCTGACTGGTGAGAGCTGATAGAAATCTCCAACAGCGAGAACCGACATTCCACCAGAAGGTCTCTGGATTCCTTTGATTTGCTTCAATCTCGCATCTACGTAGGCAAAGAGAGACTTTGAAACCATAGATATTTCGTCAATGATTAGTATTTCAGCGTTTGAAAGCTCAGCCCTGACCTCATCCAGTTTATTGCCAAGGCCTTGGAAGGGAGGCTTAAGACTTCTCGGCAGCTTAAGGAGACGTCGCAGTGTCGTACCTGAAATGTTAAATGCTACAGTACCAGTGAAGGCTGTTAACAGGACAGTAGGCCTTGAGATGTCTGCTTCTTCTGCATTTCGTGGAAGTCTGCACAATATTTTGGATGCCTCTGCGTGGATGCATTTGATGAGATGGGACCTGCCTGTTCCAGCACCACCGTTTATTATGTAGAGGAAGAACTGCTCTGGGTTTAAGCCGCAGACCTTAAACACCAGTCTGTGACGGTGTAGAAGACAGATGCTTGCTTCTGGTTCAACTTCTGATACATTTGGCGTAACAACGTGGGATCTATGCTTGGAGCCTCTCTTGTGATTGCACTTTCTGGTCTTGTGTCTGAGCCAAGGTTAAAGTCTGGTACATTCTCTTGTACATCATCATTATCAGGTTGTCTTGCCTCAAGTTCTTCAATACACTCCAACCATTGTAATTCACACTCTGGAGCCAGATTACACCATTCGTTTCTCATGCCACCATTTTGTTCGTACTCTTCGATGGCATCCTCAATGTCATTTCTGTGTTTCTCATATTTCTCTCTGTTTCGTTTCACAATTCGTGACACCGCCTCAGGGTACTGTGAACCTGGTAGCACAACGGCTGCACTGTTGTGAAAGGACTGGTAAGTTGGGAAGTTACTGCTTTTCAGCTGGGACTCTGAGCGATGAGGGAGGTAAAGTTTGAGCAATGTGCTGTGAAATTCTTCAGGATTCTTCTCCTGTGAGAAGCGTTGATATTTAATGATTGCAGGTTTATCTTTTGTTCTCCTCTGGACGTATCCCATCTCATTCAGTAGGGGAAGCACATTTTTACCTTTTGTTTGTTTGCCATAGACAATCCTACAGGTGGCGGCAAAATCTGCCAAGCACATCGCCTCAAATTCTGGTGTTTCAGGTCTGGATTTATACTTATCAGGTAACCCGCTCATCCACACATGGGCAGAGTCTGGTGTTGTGTTCTCAAGGAACGAGAGGGGGTAACTCATTTTAAGTGCATTGTCATCCGTCTGTACAAATACGATACTGCGTGTACACTGTTTCATGTGTAGTCCGCATGCACGAGCCACACACTCTTGAGCACTGACCTCTCTTTTTTTGGAGTAGGCCTGCATTACTTGTTTCATTTCATCACTTTCATTGACATTTTCATGAGAGGAGTTTTGAATCATCGTTTTGAGGTATTCATTTAAACCATGTTCGGCCTTGGAAATGTAGCTGCATATATACATGATACAGGAGTAAGCGTTGAGAATGTACTGTATGTCTAAATTGCCATCCCAGGCATCAAGGAGGTAACGGTTGTCATACGCAGGCATTGCATGTACTCATCAACGGTGAGCTCACACAGGGCCAGAAGTTGTGGTAAACTCAGGTTGGCGTTTTCAGGATCATTAAGCAATTGTTTCAGCTTCGTGAGCTTGGTCGTTGCTGCTGACTCTTTTTCTGGATCATCATTCTCTGCAGGTCTGATTATCCTGGTTTGTGGTGCAGGTTGCTTGGAAAATCCAAAACGGCAGCTAGCACCGCTGTATTTAACACACATCTTGGAATGCTTTTTGCTGTGCATCTGAACTTCAGTTACTTTTTTGTGCAGTTCGGGTTGCGTGTCTGAAAGCCAGGTATTTGTTTTTCATGAGCCGTCTCATCGTTTGTTTTTGTTTAGCTCTGAATTGAGGGTCATTTGCATAACGACTGGTGATGTAAGACTTTCTAGTTTGTCTGAAATGAGCATTCAAGCGATAGCTGGAGTTTATATTTGACCTCTGCCTCTGTTTAAAGGCGATGTCTTGACTGTAACGACTGGTTATATATGATTTCTGCTTCAGTTTAAAGTCAGTGTCTTGACTGTAACGACTGGTTATATATGATTTCTGCTTCAGTTTAAAGTCAGTGTCTTGACTGTAACGACTGGTTATATATGACTTCTGCCTTCTGCTTTAAGATGAGTGTCTTGACAGTAACGATTTTTGATGTAAACCTTCTGTCTCTGCTGGAAGTTGGAGTCTTGTTGATAGCGAGTAGTTATGTAGGACATCTTTCTTTTTCTGCATTCAGCATTTTGCCTGTAACATTTGTTTTCAAGGGATTTTTTCTGTTTCTTAACACATGTATCTTTAGCATACCTGTCTCTCGCTTTCTTATTTTTTTGTATTTTTTTCATTTCTCCTCTTCTGATTTTCTCAGCATTTTTGCCACGTTTAGCTTCCAAAGTCATAGCTCTTCTTTTGAACTTTGCCTTTTGTTGTTTGGTATATTTAGACAGACTTGGCATATGTAGATCATCATGTTTTGGTGTGGGACATTCCACTGCACCTTTCCTATCATGTACTGATTCATATGCATCTGATGTAGTGACAGCACAGGGTGTGGACTCTGTACCTGAGCAGGATGGCAAACACATCTGGATTTCAGCCTGTGTACGACTGGACGTAGTGCTGTTGTCCTGCTCCATCATGTGTGAAACGGCCACGTCTGCACTGGCCTCAACATGTACCAAATTTTCATCCACTGAGTGTTCATCGACACTGTGAAACAGCACAGGCATTAGCTCATACAAGCTCCGGGCTTGCTTCTAACATCAGGAAAGATGTGACAATCTTTGTGATCAGATCACTTACGTTTGTGAAAATCATCGTGACAGCTGTACCTGTACCACATGGGCCATGAGGTAGGCCATCAGATCGTCTGGAGTGTGGGTCAAAAAAGCCAAACCTTCCTTGCTGGTCTCGGAAGACAGCGATGCACACAGAAGCCATTATCAACAAAGCATAGTTCACCTGTGATGACAAGCACTGGAGTCTACGAGGTTCAGGTGGTCAACGTCGCCAGTAACGGCTGTAAACATGCCAAACATTGAATCACACTTTGTTTGTGGCTACAGACAGCAGCACATAATGACAATCTCAGGAAGTTCTTCTGTATGCAAGTGTGCAGCCACTCGTCGTTCATCAGCAATCAGTTGATTCACAATCGGTGCATACATTGTATGTCCTCCATCTAGAACACGATCAAGGTCTACACTCTGGAGATGTTGTAGCTCATGCTGGAAAGCTAGAAATGTTGCACAGTTTCAGGTACACTGACTGTTTCTAGACTCAGCATATTTATAATGCCTCTGACTGCGTGATGCCAACACACGTATGACATTAGCATGAGAAGACTCAGGAACATTTACCTCTCTGTTGCTATGAGGATGAGAGTTTATTGTCTGGTCATCTGGTGGAGGATGAGACGATACTCTCTGGTCATCTGGTGGAGGATGAGAACTTACTGTTTGTTCATCTGGTGTTAAGTGTTGAGACTCATCAAACTTTTGCCAGCGAAGTTTGGAGGCTCGAGATCTTTTCCCTTTCCGAGGCATGGTCACTGGAAACCCCTCTTGGATGTCAGTTTCAAATAGTCAGTGTCAAAGTTTTGTATGAAAGTTTCTGTCAGATTTTATCTTAAAGTCAAAGGTCAAAACCTGTATACTGTAGGTTGTGTCAAAGTATGCTTTACACGTCAAAAATGGTAGAGGTTTTTGATGTGTTTGTGTCAAGGTAAAATGTCAAAATGTTTTGTTGGTTTTGTCAAGGTTTAGTTCAGTGATAGATGGAGGTCAACGGCAAAGGTTCCTTTCTCAAGTTTATTTTCTCAAAGTTGGCTGATAAGCCAGATTGTTCTTGAAGCCCGGGTGACTGACCAGCAGGCTGAAAGTGTGAAATAAAGGTAGAGAGAACAAGACAGTGACAATAGATAGAGGAGGATGGAGGAGAGAGGGGTTTGGGGGTTGGGATGAGAGACACAGGATCAGCTACAGCTTCAACAGGTTCAGCAGGTTGAACAGGATCAGCTTCAGCTTCAACAGGTTCTCAGCTGCAGGATCACAAGAAGAAAAACATAATTAATTTCATTAAAATCATTCCTCATGGTAAATTCATCATATATATATATATATATATATATATATATATATATATATATATATATATATATATATACACTCCTGATCAAAATCTTAAGACCAGTTAAAAAATTGCAAGAATTTGCATTTTGCACTGTTGTATCTTAAGAAGGTTCTAAGTACAGTTTCAAAATGCAAAAAGAAGAAATGAGAGCAAGAGACTAAATGTTTTGAGCAGGCAATTTATTGAAAAGAACAATTTAACTGAAATAGGCTGTTCATCAGCTGATCAAAAGTTTAAGACCACATCCTTTAAAAGCCCAAATCTGTGCAAAAATTTGGATTCCATGTCATTTTCTGTCAAGTAATCACACTGTCAAGACCTCTTGATGGGAAAAGCAAAAAAACTCACTGCCTTGGAACGTGGCAGGATTGTTGAGCTGCATAGACAAGGCCTCTCACAGCGTGCCATCGCTGCTGAGGTTGGACGCAGTAAGACATTCATTTTGCATTTCTTAAAAGATCCTGAGGTTTATGGAACAAAAAAATCAAGTGGTAGACCCAAAAAAATCTCACCGGCACTGAGCCGGAGGATCCGAACGGCTGTCCGTCAAGACACGGGACGATCCTCATCCCAAATTAAGGCCATTACTGGTGCTGACTGCAGCCCAATAACCATCAGACGGCATCTGCAAAGGAACGGCTTCAAAAACAAAAAACCTCTTCAAAGGCCACGTCTCCGTCAACGCCACAAAATTGCCCGTTTGGCCTTTGCAAGGGAGCACCAAACATGGGACGTTCAAAGTTGGAAGAAAGTTTTATTCTCTGATGAGAAAAAATTTAACCTTGATGGTCCTGATGGCTTCCAACGCTACTGGCATGACAAGGAGATGCCACCTGAGATTTTTTCAACACGGCACAGCGGAGGGGGCGCCATCATGATCTGGGCTGCTTTTTCCTTCAATGGAACAATGGAGCTCCAGGTTGTGCAGGGCGTCAAACAGCAGCTGGCTACGTGGAGATGTTGCAGCGGGCATCCCTCATGACTGAGGGCCCTCGTCTGTATGGTGATGACTGGGTTTTTCAGCAGGACGATGCTGCAATTCACAATGCCCGTCTGACAAAGGATTTTTTTCAGGAGAATAACATCACTCTTTTGGATCATCCTGCATGTTCCCCTGATCTAAATCCAATTGAGAACATTTGGGGATGGATGGCAAGGGAAGTTTACAAAAATGGACATCAGTTCCAGACAGTGGATGCCCTTCGTGAAGCCATCTTCACCACTTGGAGCAACATTCCTACAAGCCTTTTGGAAACACTCGCATCAAGCATGCCAACACCAATTTTTGAAGTGATCAACAATAATGGTGGAGCTACTCATTACTGAGTCTGTTTTTGAGACTTTAATTTCTGTTTTAGGGGTTTTTTTGAACTATGGTCTTAAACTTTTGATCAGCTGATGAACAGCCTATTTTAGTTAAATTGTTCTTTTCAATAAATTGCCTGCTCAAAACATTTAGTCTCTTGCTCTCATTTCTTCTTTTTGCATTTTGAAACTCTACTTAGAACCTTCTTAAGATACAACAGTGCAAAACGTAAATTCTTGCAATTTTTTAACTGGTCTTAAGATTTTGATCAGGAGTGTATATGGCCTGTGCCGAGGTTGGCCCTTGTGAGTGAAGCAGCAGCAGCACACCTTTGGGGGCAGCAGTAGCTCAGTCTGTAGGGAGTTGGCTTGGGAATCGGAGGGTCACCTGTTCAAGTCACAACATGGACCAAGAACTGAGTGTGAACTGGTAGCTGGAGAGGTGCCAGTTTACCTCGGGCACTGCTGAGGTGCCCCTGAGCAAGGCACCAAACCCCCAACTGCTCGGGGCGCTTGTCAGGAGCAGCCCCCTCACTCTGACATCTCTCCATTAATGCAGGTATATAGGTCCTGTTTGTGCATGTATGTATTTCTGCATGTACTGTGTGAAAAAAAAAACAGTGTAAAAATTGAATTTCCCCTTGTGGGACTAATAAAGGTTATTCTTCTTCTTCTTCATATTATAAGATGCACTGTCAACTTTTGAGAAAATTTAAGGATTTTAAGTGTGCCTTATAGTCCGGAAAATATGGTAATTGTCAAGTTTGTAACTGAGTTATTAGTTGGCTATGAATTGACTATGAATTGGTTCATTAGTCATCAAACTCTTTCTCCTCTGGAGATGCATCTATACATCAGCCTCTCTGAGTAGATGGTAGATGGAGGTTGTGCTGTCTGGAGCAGAGTGGCAGCAGCTTCTGTCTGGAACAGTTTGGATCTTCTGGATCCAACGGTGCGACCCGGATTGAGTCGTTCCTCTCCCTCAGTGGCTCTCTTTGGATCCTCGGACACCCTCATTTTTGGATAGCTGTCACCTCGATGCATGTTTCCATCTTCGTCTCTCTCTATCTGGCGAGGCATCTCTGTACCATTTCTTCAGACCCCCCTCCTCGGAGCTGGATGGGTCACTGGATTCAAAAGATTCTGGACCTAAAGTCTTTCTTTAAGTCCCTCTTCACAATGGCTGGGATTCACCAGCACGTAGATACAGTGGAGCTGCTTCAGGCTTCAGCAGCTGTTTCAGCCGTCAGGGCAGAGCAGCAACATAATAAATAAACAGGGCTCAGACAAGAGAGAGACAGCGTATCAGAACAGCATTCGTTTCTTTAGCCAGACTGGATCAAGTCCACAGGTTCAGAGCCTCCTTTCAGGTAGACTGGGTGCCGGTATCATCTGAGTGTGAGGTGTCGGACCTGAGTCCTCAGGACTGGTGTCCTTGGAGTGTTCTTTCTCACCCCCCAACCCTCTTGTGGTTTATGGGATGAAGAGGGGCACAGCTCTAAGAGCTGAACAACCCCGAGGAGCCTGAAGCCCCAGAAAGACCAGAAAAGACTAGATGTGTGAAGCCTCTTATTATTATGACGGCTAAGACGGCTAAGCTGTCGTCCATGATGGAGAAGGACTCCCACCCCATGAGAGACACCATCAGAGCTCTGGAGAGCTCCTTCAGTGACAGGCTGCTACACCCTAAGTGTACGAAGGAGCGTTACAGAAGGTCCTTCCTGCCTGCAGCTGTTAGACTCCACAACCAGCACTGCTCCCAGTAGACCACAATCACAGTCACATTCACAACAAACTCACCGGACATACGTGCAATAAGGACTCATGTGCGACTATGTCATCTGCTTGAATTATAGGAACCGGACAATTATTTATTGATATAAATGGACATACTTCATAATACATCATTATTTTTTATTTTTATGAATATTGTTTTTAAATCTATGCTTGTCTTCTATTGCACTATCCACTTGCTGCTGTAATGGGTAAATTTCCCCACTGTGGGACTAATAAAGGAATATCTTATCTTATCTTATCTTATCTTATTAGCTGAGAAAGGGGGTGCGGCGTTTAGTTGGTGGGAGAACAGGAAAGACCAGGTATTTGACCTGTTGACCTTTAACTCATAAAAACTTCATCTGGTCAGGACCATACTGGGTTGTTATCTAGTGAGATTCACCAGGCTGGTTGTAAATGAAGAGTCTCACCACTTAGCGCCCTGAGAGGTCAAACAATCAGTTTCTGGGAGGATGTAAAAGTTAAGATGTGTACTCTGGATTCATCAATAATTTCATTATCACATTTCATAGTCTTCATCTTTCAGTCATCATCCGCTACACAGTCATAAACACATAGAAATACACTCTGGTTCAACACCAGGGGCAGACCTTTACCTATAGCTTTGTTATGATGTTAAAATGAGAAAAGTATTGAATTGTACCCCCCCCCCAAAAAAAAAAAAATTACAAACCTGAAATGTCACTGCTTACACTACATAATCAGATTTTACTCACAAAATATAATAATTACAATATAACATGATGCTCCTTCACATCATCATCATTAACCAACAAACCCACCATTCTACATGAACTAGTCCTGGAACCCACATTTGACATTTTACTGCTAACAGAAACTTGGCAGCAACCTGATGATTTTGTTGTTCCTCAGTCAATCAACCCCCCGGTTCTGGCTTCATCAAATCCAGTTCCTGTTATCACAGAAGCAGTTTCACCATCGTATTCAATCAGAATCACAGGATGACAGAACTCACTCTCCCTCCACTCTCATCATTTGAGTTCCTAGCGTTGAAAGTCTTTTACTCATTGAATGTCATCCTCCTTTACTGGCCACCCAAACCTAACTGATATGTTACCTGCTCCAACACTTCCAAAGTTTGACTGTCATCAAACATTACTTTTGAGAAAATGGTCATTAAAGATAATAATTCATATTCAGCAATTGTTCACATGGATTAAAACACATTTTCTCTTATGTCTGGGTAGACAGGCAGGCGTGGACTCAAAAGCAAACTCACTGAGATCAGGTTGAAGGTAAAAATCAGCGTCTTTAATACAGGCAAAAAGTCGGTACACAGGAGTCAAAATCAGCTGGCAAACAAATCCGAATCGGCAGGCAGAGACTTGGTCAAAAACACTGGCAGAATTTCTAAGGCACGGGGAGATAAAAACACGAAAGACGCTGAGACGCTTGTACATGAGTAAGCAAGACGAACTGGCACAGAGGGAAGGGAGGACGCAAATTAAATACTAGTGAAGGGAGTGATTAATGCCGGACCAGGTGAACACAATCGGAGCGGGGGAAGACAATCGGACTCAGGTGAGTGGTGATAGAAACTGGGTCAGAGGGCGGTGGTCGAACGTGCAGGCGGGAAACATGCAGGCAGGGAGTGAAGTGCATTGAAACGAGAAAGGATTTTAGAAATACAAAATAAAACAGGAAGTGCCAAAACAAAAGCATGCAACCCAAAACACAAGGACTAAGACTTGACATTTCTTACAGTACCCCTCCCTCTAGGGATGGCACCAGAAGTCCCAGAATCATCAGGATGTGCCCTGTGATAATCCCTAATGAGCTCTGGGTCATATGTGTCAAACACGAATTGATTTAACATATCCCGTAATACATCGTTAACAAGAGACTGAAACACAGCTGGAGCATTAGTTAGTCCAAACGGCATGACTAGGTACTCATAATGTCCACTAGGAGTGTTGAAAGCCGTTTTCCATTCATCCCCCTCCCTGATTCTAACCAAATGATAAGCATTCCTTAGATCAAGCTTGGTGAAAACTTTAGCACCCTCAAGTTGCTCAAAAGCAGAGGAAATCAAAGGGAGGGGCTACCTGTTCTTAATGGTGATATCATTGAGTTCACGGTAGTCAATGCACAGCCGAAGCGTCTGGTCTTTCTTCTCAACGAAGAAGAATCCAGCTCCGGCTGATGATGATGATGGTCGAATTGTCCCGGCTGCCAGAGAAGTCTCAATATACTCTCTCATAGCTTCGCGTTCGGGGACAGAGAGAGAGTACAGTCTTCCCTTGGGAGGAGAAGTGCCAGGGAGAAGATCAATGCCACAGTCGTAGGAGCGGTGCGGGGGTAGAGAGGTGGCGCGAGCCTTGTTAAATACCTCCTGTAGGTCATGATAACAGGAGGGAACCCCCGCCAGGTCAGGGGATTTCCCAACAGACGAAGAGACGAGCGTAGTTACCTTTGCCACCTCTCGAGGCGCTGCGATGCTTTCAACAAGCTCCGGAGGAGGAACAGAAAGACAACAGGTTAAAGCACACTTATCTCCCCATTTTAGCACCTCTCCCATGGACCAGTCAATGTATGGGTTGTGTCTCTTTAGCCAGGGAAGGCCTAAGATCAACGGATGTGCAGCTGATTCAAAAATGTGAAAACTGAGAGTCTCTGTGTGATTACTGGAGGAGATGATTTTCACCGGTTGAGTGCGATGAGTCACCCGGCATAACAGTCTCCCGTCCAGTGCATGTGCCTCCAGAGGCTCGACAAGAGGCTCGATCAGTAGACCCAACTTGTTCACCAGCATCCGATCAATGAAGTTCTCATCTAATCCGGAATCCACCAGGACTGGCTGGACCAGGGAATGAAGAGAGGAGACGAGTTTCACCTGCATCAAAGAGCGAGAGGAATTAGAAAAAGTAGTTGGGCTCACCAGTGTCCTCTCCCTCACTGATGAGCCTTCTCTTTTAGTGGGCAGGAGATCAGGAAGTGTCCCAACTGTGCACAGTAAATGCACCGGCCCTCCTTCAGGCGGCACTGGCGCTCCTCTGGAGACAGGCGGGTCCTCCCCAGTTGCATCGGCTTTGCCGCAGCACTAGGGGGCGATGGCGTGTCATCAGATGGAGGTGGTGGTGAGGAGCACCATGACGGGCATTGAGGGGTATACTGCTTCGCCTGGACCGGAGGTGGAACTGCCGCTCTCTTTCGCTCTCTCTCTCTTTTTTTTTTTTTCTCTTTGTCTCTCTCCCAAAGGCAATTATTGATTCTGAGCCCGTGTAAGAAGTCGTCCAGGAGTGAAGCATCATTCCATCCACTATCAGCCGCCAGGGTGCAAAACTCGATAGCGTAGTCTGCCACACGCCGCTTTCCTTGTCACAGGGCCACCAGCACTCGCACTGCCTCTCTGCCTGGGGTGGTATGATCGAAAATTTTACTTAAAGTCTCAGTGAACAAAGAGAGAGGAACATACCGGAGAATTCCGTGCCCATTCTGCCGAGGCCCAGGCTTCAGCTCTGCTGGACAGGTGAGTAGAAGAAGAAGAAGAAGATCAACCTTTATTAGTCCCACTAGGGGATATTCAATTTTTACACTCTGTTGTAACTTATACACAGTACATACAGGACCCATATACATGCATCAAATGGAGAGGTGTCAGAGTTAGGGGGCTGCTCCTGACAAGCGCTCCGAGCAGTTGGGGGTTTGGTGCCTTGCTCAGGGGCACCTCGGCAGTGCCCAAGAGGTAAACTCGCACCTCTCCAGCAACCAGTTCACACTCAGTTCTTGGTCCATATCAGGACTTGAACCGGTGACCCTCCGGTTCCCAAGCCAACTCCCTACAGACTGAGCTACTGCCGCCCCCGAGTAATAATGAATGCCAACTTTGCTCATTCGGATGGGAACTGCGCTGCCTGTAAGTCGAAGTGGAGACCACACTGGACCAGGAAAGAGCGGCAATTTGCTGAGTCGCCGGAGAATCGCTCCGGTTTGGCCAGGTGCGGAGAGTTGGACTGGATCGGCATCGGAGGGAGAACCGGAACAGGAACTGGAGCGGGTTGGCCGAGCGACAGAGCCGTCGTCGGGGAACCCCCCTCCGTGCCCGGAGAATGACGTGACTCGAGCAGGTTCATAAGCGTCAGTATTTGTGTACCTAGTCTGTTGACTTGCTCTCCAATGGAATAACGGAAAGCCTCCTGGCTTTCAGTCAGTTGTTTTACCCCGTGACTGACGGTGGTGAGCTGCAAACAGCTTTAATACAGGCAAAAAGTTGGTACACAGGAGTCAAAATCAGCTGGCAGAGACTTGGTCAAAAACACTGACAGAATTTCGAAGGTACGTGGAGTCAAAATCACGAAAGACGCTGGGACGCTTGTACTTTGTAAGCAAGACGAACTGGCACAGAGGGAAGGGAGGATGCACATTAAATACTAGTGAGGGGAGTGATTAATGGCGGACCAGGTGAACACAATCGGGGCAGGGGAAGACAATCGGACTCAGGTGAGTGGTGATAAAAACTGGGTCAGAGGGCGGTGCTCGAACGTGCAGGCGGGAAACATGCAGGCAGGAAGTGAAGTGCACTGAAACGAGAAGAAGTACAAAATAAAACAGGAAGTGCCAAAACAAAAGCATGCAACCCAAAACACAAGGACTAAGACTTGACATTTCTTACAATTTTCTTTCCTAAAACTTACCAGCTAGTTTTGTTGCCTCAACCTAACAAAGTAGTAGTTTTGTAGTAGTTTAGTTTTGTTGCATAACCTAACCTTAGTTTTGTTCCCTAAACCAGATGTTAAATTGTTTCTGTGGTGGCTGCCAGCATGTTATGTTCTGTCAATGGATTGTGGTCATTTCACATATTTCTGTGAGAGCACTTTGTCATTTTTATCTACAGTATATGCTTCAAAAACATGCGCAAGTAGAGTAGCAAAGGTCATGATGCAGGTTGTAAGATCCGTGATACATATTTGAAGACACTGACCAGGTCTCCATTTAAAGGGTCCGATTCTCAGTGCTGTTGGTATTACTGGTATTACAGGATTTACTGAAAATTATTCAATCTGGTGACGAGGAGACACGCCTAACATCTAATTGCCTTCTTGCGAAAGTCTACCCTGCCTCCTCTGATGCTGCACCAGACTGAGTAACCTGGAATCCAGTACTGTCATCTGCCACGCCCGTTAACAGCAGCTCTCCTCTAAGCCTCTAAGCCCGTCTAAGACTAGGAAAATAAGTCTTAAGGATCTGTCGGTTTGCTTGGCTAGAGCAACCAGTAGGAACCATGAAAAAAGTTAGATCAGTGTACCTTCCAGACCACAGTCTTTAAGAAGTGGAAAAATCCAACTTTATTACATAATTAAACAGAGCAAAGCATACAACTCACAAAATGATTAGAATTCAGTGATTAAAAATTAATGATACGATAAAATGATTAGTTGTTATGATTTGAAAATAATATTAAAAAACCTGATTAGTCAGAGCTGACGTTGTCCAGAGAGGAACTGCTGGTGGCCACTCCACAGTCCTTTAGTTATCGGACTAAGGCAACTTATAGAAATCCTGTGATTCTATCCAAAATCCTCCGAGATCCTTAATGTCCCAAAATCCAATAACCGGAGAGCAGAAACCTTGATAATCCAGTGAAGTCACCCAGCTGGTTGGGGAATGGCTGAATCTGCTGAGGTTCGATCTTCATGTTTCTTCATGCTTCATGAATCTCGCTCTCTCTGTCTCTAGAAATAAGTAAAAGATTTAATCCCCCGTTGTGGTCAGATCAGAAGGTTAAAATCAACCTTACTCGAAGGTGGTCAGAAGGAGAAGTAGCTCAGAAGGCTGTGTGGTAAAACCTCTCTTATATGATGGATTTGGTCATAAATATGTCAAATCCTTATAAAACAGTATATGCATTATTGTGTGTGTGCCTGCACTCGAGTGTGTGCAGGACGGCATCCAAAACCAGATGTTCGGCCGTTTAGCGACTTTCACTTCCTTGCTCATTATACAGAATGTATAACGAAATTAGAAAACTTCTCCTTGTTCAGTACAACAAATATTAAGTAGTAAATACAAGGTGTAAAAATGAAAATACTATATACAGATTAAAAACGTTCAGGACATCAGTTATTACACAACCAGATCACTTCCCTCTGTAACTAGTTTTTCTTTTTCAAAATCAACTTCTTTCTTGACTTAATGTTTCTTTAAGATATTTATGTTAGAACCGATACATTTCATACATCAGTATTGATTAACACAACATAATCATTCAGTCTAATCACATTACAATCATTTCTTGTCTTTCAACCTTTTTCTTAATATAACAACTTTGCTCAAAGAATTCGAATTATTTTACAAAAAAAATGATGCTGACATGTTTCCCCACTAGATCTAATGCAGGAATCATTTTTATTTACTTATATTACACAGTGATTGTGGTGAATGACCTGACAGTTGTGAGGAAGATGTTGTAATTATTATGTAAGTCTACTGACTCACTGCAAATTATGTAACAGTGGCACAAGAAGAGGACAGGTGGATCTCTCTTCTGCTTTGTTTATAAGTAATGCCACTCATTATTCTGTGGTTTATGATAAAGCAAATACACGTTGTCGTGCAAACATGTCAACACACCCACAAATTAATTCGTGGTGTCACTGTTTCCTTGGCACAAGCATATAAATTGAAGCACTTTCAGTCAGTGAAGGCAGTCTCCTCACAGGCTAGACACCAACACATCATTCACAATGTGGACCTTCATCGTGGTTTTCATCCTTCTGACAGGTAAGAACATCAGCCTCGTATTTGTAGTTGACACTAAAGGAGCATGACGTGCTTAGATAAGGGTATTATTTGTATATAGACTGTACAGCACTGATATTGATTACTAACCCATTTAACCATGTCATTTGCAGCTGGACACAGAGCACAGAACCATTACAACAGTTTGAGAGGCATTTTGCGTCACGCTTGTCCAGATAAACATGTTGTTTCTCAGATTAATAGGTAAGTTGCACATAAAGATGAAACCATATATGCAATTTTGTATGATTCAGGAGAATGATCATCCTCCACATTTAACCATGTATTATTTAATATCATACCTTTACATTGCATATTTACAGTCCAGGTACCTCTGATCGTTCCTTTAAATCATTATTGATTCATGTCAAAGCTCCTACAGCTCCATTGATCAAGATCGCACATGGAGCATTGAGTGCAGGGCTTTCGGCGCTACCTCAGGCTGCTCCTGGTCTGGTCCCCAGAACCTATGTGACAAAGAACTCAGCTACAACTGCCCAGTCAATTATATGGTTGCTGGTGTCTACAGCAGTTACGACAGCGCACATGGAGATAGAAGGTTGGTCGCTCGTTGAAATCCTGCATTAAAATGTTAACGCTATGGTGTTGTATGGTAAAATTTAACTAATAATAATGTTATAAAGGGATATTGCCCCTCTTTATAGTCATGTCATAGTCAAGTTTCATGATTAAAATGTTAAACTTTCAATGATTTTAAGTCTATAACTGTTTGTTGGTCTGATCTTGTTTCAGCTGGAAGTTACTCTGCTGCTCTGCTCCAAACTTCATCACATTTGAATGTGGGGAAAGCCCAATGGTCAACTACTTCAGTGAAGACTTCCACTGGGAAGTCCCAGCAGGCCACTTCCTGACAGGGGTCCAGACCCACCAAAAGAATATCAATGGGTAAATATACTGACAGCAGAAAGAAGGGCTATTATTGATGAAATCAATAAGAAAACCTCATCTTTCTTATTACATCAAATAATGACACAGTCTGTTTATTGACAGAGATCATCGCTGGAGTTTCAATTACTGCAAAGGAACAACAAAAGGTAATAGAGTTATTGTACTTTTTACAATATATACTATATATATATATATATATATATATATATATATATATATATATATATATATATATATATATACACTCCTGATCAAAATCTTAAGACCAGTTAAAAAATTGCAAGAATTTACGTTTTGCACTGTTGTATCTTAAGAAGGTTCTAAGTAGAGTTTCAAAATGCAAAAAGAAGAAATGAGAGCAAGAGACTAAATGTTTTGAGCAGGCAATTTATTGAAAAGAACAATTTAACTGAAATAGGCTGTTCATCAGCTGATCAAAAGTTTAAGACCATAGCTCAAAAAAAACCCCTAAAACAGAAATTAAAGTCTCAAAAACAGACTCAGTAATGAGTAGCTCCACCATTATTGTTGATCACTTCAAAAATTGGTGTTGGCATGCTTGATGCGAGTGTTTCCAAAAGGCTTGTAGGAATGTTGCTCCAAGTGGTGAAGATGGCTTCACGAAGGGCATCCACTGTCTGGAACTGATGTCCATTTTTGTAAACTTCCCTTGCCATCCATCCCCAAATGTTCTCAATTGGATTTAGATCAGGGGAACATGCAGGATGATCCAAAAGAGTGATGTTATTCTCCTGAAAAAACTCCTTTGTCAGACGGGCATTGTGAATCGCAGCATCGTCCTGCTGAAAAACCCAGTCATCAGCACACAGACGAGGGCCCTCAGTCATGAGGGATGCCCGCTGCAACATCTCCACGTAGCCAGCTGCTGTTTGACGCCCTGCACAACCTGGAGCTCCATTGTTCCATTGAAGGAAAAAGCAGCCCAGATCATGATGGCGCCCCCTCCGCTGTGCCGTGTTGAAAAAAATCTCAGGTGGCATCTCCTTGTCATGCCAGTAGCGTTGGAAGCCATCAGGACCATCAAGGTTACATTTTTTCTCATCAGAGAATAAAACTTTCTTCCAACTTTGAACGTCCCATGTTTGGTGCTCCCTTGCAAAGGCCAAACGGGCAATTTTGTGGCGTTGAAGGAGACGTGGCCTTTGAAGAGGTTTTTTGTTTTTGAAGCCGTTCCTTTGCAGATGCCGTCTGATGGTTATTGGGCTGCAGTCAGCACCAGTAATGGCCTTAATTTGGGATGAGGATCGTCCCGTGTCTTGACGGACAGCCGTTCGGATCCTCCGGCTCGGTGCCGGTGAGATTTTTTTGGGTCTACCACTTGATTTTTTTGTTCCATAAACCTCAGGATCTTTTAAGAAATGCAAAATGACTGTCTTACTGCGTCCAACCTCAGCAGCGATGGCACGCTGTGAGAGGCCTTGTCTATGCAGCTCAACAATCCTGCCACGTTCGAAGGCAGTGAGTTTTTTTGCTTTTCCCATCAAGAGGTCTTGACAGTGTGATTACTTGACAGAAAATGACATGGAATCCAAATTTTTGCACAGATTTGGGCTTTTAAAGGATGTGGTCTTAAACTTTTGATCAGCTGATGAACAGCCTATTTCAGTTAAATTGTTCTTTTCAATAAATTGCCTGCTCAAAACATTTAGTCTCTTGCTCTCATTTCTTCTTTTTGCATTTTGAAACTCTACTTAGAACCTTCTTAAGATACAACAGTGCAAAATGCAAATTCTTGCAATTTTTTAACTGGTCTTAAGATTTTGATCAGGAGTGTATATATACACACGTGTGTGTGTGTGTGTGTGTGTGTGTATATATATATATTATATATATGACAAAGATTAACATTGTTTCTTTATTCACTTTTTAGATACCCAGAGAATCTATTCACGAATCCTTACTGCTAACCAACGTATGACAGACCTTTTTAAGGAAGGAGATGTTTTTGTCTCAAAAGCAAGGAATGCAAGAATCTGCAATAACTGCAGATGGCCAAAGTTAAATGAGAATGTTCAGGTGCCATATACCATAAGTGACTCCTTTTCCACCTCTGAAAAGGTCACCATTGAACAAGCAATAAATACTTTCCACCTGAGCACCTGCGTTCGGTTTGTAACTCGTCAAGCCCAGACCGACTACGTCTCGATTGTGAAAAAGGAAGGATGTTGGTCCTGGCCTGGTCGAATTGGAAATTCTCAGGAATTATCTCTGGGTACAGGATGCATTCACAGCGGCATCATTCAGCATGAGCTCATTCACGCACTTGGCTTCTGGCATGAACAAAGCAGAAGTGACAGGGATGTTCACGTCAGGATCAACTTGGAAAACATTCTGCAAGATCTCATTGTAAATTTCAACAAATATGACACAAACAACCTCAATGTCCCATATGACTACTCCTCTATAATGCATTACGCACCAAAGGACTTCTCAAAGAACGGAAAAGATACCATCACTCCCCTCGATCCCTCAGCACAAATAGGCCAGAGCCAAGCCATGTCCCAAAATGACATTCTGAAGATCAACAGGCTTTACGGCTGCAGTAAGTATACAACTAAAGCAGTTTCATCAATAGAGAATACACTGTGCAGTTTACAAAGTCATATTTAGTTTTATTTCATGAGTCTTAACCATGCTGACTAAATATGTCTTTTCCTGTCTTTAAGACCTTTTGTGGTTGACTTTGCCTGTAACGCACCAAATAAACGAACCTTTTTCTTGCAGAGTATTACCTTCATAAATATGGTGAATGGGACAATGAGTTGAAGAACGCATTTAGTCACACATGCCCTTCTGGACAAGCTTTTTTTGGCATCACAAGGTGGGCAGTGCAAAATTAAGTAATCTTTGTTAAGGTTTTCACATGCTGTCTTAATAATAATGTCTCTAAACACTTACTCCCATCAGGGTTGGAGCAAATGTCAAATGTACATTATGTGAACACATGCTATGCAGCCAAGGCTCTTTCAAAACTGAACACTGATATATAAGCTCAGACAAGTCCTGGGTTAAAAAGTAGAGTTTAAGTAGCTGTGGGCCTTCTGTAGTTTAGAGTGTGTTGAACAAGGGCTAACAGAACTTTTAAATTATTATATTTTCAGTGATATCATGAAAACATTTCCTGTGATAAGTGATTGTCTTTGTCTCTTCTATGTAAACAGAATAATATAAACACATATCTTTATTATTACCTTGTTGAATGTACAACAGTACATTTTCTGACATGCTGATTTGTTTCCACAATAGTCTCTTCAATAGTGAACACAAGGATCGACTGTGGTCGTTTTCGTGCAAGGCTTTCAAGGTAACCAGAACGTGCAAGTGGTCAACTGCTGTGAACCAGTATTGGGGAGGAATGGACTTCAAATGTGAAGACAATAACGTGATTGTTGGAGCCTACAGTAATCACAGCACCATCTTCAAGGACCGGGTGTAAGTCATTTGTTTTTCCCTTTATTACTAAAAAAATAAACTGACCAATGAAAGCTGATGTAAATTAACGCACTGTTCTTCTGATTCAGATGGAAGTTTAACTGCTGTAGTGACTCTGGTTTTACCACGTCCAACTGCCTGACATCAACAGAGGTCAACTACTTTGAGGAATACTTCAGCTGGACAGCCCCCAGCGACTACTACCTAACAGGACTGAAAAGCTCCTTTGATTCTGGAAAACGGTAAGTTTATCCCAGGCATACATCCACATCCCATTTATGGTGACTGTTGGACAGCAAACGCTTTACCAGTTACTCTGAATAACAATAAAAGGACTAGTACATGTTCTCACATGGTTATTGTTTGTCATTGACAGCGACCGTCGGTGGAGGTTTACATACTGCCAGGGGACCAGTCAGTGAAGATACCAGGAATGAGAAGATCCCTGACAAGATTATTTTACTGAACCTTGATAACTCACCAAATCTGCTGCTGTTGCATCTGGTCTGTCTGAAGGCATCTTGAATTGAGCTCCATTTGTGTGGCAGCACCAGCTAATATTCAGGATCAGAAAGCTCACTGACAGATACTTAGTTTAGCATGATGTATCTGTTTTGTGTACCAGATGTAATATACTGTTTAAATTACAGATTGCTATCAATGTCCATCTGTCTTCACCAAGTTGGGGTCGTACATTTAACAGACCCTTTGTACTTTATTTTAATAGCAACTGTGTAATGCTCGCTTGTGGGGAGGTACTGGCCTCATTCATTCATAGAGATTAGAAGTGCTGATGTAGGATCATTAAGAAAGGGCCCCTGGCCGTCTCCTGTTATAATGGCCTGAACAGAGAAACTGGTCTCAGAGCTGCACTCCTGATGCAGCTGTGAAAGAAAACAAATCCCTCAGTATGGTTCCAGTTTATTGATGCAAAGCTGGGTGATGTCTTAGTTGTTGCCTGTTCACACTGTGTCTAAGGTTGGTGGGCTGTGTGTGTTTAAAATGGCTGGCAGTGTAAATACTGTATGTCGGTAGCTGTGTTTTATGTCTCATGCGATGCCATTCTCCTGGTGTTTTATTCGGGTTGGAACATTAATATTTGCCTGATGGTTTGTAATAATTTGCTGATCTACAGTAGATCAGATCATTAGGTCGTTCTCTGTCAGGTGAAACATTTTCTGATGAAAGATGCTGTATGTCAACCAGACATGACTTGAATACTTTGATGTTTGCAAAGTATTTATGTAAATATGTGTAAATGTATAATAGTGTGTGAATTTAAATGCTGATTACTGTATTCCAATGGATGAACACAAAAGACTGTATTTTCTGAACTGTTTTACTCTACTTCCTTGCAAATAAAGTCCACATTAATTATAATATCTGTATCTATCTAGTTTTTGTGCTTCATCTTCAATTAACACTTCTATATTTATATATTAACTGTACACATTGATATTCACATTTTTGCAAAACACTGATGGCAAATCTTTCCAAGAGACAACAACTAATAGCCAAGCTAAACTTTAATGCCAATTTTAACAAAATGTCTGACAAAAACAAAAATCATGAAAACATTCAAGTATATTAAATTCAACACCAGGGTGGACCAACCTCCCACACTGAAAATACACACATTACATTTCAGCCATTTTGCTGCTGTTGTAAACAGTGTTGAAGAATATAAATCTGATGGGAGGCCTGTGTATGTTTTCCTGCTGATATCCCTTTAGTTTAACATTTTGAAGGATCCCTTCTATGTTGCCATTTGGCTGTGTGTGTTTGCTGCCTCAGTGCTGACCTCTGTCTTTCAGTGGTGGGACAACATGACATGTCCTCTTGCACAGTGAGGACTGACTGAAATGCTGAATATGATGCCAAAGTGAAACACTGGTGTGTTCAGAACTTGATCTGATAATAATCAACTGGGACACGAGTGACTTCAAAGTTTGTCTGCATTCATGCAACTGTGTTTGTCCTCTGAACATACAACTCAAATGTTTCCTCTGTTCTCACTTAGTAGTGTTATGACAGATAGTTCTGGTCTAGTTCTGACATAATGTCTCTCCTGGTGTTGAGAAATCATTTTGTAATTCAATTAGAGTTTTACATTCTAGTTTTGCAGCTGAAGGTCTGAATAACAATCTAGTTTCTGGACCATTTATGATCTGACAATTACAAAAAGATCACCAACAAGTTACTGGAATCAAAACTGGAAATAAAGTGTCATTGTGTTGGGTTTTGATTGTAGTTTTGTGGGTTCCCTCCTCATGCTTCTGTGTTTTCATACTTGTGTAATTGTCTGCCAGGCTCTCATCAGTGTCACCAACCTCTAATTAGTTCTGTACTGGCCTCGCCTGTTCTCACTTATCCAGCCAGTCAGTCACTATTTATACCCCTCATTTCCTTCTTCTTATTATTTTTACCACTCCTAGTGTTTCTGGTTATTCAGCATTTCGTACTTTTGGATTGATTTCTGTTTCTGGTCTGATTTTGGACTCAGAGCTACAAGTCTTTATTAATAAATCATCAAACCCTCTGTGATGCCACCTCTTCAGTTCACTCTGCATTTAGGTCCAAAACTGCTTTCCTGAAATGTGACATGAAGATCATAAAGTAACTCAGAGGCATTATCTTGTGTTTTTTTTTTTTTTAACATGTGTTTTAATAAGACTATATGCCTGCTTGTAACCTGCCTGTTCAGAACAGGCTGAATGGTTGCCTGTGGTGCTACTGCTGTTTTCACACTGGACGCTACGCTTCCCCTGGTCCTGAGCAATACCTGCTACGACAAAGCTGCAGCATTTGCCCAAGTGTCAGCTACTCACAGTTGTAGCGTTATTGCATTGAGCACATTAACAATTAATCATTAATTAAGAGCAAAATTCATATTCACAATTAATAATCCCAAATTATTAATTGTAAGACAAATTATCATAACTTCAGATATTACCCTCAGTTAACTTCAATATCAGGATTTACTCAGGGCTCCACCCAGTTTTATAAAAACAGGGAAAAATATTTAAATTATATATTAATACTGATATTAATCAGTTGTGTCTCATAATCTCATGGTTGCTACGGAGTTCTTGGCCTGGTGAACAGTGATTTGAATAGTTTATATATATATATATATATATATATATATATATATATATATATATATATATATATATATACTGTATATATACTGTATAAATATATATATATACTGTGTATATATACTGTATATATGTACACACACACAAAATCAAGTAACCAAGTTCTTTAGAAATGAAGTGTTTATCTGACTAACTACTGAACTACACTACTAACAGAATATAATTGAATGAATGATAAAACAATGATGAAATCGAATAAAGAATAATTAAAGGAACACAGTAAATATAAATGATGAACATTCATGAATAGAACAAATTAAAGATAACCAGATCAATTCAGTAACTGATGGATTTAATACTTGTCTATCAACTAAATTTAGTTTTGGTATTAATATACTATTCAAACAACAAAGAGTTAAAGAAGCACCAGTGAGGATTGAGAATCAGTTTCATGTTATAAATTTAGACGTGGTCTAATTCAGGTTTAGAGTTTGTCTATAAATACCATAATTCTTCTTGTTTCTAATATTACCGTATTTTCCGGACCATAAAGCTCACCGGATTATAAGGCGCACTATCAATAAATATCAGTATCGCTGTCTTTTTTCATATATGAAGTGCACCGGATTATAAAACACACTGGATTATAAAACACACCGGATTATAAAACACACCGGATTATAAAACACACTGGATTATAAAACACACTGGATTATAAAACACACTGGATTATAAAACCCACCGGATTATAAAACACACTGGATTATAAAACACACTGGATTATAAAACACACCGGATTATAAAACACACTGGATTATAAAACACACTGGATTATAAAACACACTGGATTATAAAACCCACTGGATTATAAAACACACTGGATTATAAAACCCACTGGATTATAAAACCCACCGGATTATAAAACACACTGGATTATAAAACACACTGGATTATAAAACACACCGGATTATAAAACACACTGGATTATAAAACACACTGGATTATAAAACCCACCGGATTATAAAACACACTGGATTATAAAACACACTGGATTATAAAACACACTGGATTATAAAACACACTGGATTATAAAACCCACCGGATTATAAAACACACTGGATTATAAAACACACCGGATTATAAAACACACTGGATTATAAAACACACCGGATTATAAAACACACTGGATTATAAAACACACCGGATTATTAGCAAAACAAAACGGTCAGATGAGTCAAACTTGATTCTATTAATTTAACAACTCAATAACTTCAATAACTCAACATTTTTTAGTTGGAACACAAAATACAAAACAATACACTGACTTTCAGTTTGCTTCAGTTCATTCCTCGTCCACAAATCCATCAAATCCTTCATCATCAGTGTCTGAGTTAAACAGTTGGGCCAATCCGTCTGGTCATTATCGAGTCAGTCTGGTCATTATCGAGTCAGTCTGGTCATTATCGAGTCAGTCTGGTTGCTGTTACTTAGCTGTTCAGTGATGATTCCTGCCTTCCTGATCCATTGGCAGATAGTGGAGGAACTGGCCCGGCGTTGCCTCCCTGTCTTCTAGCGGTTGGAGTTCTGTAGTTAATTACTACTAGGCGCCTGACTACTGTCAGTAGTATTACTCCGCCAGGCGCCTGACTACTGTCAGTAGTATTACTCTGCCAGGCGCCTGACTACTGTCAGTAGTATTATTACTCTGCCAGGCGCCTGACTACTGTCAGTAGTGTTACTCCGCCAGGCGCCTGACTACTGTCAGTAGTATTACTCCGCCAGGCGCCTGACTACTGTCAGTAGTATTACTCTGCCAGGCGCCTGACTACTGTCAGTAGTGTTACTCCGCCAGGCGCCTGACTACTGTCAGTAGTATTACTCTGACAGGCGCCTGACTACTGTCAGTAGTGTTACTCCGCCAGGCGCCTGACTACTGTTACCGTAATGCTCCTACAATCCATCCAGCGGTGCAGCTTCGAAGCTTTCCAAACTCCTAATAAAACATTTTGACAGATTTTTGAGCACCCTGTACCACATGAAATTGGTTCGAGGAGGTCAGTAAGCACAAGCAAAATTCATATATAAGCCGCATCGTATTAAAAGGCGCACTGTCAACTTTTGAGAAAATTTAAGGATTTTAAGTGCACCTTATAGTCTGGGAAATATGGTAATTGTCAAGTTTGTAACTGAGTTAGTTGGCTATGAATTGACTATGAATTGGTTCATTAGTCTAGTCATCAGACTCTTTCTCCTCTGAGGATACACCTATACATCAGCCTCTCTGAGTAGATGGTAGATGGAGGTTGTGCTGTCTGTAGCAGAGTGGCAGCAGCTTCTGTCTGGAACAGTTTGGATCTTCTGGATCCAACGATGCGACCCGGATTGAGTCGTTCCTCTTCCTCAGTGGCTCTCTTTGGTTCCTCATTTTCTGATGGCTGGCATGTCACCTCGATGCATGTTTCCATTTTCGACCATGCGCACGCAGCGACCCGTCAGAGAGTTTGGCGTCCTCTAGTTTTTATGTTTGTTGTTTTTATTTGTTTGTAAGTTGTTTTATGTGCTGTCTTATACTCCTCGTGGAGCGAGGGATAGACAGTGTGGCTAAAATGGACTTTCTTCGCCCTACGATGTGTTCCTGGCTACTGCTTCTACTGCGACTGCTCGTCCTGAATGACAGCTGGACTGTCTGCGGAGACAGGCTGCAGTATAGCAGGAATGAACTGCTGCTCCTTAAACACATGGTGCCGGCTGGCCTGTCAGATATTACGGCACAGATACCGGATCACATCCTTAGACTTCCTAACTTAAGAAGTGGTGGTGAAAAACAGAGAGAGAGAAGCCGAAGGAGGAAGCGGGGAAAGAGGGGAGGCGTGCGGTTACGCATGAGGAAGCTGAGGCTCAACCGGGTTCCCCTGCCTTCGATGATCCTGGGGAACGCCTACTGCGAAGCTGTGTGCAAAAAGGGAAAAAGGGACGCCAGCGCTTGTTTTGTCTGAGAAAACTGTCCAGTTTTAACACTGACAGAACCACGCTGACCTTGTTTTATCGTGCTTTTATAGAATCTGTTTTAACTTTTTGTCTCATCTCGTGGTTTTGGAAACGTGTCCCTAAAAAACAAAAACAGTTTAAATAAAATTATTAAATGGTCAAGCAAGCTGATCGAGACTCAGCTCCATCCAGAAGCCCTGTATGCCAACCAGCTACAGAGGACAGCTGAGTCTATTATAAGAGACGACTCCCAGCCCCTTAATGGTGAATTTAAGCTGCTCCCATCAGGTCGGAGGTTCATGGTACCTGCCTGGAAGTCTAAGCGCTACAAAAGCAGCTTTATACCAGCAGCCATCAGTACTGGAAACAAGTAAGAAACTGCAATTTTAATTTATGTATTTATTTCTTTTGCTGTTTCTTTTATCTTGTTTTAAAGAATGGCACTTTTTGGCTTGGTTTCGACATATTTTTTATGGCTTTTATGGCTTTTTATCCACTGATGTTTTAACTTATCTTGTTTTTTTTTTTTTTTTATCAATGTGGCCGTTCTTCTTGCCCTTTTTACCCTAAGCACTGTTGTCACTTTGTCACTTTGTGTTGTATTGTGTTGTTTTTGTGTTCACAATTACGAGATGACTCACTGACTGTAAACCAAATTTACCTATGGGTTAAAATAAATATTCTGATTCTGATTCATCTCTCTCTGTCTGGCGAGGCATCTCTGAGCCATTTCTTCAGACCACCCCCCTTCTCGGAGCTGGATGGGTCACTGGATTCAAAAGATTCTGGACCTAAAGTTTTTCTTTAACCCTCATAATGTCCTGGGGTCAATTTGACCCCACATGAAATCTTTTGCTGTCAGAATATGTTCTTTTTTCATCAAATGGTCTGAAAATAATGGGGGTTGTTTGATACCATACTCTTCACAATTAAAATAAAGTTGAAGTAATTTAATTGAATTATGGGTATTTTATTGAATTTAATAGCTTCTGTTGTCCTTTGGGGTCAAAAATACCCCACAGCAAGTGGTGCAATGGGGAAAATTGTCACACAATACTGCTTTCCAACAGATGAACGCTATACTGTGCAGGAGGCTCATGAGCTAATTTTTAGCCAGGAGGACAATGCTGAACATGAGGAGGAAGAATCAAACGATGAGGCGGATTCATGGTCACAAGAGGAGGAAAATGATGATAAGGTGATTGATCCAACATACAGACCACATGCTACTTTTTCCTCTGAAGAAGTAGCATTGCCTGCTGCAGAAATGGAAGGGTATGAAGTGGAGGGAAGGGAGGAAAAAGAGGAGGGGGGAGAAGGTGAAGCTGAAATGGAAGAGCGTAGAAGTGGAGGAAAGTGATGAACAAGATGATGAGGTAGAAGCTGAAGCTGAAATGGAAGAAGTGTCAGAAGTGGAGGAAAGTGATGAACAAGATGATGAGGTAGAAGCTGAAGCTGAAATGGAAGAAGTGTCAGAAGTGGAGGACTGCACTTATTATGACGAAGAGGAAGAATCAACTGATGAGGAAAAATCTGAGGAAGAGGACCCAGTTGAAATAGAGGAATATTTCCAGTCAAAGGATGAAAAATTGATCTGGTCTTCCATCCCTCCTTGACAGACGACACATGTTGACAGCAGAGAGAGCAGAGAGAGAGACAAGCCACCATGGTCCAACCGCATATGCAAGATCTCGTATTGATGACATAAAGTCTGCCTTTGACCTGTTTGTGCCCAAGCCTATTGAAGAGATGGTGCAGAACATGACTAACAAGGAGGGGCAACATGTGTATGGCAGCAAGTGGAGAAAGATGGATCGAACGGACCTGCAGGCATATGTGGGTATGTTGATTCTCGCTGGCGTGTACAGATCCAGTAAAGAAGCTACAGCTAGTTTATGGCATGCCGAGTCTGGTAGGGCAATTTTCCGCGCTACCATGACACTCAAGATGTTTCATAAAATCTCAAGAGTGATTCGATTTGATGATAGAGACACAAGAGCAGATCGCCGTGCAAGAGACAAACTTGCTTCCATTCGAGACGTGTGGGACAAGTGGGTGTCTCTCCTGCCGCTGATGTATGATCCAGGCACTGATGTGACTGTGGATGAGCGCTTGGTCTCCTTCAGAGGTCGCTGTCCATTCAAGCAGTATCTCCAGAGTGAACCAGGGAGATATGGGATAAAAATATGGGCAGCATGCGATGCCAGGTCCAGCTACGCATGGAACATGCAGATATACACTGGCAAACCTGCTGGCGCACAGGCAGAAAAAAAAATCAGGGCATACGAGTTGTCCTTGACATTACAGAAGGTCTCCGGGGGAAAACGATCACCTGTGACAACTTCTTTACCTCACGTGCTCTTGGCCTGGAGCTGCTGAAAAGAAAGCTGTACATGGTGGGAACAGTACGCAGGAATAAGCCTGAGCTTCCCCCTGCACTGGTGTCAAAAATGGACAGGGCTCGGTTCTCATCGAAGTTTGCCTTCACCGAAACCCATGCTCTGGTGTCCTATCAAACCAAAAAAAGGAAAAATGTTCTTCTGATGAGCACTCTGCATCGTGATGCTACAGTGAGCAACAGGGATGACAAACGGACAAAAATCATTGAAGATTACAATCACAACAAAGGGGGTGTTGATAACCTTGACAAGGTATTGCTCATTTCTTATTCATAATATTTATGATATTATATAGGGAATGGATAATGCATTGAATTTGTGTGTAGGAAAATAAACTTACATTTCTGAATATTTTTTGGTTTGTTTCAGGTTACCAGTGTGTACACGTGCAAAAGAAAGACAGCCCGTTGGCCCCTCATTGTGTTCTACAACATCCTGGACGTGTCTGCATATAACTCCTTTGTCCTGTGGTCTGAGATCAACCCAGCCTGGAATCAGGGGAAGTACAACAGGAGGAGGCTGTTCATGGAGGAACTTGGGCGACAACTGGTGATACCTCACATCAAGCAACGCATGGTCAGCATTAAGCGACATTTCTGTTGTTCTTCCTTCTTTAGTGACCACACAATTTGAACTATTTGTATTTGCACTGTGATTTGTTTCAATAAAGTTTGACTTGACTTGACAGGTTCTTCCCCGCATGGCAGCCGCCTCCAGATTTGTTACGGAGATCCAGCAGTTCCGCTCCAGCTCCACCTCTGCAGCAGCTCCACCTCGCCCAGCTGCCCCTCCTGAGCCATCACCCAAGAGGAGTAGGTGCAAATTCTGCCCTCGCCAGAGTGATGTCAAAACATCGAAAATGTGCCAAAAATGCAATGCATACATCTGCAAAGATCACACTATTACTACCTGCACTGCATGCATCTGAGGGCACATTCAGCCCGTTTTTATTCTGAAAAGCTAGTTTTGAAAGTTTGAATGTTTGCTGTTAAATGGTAAATGTTTTGGAAATGAATGGTGACAGGTTTAGTCACGACAGCTGCTCTGGGCTTCGGTATCAATAACACATGCATGATTGGGTTCATGGCCTGCCAGCACCTGTCGAGTCCCATTGTTGAGAACTAACGGGACCCGCAAAAATGTGCTAGGTCATTCTTCGAACTTTACACTGGACTCAAGCACTTCATGCACTCTATCACTCGTGATCTCTGACGGTTTAACTTTCTCCCTTCCGTTTTTTTTCTCATGGGTTACTGATTGGTGGGTATAAATTAGCACCTTACATTCAAAGCATGTACCCTTCCCAACCCATCTTATCTCCCCCTATCTATCCCACATTTTCCCCTCAACTCACTTAAGTATAGCACTTCCCTCTCTGGCTCGTAATAGGAAAAACCAATAAAGATTAGTTACCAGGAGGGATGGTGATGGTCACACACGCACCAAAATGTTAAGATACTTTTGTGCAATACTAAAATAAGCACAGATCCCATAAAAAGTTGTTACCTCCTTTTGTGGTATTCATCGATGGAAGTCAGTGTAAAAAAAAAAAGTGTACTTGGTACCAGAGCAACCTAGGCCGAAGATTGATGATCGATTTTGTGATCGTATCATCTGATCTGAGGCCGCATGTTTTGGACACTCGGGTGAAGAGAGGAGCAGAGCTGTCAACTGATCACCATCTGGTGGTGAGTTGGATCAGACGGTGTATTACTAACTCAGTAGCTCTGTTAGCTAAAGCAAAAAAAAAAAGCAGTTAAACACTCTCCATGTCTTGACATATATTGTTCCTATTGCAGCTTTAATGCTGTTGAGCACTACGCAAGCTAAGCAAGCTAAATAAGCTGTGCTAAGTGAGCTAATTGCACTGGCTGTAGCTTGATGCTACAGTTGTGTTCAAAATTATTCAACCCTCACAGTAGATAAGTGTTTTTGCAAGTTTGACATTTATATTTCATCTTGTTTATAATCACATTAAATAATGACATGTCAAATAGATAAATACAACTGAAATTAACAAAAATATTTTTTGGAATATTCCAATTAATGGTCTTTCTGTGATTACTTTGTTGACAAAATGATTCAACCCCTCAGGTATGTACAACTTTAGTACTTAGTACAACATCCTTCTGCAACAATAACATCCTTTAGACGTGAAGCATAGTTTGACACAAGTTTCTTGCAGCGATCCACAGGTATCTTTGTCCCTCATGGGCAAAGGCCTCCAGTTCATTCACATTTTTTGGCTTGCGTGCTGCAGCTGCCTTCTTCAAGTCCCACCAGAGATTTTCAGTGGGATTTAAGTCTGGTGGTTGCGATGGCCACTCCAGAATCTTCCAGCCCTTCTTTTGCCACCAATTTGTGGTAGATTTTGAGGTATGCTTCGGATCATTGTCCTGTTGGAAGGTCCAACGTCTCCCAAGCCTCAGCTTTGTCACTGACTGCATGACATTTGCATCCAAGATGTCCTGGTAGTGAACTGAATTCATAATACCTGCACACGCTGAAGATTCCCTGAACCTGAAGAAGCAAACCAACCCCAGAGCATGACTGACCCCCCACCGTGCTTCACAGTAGGCAGGGTGGTCTTTTCTTTATAGGCATCATTCTTTCTCCTCCACACCTACCGTTGATCCATCGGCCCAAAAAGCTCCAGTTTGGTCTCATCACTCCAGAGAACAGTATCCCAGAACCTCTGTGGTTTGTCCACATGGTTTGTGGCCTACTGGAGTCGACTCTTCTTGTGCTTCTGGGAGTTCTTGCATGGAAGCCATCATTTGGCAGTGTGCGTCTTATTGTCTGGGCAGAAACCTGAATACCTCCCTTTGACATGTCCTGTCGTAGTTCCTCAGCTGTCACCCGGGGATTTTTCTCCACCTTTCGCCTCAGGTATCACACAGCAGTAGCAGACAGTAACCTCTTTCTACCACGCCCAGGTAGCGTTTCCACTGTGCCTTTAGCTTTAAACTTGAGGACTATGCTCCCAGTTGTGTCTCTTGAAATGTTTAGCCTCTTTGCCATCTTTTTATATCCATATCCTTGCTCCTCCTCTCTGAACTTTTTTGACCATTCCTTGGACTTCACCATGTTGCAAAGATGTCATTAACTGCCAAGAAGAGCCATGTGTCACAGTCCTTTTAAATCTGTTTAATTGCTGCTCATTAGGGTTCGTTCACATCTACAGGTGTTTTCCATCAGCTGTTTGACAACACCTGATGGAAACCTCTGTTCTTCAGAGTGGTGGACTAGGGGGGTTGAATCATTTTGTCAATGAGGTAATCACAGAAAGGCCATTAATGGGAATATTCCAAAAAATATTTTTGTAATTTCAGTTGTATTTGTCTATTTGACATGTCATTATTTAATGTGATTATAAACAAGATGAAAAATAAATGTCAAACTTGCAAAAACACTTATCTACTGTGGGGGTTGAATAATTTTGAACACAACTGTACTTGCTTGGGGATACCTGTAATCAAGTCCCACTCCTCTTCCCCAAATGTGAGACCCAAATCCCTTTCCCAAACTGATTTGAGGGCGGAGACAGTCTTGTTGCCGTTGCTATTATTGGCAACTATTAGGATTGGCCCAAACACCCGCTTATAGACTTAAACTAGAGTTAATTTAGTTGCGAGACACCCTCTTCCAGACCGCCTGCAAATGGGAAATAATAGGATGATTCCTCTCACTTGGGGGAGTCTGGCTGAGATGAATAATAAGGGGGGGGGGGTATAATGGGATATAATGACAATCTAGGGTAGGCCCAAGGCACAACCTGGGATTTTTATTGTCCACAGACATGTTTTGATTTCAAATTGTCTGAAGGACTTGGTAGAAATTGCTATGGGGAGTGACTGAAGGGAACTCGGCTCTTTTCAGAGAGCCGGCTCTTTCGGCTCCCAAACGGCTCTTCAGGTTACTTTGTTGCTTTAATTAATTTATTATAACAACAGTATAAAATTATGCTCAAAATGAATTACTAATGTAATTGTTATGTTAGCTGCATTGTCAGTAACAGCATCCCTCTTTGGCCTCTTTGAGCAGCTCTTCTGCTCAGTTCTCAGAAGTGTGTTTGTCGCTGAACTCAAAACCATCCAGAAGACAGACCACCATTTTATCATTTTCAATAAAGTGACACCTAACTGACAAGAAGGATGCTGCTGTGGATTTTTTAACCCTCTCTGCAGTGGATGCACCTTCTCTGTCATATAGGCCTGGGATGATTTTTGTTTTCCTGCTTGGAATTGCAGACATAGGATTCAGTGCATGAATAAACTTCCTGAATCCTTTATCATCCACAGCTGAAAATGGATGGAAATCAAGTGCAATCATTTTTGCAAGTTCTTCATCAACTGAGTTATGTCTTTGCTGGAGTCACAGACTTCTGCACAAACTGTCTCATAGAGCTCTGGGTTGGTTTAGGTGGTTGTGGTGGTGAACAGCATGATGCTGTAGATACTGCTACTACTACTACTACTACTACTACTACTACTACTACAGCAGCAGCAACAACAGTTGCAGTAGACACACTGGCACCTTCATTAATATCACCTCAACTGCTGTTTTTCTTCCATGCCTGATTGGGGCTGTCTCAGGTTGTTTCCTGTGCGGTGTGGGCCTATATGATCCTGCAGCTCTCCCTGTGTGAATAAACTGAAATGGCCTGGGTCACTCATTCTTTACTATACCTTCTTAATGTGTCAATGTTGTCTCTTCTTGTTGCCCCCGGCCCTCTCTCCCTCTCTCTCTGTGCAAACACAATTGGCTGCAAACACATACCGCCCAATCTCCCGCTGCGTGAAGCGAAAACACATATTGACAAAGAGAGAGAGAGAGAGAGAGAGAGAGAGAGAGAGAGAGAGAGAGAGACACGGCTCCCAATAAGGAGTGGCCAAAGTGAAACATTGGTGTGTTCAGAACTTGTTCTGATAATCATCATTTGGGACACGAGTTTGTCTGCATTCATGCAACTGTGTTTGTCTCTTGAACATACAACTCAAATGTTTCTTACACTGAACAAAAATAGAAATGCAACACTTTATTGTTGCTCCCATTTTTAATGCGTTGAAGTCAAAGATCTCAGACTTTTTCTATATCCACTAAAGGCCTATTTCTCTCAAATATTGATCACTAATTCCTCTAAATCTGTGTCAGTGATCACTTCTCCTTTGCTGAAATAATCCATCCACCTCTCAGGTGGATCAATACGCTAATCAGACAGCAGGATTATTGACAGATGAGCCTTAGACTGTCACAATAAAAGTCCACTCTAAAATGTGTAGTTTTATCTGAGACATTTTCAGTATTAGTCCTGAACGAGGGGTCAGAGAACCAGTCAGGATCTGGTGTGATTAACCTCACAAAGTCCAACACATCTCCTCCACATAGAGCTGATCAGGTTATTGATCGTGGCCTGTTGAATGTTGGTCCACTCCTCTTCAATGGCTGTGAAGCTGCTGGATATCGGCAGGAAGTGGACCACGCCGTCGTATACGCCGATCCAGAGCATCCCAAACATGATCAGTGGGTGACATGTCCGGTGAGTCTGCAGGCCATGAAAGAACTGGGATGATTTCAGCTTCCAGGAACTGAGTCCAGATCCTTCAACATGGGGCCAGAACTGAGTCCAGATCCTTCAACATGGGGCCAGAACTGAGTCCAGATCCTTCAACATGGGGCCAGAACTGAGTCCAGATCCTTCAACATGGGGCCAGAACTGAGTCCAGATCCTTCAACATGGGGCCGTGGATTATCCTGCTGCAACATGAGGTGATGGAGGTGGATCAATGGACAACAATGGGCCCTCAGGATCTGGTCATGGTACCTCTGTGCATTCAAAATGTCTATGACATACGCCTGCCCAGACCATAACCCCACCACCACCATGGACCACAACACTGACATCAGCAAACCGCTCACCCACATGAAGCCATACACGCTGTCTGCCATCTGCCCTGTACAGTGAAAACCAGGATTCATCCATGAAGACAACACCTCTCCAAAGAGCCAGACGCCACTGAAGGTGAACATTTGGCCACTCGAGTCGGTTACGGTGACAAACTGCAGTCAGGTGAAGACGCCGGTGAGGACGACGAGCATGCAGCTGAGCTTCCCTGAGACGGTTTATGACAGTTTGAACAGAAATTCTTTGGTTATGTAAACAGGTTGTTGCATCAGCTGTCTGGGTGGCTGGTCTCAGACCATCTGGAAGGTGAAGATGCTGGATGTGGAGGTCCTGGGCTGGTGTGGTTACATGTGGTCTGTGATTGTGAGGCCGGTTGGATGTACTGCCAAATTCTCAGACACACCTTTGGAGACGGCTGATGGTGGAGAAATGAACATTCAACATTCCTGCAGTCAGCAGCCAACTGAACACTCCCTGTTTGGCATCAGGCTGTGTGATAAAACCGCACATTCTAGAGAGGACTTTTATTGTGACAGTCTAAGACACACCTGTCAATAATCCTGTCTGATCAGCCTCTTGATCTGCCACCTGAGAGGTGGATGGACTATTTCAGAAAAGCAGAAGTGCTCACTAACACAGATTTAGACAAATTAGTGAACAATATCTGAGAGAAATAGGAATTTAGTGGATATAGAAGAAGTCTGAGATCTTTGACTTCAATGCATAAAAAATGGGAGCAACAATAAAATGTTGCGTTCATATTCTTGTTCAGTTCAGTATACTGTATGTATGTATATGTGTATATGTATGTATATATGTGTATATGCATATAAATAAATTAATTAATTTATATATATATATATATATATATATATATATATATATATATATATATATATATATGCTATATATGTTTGACCGTATATAAATATATATGTATATAATTTATACATAGTATATATATATATATATATATATATATATATTTTTTTTTTTTTTTTTTTTTTTTTAACCAGTCGCTCCTCTGTCCCTCTGGAGCAAGTGGACCCAATAGATTTTAGGGATTTCAGAAAATGTTAAGTGTTTTTTAATTTTTTAAGTATTTTACTTACCTGGTCCCTGTGCGTGATTAATCTTGCTAAAAATGTCCATCTCAATAACAGTTTACTCTCCTAAGTCTAAATTTTATACCCACGAGGGCAGCAACAAAATGCATTGTTGAACAAAGCAGATATGATATTCAACATCATCACAGAAGATTAAAACAAGCCACAGTCTAAATCAGACTGGACCCCTGCCAGCAGCTCAGTACCCACCCAAATCACTGCACGGATTAAAGCTGATTTTCAGTGACGCTGCTTTTCAGGTTCAGCATGTAACACCAAACCTGAGCAAAGATGAGGTCAGGGCTCCCACCATTAAACCAGCTGATAAGAGCTGTGCAGTTGTTTTAATGGACAGGGAGCAAAAAGATTATTCCAAATTAACCAAACCAATTTACAAGGATACAAGCACATTTGTCCACAATGACTGTACAAGCATTACAGGACAAAAAATAATTAATGCCAAATAAAAAGCCTACTTACTAGGTGAATCTGAACCGAGGCCACAGTTATTTACTTTATTATTTTTAAAGACCCAATCAAGTGGAGTAACCCATTCATCATTCCACCAGGTAGACCTATTGTTTCCACACTCCAGCTATATATGTAGATGATATATGTACATATGTATGCATTTGTCAGTAAGGTTAAAAAAAGTAGCAGTAGCTCTGCTGACAGTGAACGGGGGAGGGACAATGAACGCAGCACCGCGGCTGCTGCAGTAGCTCTGCTGACGGTGAACGGGGGACAGTGAACGCAGCACCGCGGCTGCTGCAGTAGCTCTGCTGACGGTGAACGGCGGACAGTGAACGCAGCACCGCGGCCGCTGCAGTAGCTCTGCTGACGGTGAACGGGGGACCGTGAACGCAGCACCGCGGCCGCTGCAGTAGCTCTGCTGACGGTGAACGGCGGACCGTGAACGCAGCACCGCGGCTGCCGCAGTAGCTCTGCTGACGGTGAACGGCGGACCGTGAACGCAGCACCGCGGCCGCCGCAGTAGCTCTGCTGACGGTGAACGGCGGAGGGTGAACGCAGCACCGCGGCCGCCGCAGTAGCTCTGCTGACGGTGAACGGCGGACGGTGAACGCAGCACCGCGGCTGCCGCAGTAGCTCTGCTGACGGTGAACGGCGGACGGTGAACGCAGCACCGCGGCTGCCGCAGTAGCTCTGCTGACGGTGAACGGCGGACGGTGAACGCAGCACCGCGGCTGCCGCAGTAGCTCTGCTGACGGTGAACGGCGGACGGTGAACGCAGCACCGCGGCTGCCGCAGTAGCTCTGCTGACGGTGAACGGCGGACGGTGAACGCAGCACCGCGGCCGCCGCAGTAGCTCTGCTGACGGTGAACGGCGGACGGTGAACGCAGCACCGCGGCTGCCGCAGTAGCTCTGCTGACGGTGAACGGCGGACGGTGAACGCAGCACCGCGGCTGCCGCAGTAGCTCTGCTGACGGTGAACGGCGGACGGTGAACGCAGCACCGCGGCTGCCGCAGTAGCTCTGCTGACGGTGAACGGCGGACGGTGAACGCAGCACCGCGGCTGCCGCAGTAGCTCTGCTGACGGTGAACGGCGGACGGTGAACGCAGCACCGCGGCCGCCGCAGTAGCTCTGCTGACGGTGAACGGCGGACGGTGAACGCAGCACCGTGGCCGCCGCAGTAGCTCTGCTGACGGAGAACGGGGACGGTGAACGCAGCACGTGGCGCGAGTGTTGCTGACGGGAACGGCGGACGGTGAACGCAGCACCGTGGTTGCCGAGGAGCCTGCGGGGGAAGGGGGAGGGAAGGGGGCCGCAGTGCTCTGCTGAGGTGAACGGGGGACGGTGAACGCAGCACCATGGTTGCCGCAGTAGCTCTGCTGACGGTGAACGGGGGACAGTGAACGCAGCACCGCGGCTGCCGCAGTAGCTCTGCTGACGGTGAACGGCGGACAGTGAACGCAGCACCGCGGCTGCTGCAGTAGCTCTACTGACGGTGAACGGGGGAGTTTTTGCACTCATATACGGCAGCTGGTGCACCGCTGCACGCGAGGCTCAAATCTTTTCGGTTAACAGTTAATAATTGGTTAACAAGAGTCTGTTATTGGATATGAAATTTTTTCAAAATTAGCATCCCTAGTTCATACACAAACACTGACACCAAAGAGGGCTTATAGGCCATTGAAAACATTCAAATAAAAACAGACCTGACGAGGATTTATTACAATGGTTGGAAATGATGAATCAGAAATGACTTTGAATTTAATGGTGAATTCTTTCTACAAACAAAAGACAAACTTTGGGTAAAAACATTGCTCCAGCACATGTTAACATCTGTGAGAATGACTTCTGTGGACTTTTAGACACTACCTCTGTCTAAGGCGTAACTTTTCCATCAGTGTTTTAGAAAGAGGCAGACACGCTCTGCTCATGTTTGCAGGCCTGGTTTCATTTTCACAGGATCTGTGAAGTGTTGGTCTCAGCTGTGACCACTAGAGGGTGATCTAGGTCTTTCCTGAGGTGCCCATTTTAGTTACCTCCTATCTCCCACCTGTAATATTCTCTCCAGCAACGGTCAAACTTGTCAGAGTGATTATCACAGGATCTGACATACTACAGGACCACAGTATCATTGCAGCTTTCAAGAAAACAAAAATGTACAAGAAGCTAAGCTCAAAATACTAAACGACCTTCATCTGTCGATGAGGATGCAGTGAGTAATGCAAAAAATAACAGTAATTTTAAGAAAGGAGGTGGGCAGTGATATACAGCCCCCTCCAAAACTACTGGATCAGTGAGATCAACTCCTTTATTTCGGCTGAACACTGAAACTATTTGACATCAACAGATGAATCTGAGACCAGAGATCAGTGTTTCAGCTGCTATTTCCAGGTATTTACATCTAGATCTGATACATTACATATATATTAAGTACTATTCACTTTAATCTATTTCAAGTATATCTGTTCCTGTAGTTTTGCTCATCTAAAAATGTGGTGTTCCGTTACAAACGGTGCTGTCCTCTAAGTTGTGTAACAGATCCAGATGTAAATACCTGGAAACAGATGCTGAAACTGATCTCTGGTCTCAGATTCATCTGTTGATGTCAAACCCAAAAGTTTTCAGTGTTCAGCAGAAATAAAGGAGTTGGCCTCACTGATCCAGTAGCTGTGGAGGGGACTGTAACTACATCATTTACATAGACCGTAGATACAGCACAAATACATATACATATACAGTACGTATACATGTGTACGTACCCAGACATACATAACATGTTCTTTTCAGCATGCACACAGGCTCTCTGGAGTCTCTCCTGTTACAGGCTTGTTTTAGGTATTTCACTAAACATCTGTTTCCATTCTTCATCTGTTATTTGTGCTTATATCTTCTTTCCATTTTATCTTTGTATTCATTGATACATATTACCCATAGTAATGTATGTTTGAGTTTGCCATTATTTTGCTTATAATATTTCAACAGAGGGGTGTATATTTTATATGCATTTTCTTTGTTTACTTTTAACATAACTTATTTGCAGATGTCTCTAAAATTGATAGGTATGTTGTAATGTTTGGAGATATTTCAAAAAGAGCTCATTTCATTACTAGTCAACCAAAATCTAACAAATACCTTTTTTGCCCATGTCTTCAAGACTGTCTGTTGTATTTGGATTAAATTCAAATACAGCATTTCATTTTCTGTTATGTTCATTACCTTAACAAGCTTCTTTTTAGTTACTTATCTCACTGTAGTTCTTACGTCTACCAAATATCACTGCATCTAATGATAGACTGGAGCTCATTTCTATGACTTTGACTTTTTTTTGTTTCAGTCATCCACATCATTAAGTGATTTATCTGAGCAGCATAGAAATACTGTACAAACTCAGATCTGGCAATACTGATCCCCCATTTGGTTTTAGTTGCTTTAAGTTTGTCTTCCACTATAAATTAAACTATTTTGGTTCTATATAAGCAGGTAAGTTTTGGAATAGAAACAAATCTTGGAAGTATGGTAATTTTTATTGATCCAATCCCTTTAAAGATGGATACCTGTAATATTTCCCAACTGAACAACTCTTCTCTAACTTGGTTTATTAATCTCAAGTAGTTTATTGAAAACAGGTGTGCCAGTTTTTTGGGAATGATTATCCCTAGATATTTTAATTGACTGTATTCCCACAATTATACTTTCTCTTAACATGTTTATTAATTGGCTGTCCAACTATCATTGTTATATTTAATTTGTATCCAGAAAATAAACTATATTTTCCAATTTCTTCCATTAATAATGAAAGATTTATTGATGTTTGTTAGGTAAACTATCACATCATCAGCATAAAGTACTAATTTGTGTTTTTCTCCAATTTTTATTCCAGTTTTTGTTTTATTTAGTCTGGTACTTTCAGCTAAAGTTTGCATACATAGTGCAAATATTTGTGGTGGCAAAGTATCGCCTTGTCTTGTACCACTACGAAAATCATATGCTTCACATAATGTCTCATTGACTAACTCTTGCATTTGGTTGATTGTACATTTTCATCTTCAACCGCTTATCCGGGGTCGGGTCACGGGGGCAACAGCTCCAGCAGGGGACCCCAAACTTCCCTTTCCCGGGCCACATTAACCAGCTCTGACTGGGGGATCCCAAGGCATTCCCAGGCCAGTGTGGAGATATCATCTCTCCACCTAGTCCTGGGTCCTAGTCCTAGTCCCCGGGGTCTCCTCCCAGCTGGTCGTGCCTGGAACACCTCCCTAGGGAGGCGCCCAGGAGGCATCCTTACCAGACCCAAACCACCTCAACTGCCTCCTTTCAACAGAAAAGAGCAGCGGCTCTACTCCGAGTCCCTCACGGATGACTGAGCTTCTCACCTTATCTCTAAGGGAGACACCAGCCACCCTCCTGAGAAAACCCATTTCGGCCGCTTGTACTCGCGATCTAGTTCTTTGGGTCATGACCCAGCCCTCATGACCATAGGTGAGAGTAGGCACGAAGATTGACCGGTAGATAGAGAGCTTTGCCTTCCGGCTCAACTCTTTCTTCGTCACAACGGTGCGGTACAGCGACTGGAATACCGCCCCCGCTGCTCCGATTCTCCGGCCAATCTCACGTTCCATTGTTCCCTCACTCGCGAACAAGACCCCGAGGTACTTGAACTCCTTCACTTCAGGTAAAGACTCCCTACCTGGAGTAGACAATCCATCGGTTTCCTGCTGAGAACCATGGCCTCCGATTTAGAGGTGCTGATCCTCATCCCAACTGCTTCACACTCAGCTGCGAACCGATCCAGTGAGCGCTGGAGGTCACAGACTGATGATGCCAACAGAACCACATCATCTGCAAAAAGCAGCGATGAGATCCTCAGCACACCAATTTGCAAACCCTCCTCCCCCCGACTACGCCTTGATGTCCTGTTCATGAATATTACAAACAGGATTGGAGACAAGGCGCAACCCTGGCGAAGGCCAACGCCCACCGGAAACGAGTCCGACTTACTGCCAAGAACCCGAACACAGCTCTCGCTTTGGGAGTACAGAGATTGGATGGCCCTGAGAAGTGACCCCCTCACCCCATACTCCCGCAGTACCTCCCACAGTATACCCCGGGGGACCCGATCGTACGCCTTCTCCAAGTCTACAAAACACATGTAGACTGGATGGGCATACTCCCAGACCCCCTCAAGGATCCTTGCGAGAGTGAAGAGCTGGTCCGTTGTTCCACGGCCAGGACGAAATCCGCATTGTTCCTCTTCAATCTGAGGTTCGGCTATCGGACGAACCCTCCTTTCCAGCACCCTGGAGTAGACTTTACCAGGTTGATTGGTTCATTGGTTGATTGTACATTATTTCTAAAATGTGCATTCATCTGTTAACGGTATATTTGGCGTCATATGTTTGGCATGGAAACAAGGCATCTTCAGAGTCCAAGGAGACCCTGCATCCTACTCCTGATCGGTAGATAGAGCACAGTGTCGATGTGTGTTGATTATCTTGCTGTCATTAGAATGAATGTCATCGTCGTTGTGAAAGTAGATCCTTCTAAAATGAGTAGTCAACCATTGATAAAAGATTGCACTTACTATGATAAAGTAGTCTAAGTCTAAGTATTAGTGACTCTGGAAAGTTGCTTGTTTAAATCCTGAACAATCTGAGCAGGAAATGATTGTATTTATTTATTTATTTATTAAAACATATGATCTCATCCCTGTTCATCATATTTTGCCGCTTGGGCAAACGGTGGCAGTTAATGATGTAATGCATGGTTAATGCTGCGAAACGGTGGCAGTTAGGTTTAGGAAACACTTTAAAGGGGCACATTTGAATTTAAATGTCTATCAGTTTGGTGCAGTGGTTAGCGCTGTCGCCTCCCAGCAAGATGGTCACAGGTTCTAATCCAACTCGGGACCCTTCTGTGTAGAGTTTGCATGTTCTCCCCGTGTTATCCTGGGTTTTCTCCAGGTTCTCCAGCTTCCTCCCACAGTTCAAAGACATGCAGGTTAATTGATGACTCTAAATTCCCTGTAGGTGTGAATGGTTGTCTGTCTCTATGTGCCCTGCGATGGCGACTTGTCCAGGGCGAACCCCGCCTTCGCCCAATGCCGACTGGGATCAGCTCCAGCCCCGACATGACCCTCAATGGGATAAGCGGTTGAAGATGGATGGATGGATCATTTTGGTAAGAGTAAAATTAATAATAATAATAATAATAAAGAGTTATGGAATGGTTATACATTCAGTACTGTCCAAATGCTCTACACTAACGGGATTGTGCACAGGGCAGCTGGAGGATACAAAGAAAAGGTGAAGAAATAAAGCAGGGAAAAAGATTAGTTTGGACAGAAGAAGAATTAGTAGTAGAAGAAGAGGAGAGGCAGGAGAACGATGATGGGATGAGAGGAGGATGAGAAGATGAAGAAGAGCTGATGGTAGAGGAAAAGAAGTGCTGAAGACGATACAGTGGGATATATTGCGGTGGACATGTAGGGGTCAATGGACATTTGAGCAAATATGGAAATGTCAGAGTGGGAGGATTGGGTGGGGGAGTGGAGGTGGGAAGACTCTGAGGAAGAGAAGGAGAGATGGGATCATTTGGAATGAGGAGGGAAAGAGGAGGATGAGGAGCATGATGGCGACAAGGAAGTAAGTACCAGGAAGGAGTGGGAGGAGACTGATTGTTCAGTGTGGCGTGCCAACAAAACAACGTTGGAGAAGGATGGGTGGAGCTGCCGATGGATGGTGGTTAAAGATAAGATAAGATAAGATAAGATAAGATAAGATATTCCTTTATTGGTCCCACAGTGGGGAAATTCACACATTAAAGGTCTCAGTTCTGCAGTTCTGAGAGGAGGGAAAAATAATCCAAGAAGACACACAAAGACACATCCAGCATGTGATGATCCAAGCTGAAGTGGCAGTTTCAGAGAAGGAAAAGGAGATGTTAGGGAAACTAAAAGAGGAGAATACACAATTAGGAGAAAATGTGGAGGAGGAGGAGGAGGAGGAGGAGGAGGAGGAAGAGTTGTCAACCGTTGGCTCACAGCATGGTGTACAGTCAATACAAGAGAGATCTACTCAGCCTGAGAGAAATGTTTAGATCTTGATGAATGATGGTTAAATGTCTCTGCTGTCGGCAGGACAGGAAGAAGAGGAGGAGGAGGAGGAGGAGGAGGAGGAGGAGGAGGAAGTGTTCGGGAAGCTGTTGAATGAACGGTTAATGAATATTACTGCATTCAAACTGGTAATTTTAAAAACAATGGGTCCTTGAAGTAGACAGAACAAGCTATTAGCTTTGTGAGTTGGATAAAAACACCTTTTTAAAGTTTTCAGCTGACTCTTTTAAAACAAGATCATTAATAAACATAGATTGATAAATATGCACTTGATTGCTACATACATGATATTGTGCTGTGATAAATGGAGGCTAAAGCTAACATGTCCTGTGTTCAAAGTTACCACTTAAAAACTACAAGTCGTCAGACCTCCCTCGTTCACCGCTCTCTATACTTAGTTCACAATTACAACAATTACATGGATTAAATACGAATTGATTTTGTGCTGACAGTCACAAAAAATGGTAAATCCATGTCTATGTACACAAATCAATGTGTATCAGTGTTGCTGTTCAGCTGGGCTTCTGTGGGTTGTTATTGCTCTGGATACCATATAAAGCACCTTTAAGAAACGAAACCACCATCCAAGTTCTGCATGTACAAAAGGAACAATGAGTTTTTAGTAATATAAATTTAAAGTGACATGTTTCTTGCTGCCCTGAGTGTATCTGTCCAGACTTCAGATGCATTTACTGATCTTAAGATATTAAGCTCTCCACTGTTAAGATTTCTGTCAGGAATCTAAGAAACAACAACAATGTCCCATTAATATGGTTAATCCAACTGGGAACCAGGTAGCCATATTTTGATGGAACAGTTTCTGAGTAACAACTGACGTCATAGTTAGTCAGTCTGTACAGTGTGAGGATGAAAGTCTCTGGTCGGAAAGGCTGATTAAAACGTGTGGTGGAGTTAGACAACATGCATCAAGAAGAAAACACTTGTCTCTAAAGGACAGCAGAAATGTGTCTGGAGCATACAGGGCATCCTTTAATCCTTCAGCTACAGCTGTGGAGCCACATCTGCTCTAACGAGGCCCAGCAATGTACCTGATGCTGCACACATCTGTAAACAATGCACTGTAAGAAAGTAATAAAAAACAGGGTCATCTATCAGCCCAGGGCTGACCGGCCACGGACGAGGGCGTGGTGGCGTGGTGGCTGCGTTGCCTCACTTTCATAATTACCATTTCATTATACATGTCATTTATATTTACAGAGAAAGGTCAAGAAACGTGTGCTCATTTGTAAATAATAGTAATAACCTACAATAAATATCCTGTACTATATCCATTCATGGAGTCCTGCACTGCATGTTCTACAACACTGTCCTGCACATACAGTATTTCAGAATAAAAGCCTTGTGTTAAAAAAAAGTTCTGCCGACATAAAAAAACACTTGCGAGGTTTTATTTTGAAATGAAAGCAGGAAGTGCTGATTTAAAAATAAATCCTGACTTTTTTCATGTCTGTGACATTTTCTAGATATAGACATCAAAACTGTAGTTATGTGGCTGATAGGATGTCATTATACAGTCACTTCCTCTGTCTGTTGCTGCCGTGAAACGAACGGCTCGCGTCAAAAATAGGCAAGAACTCAAATCTGTAGAAGAGACGCAGCTGAGACGCGACTCCTGCAGGCGATGTGGCAGCTCGAACCCGTTAACATGGACGGCAAAATGAAAAACAACAGCTAACGCCGCCGACACGCGCTCCTCGTGTGGCCGGTCTAGCTGCACCGTTATATTAAGACATGTTGAGAAGTTCACAGGGCTGGCAGCAGAAATATATCATTATATCAGACATAATAAATGTTTGAGCTTTTCCAGGCCATTTCCACCATGAATACAATTTACCATCGCCTATGAAGTGTTTCACAGGATTCCCAGTCATCAGCCCAAAAGAATCCATATACTCATTACCTCAGTGTGAAGCCAATGATGTGACCAGAAAATCATTTTAATAAAAAATGATGCTCACAGATTGTGATAACTACTACTCATATAGCGCAACTTTTCAATTTCACATTCATTACAGAGAGAAACACAGATCTTCTCACTTTTATACTAATGCTGCTAAATAAATGGTCAGCAGAACGGTTTACACATCCCTGGTGCAGAATATAGTCAGGTCCAGACGTCTAAATGTATTGAACTTTTGATTTTTTGGTTCAGGTTTCAGAGTATTAAGCGATGTTCACCATTCAGGCCACAAGAGGTCAGGGTACACTAACTTAATGTGTGGGTACTGAATGGAAGTGAAGCAGTTGAAGCTCCATTATCCCTCCCAGATATTAAGCTGGAGGCTAACTAAAGCTGATAACAAAGAAAGTCATTGACCTGTATGTTACGTTGATTCTACTTGTACATTATTTTTACAGTGAATAAATAATAATCTATCAGCTTGTATGTATGTGGTAAGCACACTACAATAACACAATAACTCAGCTGATCAGCCCTCTCTTCCCTTTTCTGGATGTCAGCAGCTGGACAGACAGACGACTCTGTTTTGAAAAATTTCATAGAGAAAATCAACCTCAAACTTAAAGTGGGGGGACATGCCATCTCCATCACTAGGAGAGATTTAATAACCGGCAAGGTAAGCCTCCCCACTTCACATGTTCCCTTGTTGGATCCCATCTGGATGTAAAGAAGATGACGCACATTTGTGAATGGGTCAGGAGACGTAAACAGGGACAGCGGGAGACATTTCTGAATTGATTATGCTCTGAAGTGTCTTTCCTGTGAAATGCTTCCCAAGCAGAGAAGTGACTTGCTCGACAGCATAGTGCACAAACTGAACAATGCTACAGATCCTCAACAAGCCCTGAAGAGGGATTTCTGCTGATGGTGATGAATGCTCACTAAATATCACAGCTGTCTGTGGTGCAGAGCAGGGGATGATGATGATGCAACACACATGCACACTGTTCTTATACAATGTGTGTGTATTGAACGTAACAGCCAGCTAAACTCTCCTCAGCATCAAGGAACAGGCAGATGTTGTTGAGGGTTAGGGTTAGGGTTAGGTTTAGGGTTAGAAAAGTGGTCTTAGTACGTATACAGAAAACAGTTCTGTATGTGGGCTCTTTCTTTTCTTTTACAGAACAGAAGTATTTCTTTTGTAGGTTTCACAAGGACCAGGTAAGTATTTTAAAAGTATAAGATGCAACTATTAACAACTACACTCTAAGTGGTAAGCTGTAAACCATTCAATACACTGTCGGGATGTAATGAAAATAACAATTTACATAACTGTACTACAAAATGATGAATACATTCGGCCGTAGCTTAAGTATTCAACAGCAGCCTCACTCACTAAATGTCGCGTTAAAAGCTAAGAACAGAGAACTGATGCCGATTCTGTAACGTCATACCACTGCATGCTCCTTTCCATCAGTCTCCATGGAAAAAGGCAGGAACTGACGATGCTAACAAAGGAAGTAAGATTGTTTTCAAAGTAAATGAAAACTGAAAACTGCCAAACTACTGTGAGATAAAGTTTGTCAATAACGTTCAGTTTCTCATCACAGTTCCAGTCCAATACAGCTCGCAGGTATATTACAGGGTGATAGAAGTGGAAACAAGAAATAAAAGTATATGGAGTAAATCCAGAAGCAAAACAATTATCAAAACTAGTGTGACTGGTACTTGGTGTGTATCCCACACCATCTATGGGACTTTTATTTTGTAAAATAAATAAATAAAAATGCCTTTACCTGAGTTCCTAGTTAAGACCTGTTGCATTCTGGGGTGTTTATTTTGAAATATTATAAATATTATTATGAAATATTATATTAAATCCTCATCCTGAGGTGTTAAGGTAGAGCGTTATTCTGGGTTTTTTATCTTGAAAACCAAAAAAAAAAAAAAACAACAAAAGAAAAAAAAAACAGGCTTGTTCTGTGTTCCTTGGTCAGATAGTTATCTTCTGTGGCTTTTATTTTGAAAAATAAATTGTCCATCAAAAGTTTCCTGTTAACATACAGTGAAAGTTGAGGGTTTTTTTTTTTTTTGCATCCAACTGTCATGTCACATGGACAAGAGCTTTTGCAGCTGTGAACTCAGCGTAGCACAAATAAAGGAATATCTTATCTTATCTTATCTTATCTTAACACACACTGACCATCATCACTCATCACACAGCCACCCAAAAGATGGCAAATATTCTCTTTCAGTCTTACTTTCTTTAAGTCTTATTTTGAAGGCAGCAATCTGTGACGAAGTTGATTGGAGAGGTAGACACAGCATGCACAACATCTGACTGAGGTTAGCCTGGATGTTTCTCTATGTCTGTCCAGCTGCTGACATCCAGAAAAGGGAAGAGAGGGCTGATCAGCTGAGTTATTGTGTTATTGTAGTGTGCTTACCACATACATACAAGCTGATAGATTATTATTTATTCACTGTAAAAATAATGTACAAGTAGAATCAACGTAACATACAGGTCAATGACTTTCTTTGTTATCAGCTTTAGTTAGCCTCCAGCTTAATATCTGGGAGGGATAATGGAGCTTCAACTGCTTCACTTCCATTCAGTACCCACACATTAAGTTAGTGTACCCTGACCTCTTGTGGCCTGAATGGTGAACATCGCTTAATACTCTGAAACCTGAACAAAAAAATCAAAAGTTCAATACATTTAGACGTCTGGACCTGACTATATTCTGCACCAGGACTGAACACCCACTCCCACTCCTCACAGTTTTGCCCATCAGCATTGCTAATTTGAAAGTATCGTCATGTAGTTCATACTGTCTGCAATTTAAATGTATCTGTGTAAATATGCTATGCTCAGAGCTAGTACTGAGGCAGGCTGCTTATGGTGCGCCAGACAGGAGGTGGATGGGTCCAACAAACACAGGACTTTCAACCAGGGATCGGTGTACAAGGCCGGTGTTTGGTTTTGCTAGTAACACATGTCACGTTTTGTTTTGTGAGTTACATTGTGATGTTTGTCATGTTTTGTACTAATGTTGTGTTGTTTCTGTATGTATTTTACTTTGTTTTTGTATTAATTTTAGGCCCAACCATGATGTTTTTCCTAAACCTAACTAAATGGTTTTGTTGCCCCCTGCTGGTACTGCACCTATATACAGTACATACACATAATATTCACACTGGCACTCGCTTTGGCATGATATTGGGTTGGTTTATCCTGATGCATCCAATTCCAGTAGATTTTTTCCAATTACATGTGTAGATGGACTTTTTTCCCCAGTTTCAGGTCAGGAAATTCAGTTAAAATTTGGGCTATATTTGTACAAACAGGTCGACCAAATCTCATCCACTTGTTGCTGAGAAACAACGTCGTGATGGCGGTAGAGGAAAAGTCAGGGATCAGCAAAGTCAACAGGATTCATCTTCTGGGAACATGAATGGACGGAGATATTTCAGTCTGGAGCAAAGTGGTGGACAAAGTACAGTTTCTATTTCTTCTATTTCTTAGGTCTCTTTTGTTTGTGTGTTCGATGCTCTTTACCTTTAAGGTGTGATGGATGATCCTGGTTTCCTGATAATATTTCTAAGAGTTTGTGTCTTTCTGTCTGTAACTTGGCATTTGTATACCAAAGCAAATGTCACAAGTAATCCTCCTGCTGGGTACTGTGTGTGTGTGTGTGTGTGTGTGTGTGTGTGTGTGTGTGTGTGTGTGTGTGTGTGTGTGTGTGTGTGTGTGTGTGTGTGTGCAGCCATTGTGACCTTGGCACGGGACTGTTTTCAAGATAAAGCCATTTTTCCTGGGCTGATATCTCCGGCTGCAGCCACATCCACCTTAAACTCCGGCTGGAGGCCAGCGGTGATGCGAACTGTACACTGCTGCTGCATGTCGCCGCCTCAATCCCACCCACCCCATCATCCCTCTGCTGGCCTTGTCCCCGTCATTCCTCCTCCTCCACCTCTTTTATTGCAGCCACTGCAATCGCACCCTCATATCCCCTCCTCCTCTTTTTCCTCTCCTCCTCTTCTTCTGTCCGTCGTGATGGATCAGGTCTTGTGATTGCCTTGTCAGACCTCTGGAGCATCTGCCCCTTTGGGACTGTGGTGTTTTTGTGTATATCGTGTGTGTGTGTGTGTGTGTGTGTGTGTGTGTGTGTGTGTGTGTGTGTTGTCCCTGGCCCCTAGAGTTGATTGGATTGGATTGCATTTACAGGCAGAAGGGCCGGATGGATGAACAAAGCACCGTCAGTCAGCCAGCACTCAGCCCAGACATAAGCTCAGTGTGTGAGGTGTGTGTGTGTGTGTGTGTGTGTGTGTGTGTGTGTGTGTGTGTGTGTGTGTGCCATGCTATTTGTTTATTTTTTTGTTTTTTTTACTGTCAATAAAGTAAGATGTTTCCAACCTGGTAATTGATTATTTTTTTTTAACTTTATTTCGAACAATAACAGATATAAACAAAAAAAAATACAAGTTCAAAATTAATCCTCAAATCAATATGAAATATACTGTTTTGCCCAATAGTGACTAATAATCATATCAAAAAGAAACCCATTAACAGAAAAAAAGGCCTCTGTTGGAAATGAATAGGATGAAGCAGAAGCTCATCCAGTCCCATCCCGATGTTTTATCTCCAATCACATCTTAAATAATCAGTAGTAAGGGCCCCAACAAACATTTTACTTTTATCTACCTGGATTCAAAGATGTTCCTCCCTGGTGTATTTTGACAAAATTAATTAATTTTTTTATACATTATCTTAATATTGCAAAATACTTGCACTTTTTTTAATATCTTCCTGAAGTCTATTCCATAAAACCAGTCCACAGATCGATATGCACATACTTAGTTTGGTTCGAGCATAATGCCGTTTAAATTTCACTTCCCCTCTTAAATAATAACCCCCTTCTCTCTCTGTGAATAATTTCTGTATGTTGCTGGGTAGCGTTTTATTATTTGCCCTGTACATTATTTGTCCTGTCTTGAAATCCACCAGATCCCTGAGCTTTAATGTTTGTAATTTTATGAATAGTATGTTGGTGTGTTCGTTGTATCCTACATGATTTACTGGTCTTATGTGCATAAGGATTGTTATGTGGTTTTGTAGGAATTAGCCCAAACCTCTACACACAAAATTATATTTCTTTTTTAATACTTTCTCATAACTGATTTGTATTGACATAAACATCAATGACAATGATTTCCTGAGTTGCCTTTTTGTGAAACGGGTCATTTAAGTTCATTGAGCAGATAGTAAACTCAGAGTTACATATGTTCCCAAACCCTGCTGTGACCAGATACGTTGTTAGTTACTCTTCTGGGTCTAAGCTTTATAACATCTCTTTATTTATGTCATTTTTTTATTTCAGTCTGGGAGGACTGCTTTGTATTGAATGAATATAATATAATGAATATGTATGAGTTATGAAAAAAGGGGGATGGTGTGAAAAGTCATCTAGAAAGAATTTTCCTTAAACTGCAGCTTTCACTACATCCCAATCTCATGGGAAGGCTCAACGTTTTATGGACGTTCTGCGTGTCACGATAACACAATTTAGGCTTTTTTTTTTAGGCTCATTTCACCCCATATAGCGTCATTGTTACTGGTTATGTTTAGGCAACATAACTACTCTAGCAGCTTCAGTCAGGTTTAGCCAACGAATCCAGGGAAAACATCATGGTTGTCCTTCAAATTAGGGCTGTCAATCAATTAGAATATTTAGTCATTTATCGTAAATTAATTGCACAGAATTTATCAGTTCAAAATGTACCTTAGAGGAGATTTGTTAAATATTCATATGAACATAGGAGTGGAATATTATGCTTCTTGATGCAAATGTATGTATATATTAATTATTGGAAATCAATAAACAACACTAATCAATGACAGATATTGTCCAGAAACCCTCCCAGGTTCTGACTTTAGCATCAACAATCTGCTCCAATAAACATAACAAACTGCAGCCCAACAGCCAACAACAGCTGTCAGTGTGTCAGAGTGCTGACTGGACTAGGACTTGATCCAGACTGACTGGGACTATCAGAAAGTGGGCATGTCTGTAAAGGGGAGACTGGTGGGGACCCAGAGAACCCATTTACATCCACACATCTGGAGGTCAGAGGTCAACGCACCCCTTTGAAAATGACCTTGACAAATGCACAACATGGAAAATGGCGTGTTATTTTTACCTCGTAGCAAGAAGCTAGTATAACGTGGTACCAATGATTCCTTAGATTTTCCAGTTTCATAAGATACCAGTATTTTCACTAACTTTAAAACTTGACTGCTACAACCTAAAAATCACAAGTTACATTAAGGCGTTAAAGAAATTAGTGCTGTTAAAACACATTTGCGTTAATATGTTATTATAGTGTTAACTTTGGCAGCCCTACTTAAAATAAGTATGTTAACAGTATTATAACTTCCTGGTTAAAAGTTCTGTGTTTGTTGGACCAGTCCACCTCATCTCTCTCATGTTTTACTCTATTTAAATTGCATTCAGTACAGACTACACTGCATACACATGAGCAACAAAGGCGTTGTTATTAAGCAAAATAACTGACTAAATCCTGTGTCATTCATGCACATTTGGTGTGATCCAGCTGTGCTGCAACTTATGTGGGGTTCCTGTAAGCCCTGCTCCATATACTGTAGAAAAAGGTCCTGCCAATGATATAATATCATTAAATGTGCCAACTAGTGTAGGTCACAAACAGTATTGTTGTTGTTTTAATCCCTAACATGCCGCTAATAATTAGTTTCCATGCACAACTAATTTGCAAAATACTGTATGTTGTGAAAGAAACATAATGCCACCTAGATAAGGAGATTTTTAATTTTTCTTCTTACAAAACCTGCTGCTGGTGATGAAACCGTGATTGACAATTTTATATTTATGTTTACCTAACCATAAATATAAAATTGTCAATATTAATATTGTTGAATATTAAAGGAACATTCCTTAAAAAAATATATTGTGAAATTCACTCAAATATTCCACATTTTATACTTAGTAGTACTGCTACTTTATATTTCAGTGTCAGTCCCAAGAAAATATAACAGCCAACACTGATTTATTAAATAACTTGAAATTAAAATTGCCTCATTATTATGCCACATTAGATGAAGTGTACAAAGCAATATGCTTAGCACAATTTGGGGGCGGCAGTAGCTCAGTCTGTAGGGAGTTGGCTTGGGAACCGGAGGGTCACCGGTTCAAGTCCCGACATGGACCAAAAACTGAGTGTGAACTGGTAGCTGGAGAGGTGCCAGTTTACCTCTTGGGCACTGCCGAGGTGCCCCTGAGCAAGGCACCAAACCCCCAACTGCTCAGGGCGCTTGTCAGGAGCAGCCCCCTCACTCTGACATCTCTCCATTACTGCATGTGTGTGTGTGTGTGTTTGTTTGCATGTACCATGTATAAGTTAAAGTAGAGTGTAAATTGAATTTCCCCACTGTGGGACTAATAAAGGTTGATCTTCTTCTTCTTCTTCTTCAAAACTGCTTAAATAAATTAAAATAAGAAATAAGCCCTTCCTGTCGTTGTGTGTGAAGCTAGTAGATGGCCTCTCTGAAGACTTGTGAGGTTCTCTCTACATACAGCACTTAGTCCTTTTAATACAATCCTGACAACAAAAACCACTTACTCAGCATTCTGCATGAACTCTTTTCTGCCGCCCATCAGGCTCACTTTAGACCTGTTTCATTCATAAGATAAGATAAGATATTCCTTTATTCATCCCACAGTGGAGAAATTCACAGTCCATCTGTGAGATGCTCTGGGGATGAATTTGCTCCATTGTGAATTTCTCCACTGTGGGACTAATAAAGGAATATCTTATCTTATCTTATCATTGTTTTGTAGGCTCATGATCTGTAAATTGGAAAGGCCATGTTGTGAGCAATGCTGAATCACACAATCGTATCTCCTCCTTATAGGGAATGGGAATGTGATGTCTCCGACAGCAAGTCGGCCACTTTTGAAGGATAAAGGTTAAGACTGCCATCCACTGTCCATTTGCAAACATGCAACATTACACTGTGAATAAGATTCAAAAGCCAGATTGCAGTATATTCAGCGTACACTCAGACACAAAGGTAGGCTGACGTTATGGGTTTAATTTTGCAAGATACCAGTAGATTAAATATGCAGTATTAGCTAATGTTTGTTTGTATGCCATTAGCATAACATTAGCTAGCTCATCTGTGTCTGGATGATTGTGTAGTTGGCAGAAATAGGCTTGTAGATCTTAATGTCATATACCTACCCGTTGGTACTCTGGACATCAGCCTCCAAAGGCTAACATCATTTTAAAACTGCTGACAGTTGTTCGCTAATGCCAAAACATATATCTGTGACTGTAATAGTAGCCAAACTCTCAAGGTCCTCCTAATTTGTAAGGATCAATATCATAAACCAACTTACATTTTTATAATATATGGCCCCTTTGCTTCTTTCAGCTTTTCTTTACATGGGTATTTGTCTTTTGCACGTACTTTATACATTTCATACATCATGACCGATTGACAGATGAATAGACCAGTGACAGAGAAGCTGAGAACTTGCAAATTGCAAAATCTGACAAAAACTTGCAAAAATCCTCATGTGACGTGTCGCCTGGTTACTTATCCTAACCTAAACTATTCTAGATAAATGCCGAGCCGAGGCGCGCCAAGTGAAGCCTGGTTGCTGAAACGTGGCCATGTTGCTCAAAGCTAGCTAAGGCTAACAAACTCGGCTATATCATGGAAGAGAACGAGCTCTATGGACACGTGGAGCGATGTGGGTGTTAAGTTAACCGTGCGGTTGTTAGGTTAACCGTGCGGTTGTTAAGTTAACCGTGCGGTTGTTAGGTTAACCGCGCGGTTGTTAAGTTAACCGTGCGGTTGTTAGGTTAACCGTGCGGTTGTTAAGTTAACCGTGTGGTTGTTAAGTTAACCGTGCGGTTGTTAAGTTAACCGTGCGGTTGTTAAGTTAACCGTGCGGTTGTTAGGTTAACCGTGCGGTTGTTAAGTTAACCGTGCGGTTAACCGTACGGTGTTGTTGCTCCCGGCTGCTGGTCAGTGCCGGTGCTAACGTAGAAATAAAACAATGCCTGCATTAGAATTTCACTCACTGAAAATACCGTAAACGTTATTCACCATTTTCTCAGTTCTGTGAGATCAGTATATTATATGATATTCCAGGATTTAGTCAAGTTTCACAGCTTTACAGTTCCCAAAATCCCATTTCAAATGGAGGTCCTCCAGTGGCAGCCTGTGGTCCAACATCCACACATTGGCCAGCAGGATACCCGTCTTACAATTAACCGCACAGCAAATCATTATTTATTCATTTGTTTTTCATTCATTTTCAGTTTGCAGTGAGGCCCTGTTATTTCAGTTCCAGCTGTTGTTAGTGAAGAACAAGCCCTCCAACTGTAGATGTTACTCTGGAGCTTCTCTCTGATCAACAATATGGTTTTATTTAAAGTGTGAAACTGAATTAGAGGAAGGAGAAAAATGAAAGACAGGAAGCTGAGAATTCAGACTGTGGCTCAGAAAGGAGGATTCAAAGAGGCGATCTAAAGCCCTGTCCACACATTGAATATGTAACATTGCTGGTTATTTAAGTTATATCTTTAGTGACTTTTCATTAATGTTGCTTAAATTGTTATTCAAATATGACAGTTTGCACCTGGTGCACAGCAGGAACATAAGAAGTTTAATGATTTGAAGGAACAAAGAGCATTTTCTGTTTTCCCACCAGCTGATGGATTTTATTTTACCTCTGAAATCTTGATTAATGACCATAGTGAGCATGAGGGAACAGTGAAAGCTCTAATAGGTTGTCTCATTCATTTCATCATTTCTTAGATACACTACTTTATAAATGTCCAGTACTACGCAAATATACGACAAGGGGCACTCATTAAATGTCCATGGCTCCCCTGCTGTATGTAAAAGAAAGAAAGAAAGAAAGATATTCCTTTATTAGTCCCACAGTGGGGAAATTCAGTTTTACACTCTGTTGTTCACACAGTACATATACATGCGTCAATGGAGAGATGTCAGAGTGAGGGGGCTGCTCCTGACAAGCGCCCAGAGCAGTTGGGGGTTCGGTGCCTTGCTCAGGGGCACCTCGGCAGTGCCCAAGAGGTAAACTGGCACCTCTCCAGCAACCAGTTGGTCTTGGTCCATGGTCTTGGTCCATGGGGGTCTTGAACCCGTGACGTCCGCGTCCTAACCCAAGTCCTTACAGACTGAGCTACTGCCGCCCCCATTGTAAAAAATGTAAATGTAAAGCATTTTCCTGCATATTCATTCATTAATTTATCATGTAGTCAGAATGGATTAATGTTTAAAATATGAGGAGACAGACAGTTGGTCTTCTGAAGAACTGTTTTCTGCACTTAGGGTTCGGTATCGGTACTCAATACCTTTTATGCTATCGACCTATAACCATGAAAACCGTGTGTCGTGTAGTGTGTTATCGTAATAAAGCAAATCCTTTCACTACTTTATTTAACACATTAATGCAGTCGATCATTCAGAGGTTTTAAAGGAATCCATTGGTACCAGCAATACTAGCTTATCGTTAACGAGGTTAAATAACGCTCCAAACTTATGCTAAATTATGTCAAGGAAAAACTGTTCAAAGGGGTCCCTTGACCTCTGACCTCCAGATGTGTGGATGTAAATGGGTTCTCTGGGTCCCCACCAGTCTCCCCTTTACAGACATGCCCACTTTCTGATAGTCCCAGTCAGTCTGGATCAAGTCCTAGTCAAGTCAGCACTCTGACACACTGACAGCTGTTGTTGCCTGTTGGGCTGCAGTTTGCCATGTTCTGATTGGAGCAGATTGTTGATGCTAAAGTCAGAACCTGGGAGGGTTTCTGGACAATATCTGCCATTGATTTGTTTTGTTAATTGATTTCCAATAATAAATATATTCATACATTTGCATAGAGCAGCATATTTGCCGACTCCCATGTTGATAAGAGGATTAAATACTTGAGAAATCTCCCTTTAAGGTACATTTTGAAAAGATACAAAATGTGGGATTAATTTTTGATTAATTGCAATGAACTATTTTAATCAATTGCCAGCCTTTGTTTACACTGTAGTCGATGGAAAGCCCAGTGCGTTTCATACTGGTGCTAAAGGGTGCCGGGTACTGAACACCAACGATCATGGAAATGAGAACCGGCTGAAATCTACGGCCAAAAAGTAAAAGGCATGCATGTTGAATTTTCTCTCAAACATATTATTCATATGCCTTCAAAGCAATTAAAAAGCCATTTAAATAAAAGGTTCAACAACAACAGGGCTGAGCTTGGGTCTCTTGTAATGAAATAAATAAATGCAGGATTACATGGAAACCAAGCACAGCTGATTTCCAGTCCGTCCCGTCACCGTGCCATCGTTCCTCCCCTGCTGGTGTTCTTGCTCTGGCTTGTTCGCAGACGTGACATCTGTATAATTATCTCCAGCGGTCGAGTTGCTTCGAGTCTGTGAAGAGTCCTCGTGTGAACGAGCTGCTTTAATTGTTGTTTAAAACGCCGCCCACCGCCCCTGTCCATGTAATTACTGTCTCTCTGACTTGTCTTTATCTGCTGGGTCAGTCAGATTCACGCTGAGAGACAAGACCAGAAAATAAAGTGTGTATCAAGTGAGTGTGTGTTGTTTTGGTCTTTGAAGAGGAGGCAGCAGACGAGAGCTGTTAGATAACGTCACGTTTTTGTCTGCAAGGCAAACTCTCTCTCTCTCTCACACACACACACACACACACACACACATTTTACATCACATACACACATACTTCATATACATACTAATTCAAAATATATACATACATGAGCACACACACATACCTATATATATATATATATATATATATATATATATATATATATATATATACAGACAGGTTATGTGGCTGATGAAAATAAGAATTCATGCTACCTACTGTGTCCTCACTGTATAACTCCTTAAGGCAGGGTTAAGGTAGGTGGTGGATTTTGAGTGTGAAAGTCTTTTAAAGGGGGGTCAGCTGAAGAAATTGTTAAAAAGGTTTACAGTATATATATATTTACACATGACACGTAGAAACACACACATATATTTTTTTTTTTTTTTTAAAAAAAAAAAATATATATATATAAAAAAAAATATATAATCAGCTGTCAATATAGATAAGAAAGATGAACCATTATTAATCGGGGGGGGGAAATTGGGGGGTTTTTAAAAAATAAAAAAAAAAAAAAAAAAAAAAAAAAAAAAAAAAGAAAAGAGGAGGGGGGGGGGAAGAAATAAGGTGAAAAGAAATAATTAAAATAAAATAAATAAGTAATAATAAAATAATTAGTGAAGTGGAGGAGGGGGTTTTTTTTTATATTCATAATATTTTTTTTTTATTTTATTATTTTTTTTATTATTTTATTTGAATTAGGAGCAGCTGTCAATCACAGGGGGTAACTTTCTGATCAAATGGTCAAACTAGGCAGCGCTGATCAAACATGAATCAATATGTTGTAGTGTAGTCCGTTTCTCACATAAATACAACACTGGCGTATTGAAGGTGTCTAGCTGAGGCCTTGTCATGTTCAGATGTCTGGGGGGGGGGGTGGGTGTGGTGTTGTTGTGTGAGAGGGGGGGGAGGGAGATGGGGGTGGGGAGGTGGGGAGGAGGGTGGGGGAGTGGGGAGGGAGGGGGGGGTGTGGGGTTGAGGGAGGGGAGGGGGAGGGAGGGTGTTGTGGGGGAGGGGATGGAGAGGTAGGATAGGAGAGAGGAAGAAGAGGGGAGAGGGGAGGGGGGAGGGGTAGAGTTGGTGGGTGGGGTGGTGGTGGGTGTTGGGGGTGGTGGTAAGTTGAGAGGTTTTGGTTGGTTGGCCCGTAAAAAAGAAAATGAATAATATGTTGTGTGTGCGCTTTGGCGTCGGGTGTCAGCTGGGCGTCGTGTCTCTGAGTTGTTAACACCCAAAGACACATTTCTCCCCTAAACTCCTCACACGGTTCAATACAATAACTGTTCAAATGATCCAGTTTCTCACAAAAAAAATCAAAGACGACTTAATTTCTTATTCCTGTCTCCAGTTAATCATCTCATGACCCATATGATTTATCTGGTGACCTTTTTGTGAGAGAAGTTAGATAAAGTGTGGAACCAAAAGCAAAACCAAGGAGAAAGGTAGGTTAAATCAAAAAATTTTTAATAAAGAAAACAGGTTCGGGAAAAGGGGGGAAAATCAAAAAAAAAAAAAAAAAAACCAAAACGTAAGGGTAAGGGGAAAAAGAAAAAAAAAGAAGAGAAATCAAAAGAACTAGGAGAAATAAACAAAGGAAGCGAGGAAACCTTTAAACAAAAAAAAAAAAAAGAAAAGGAAAGGAAGGAAGGGGAAAAAAAAATAAAAAAAAAAGAGGGAAGAAATAAAAAAGGGAAGGGAAAAAAAAGGGAGGGGAAAAAAGGAAAGAGGGGGGGGAGGGAGTGGGAAAATTTCAAAAATAAAAAAGGGAAGAAAAGGGGGGGAGGAAAAGAAAAAAAAAAAAAAGAGGGAAAAAAAAAAAAAAAAAAAAAAAAAAAAAAAAAAAAAAAAAAAAAAAAAAAAAAAAGGGCCGGACTCTAGGTTGGGAACCACTGGACTAAACTAGCAGCTTAGCAACTGCAACCGTAAGTTACACCTGATGAAGAATGTCAGAAAGCATCAGATATCAGTCACAGTAGACATTTCTTTTCATACTTTCAGTACATGTTTCTGGTAATGATTATGTACTTGACTGGGAACGGTACTGAATCTGATACACAGATCATTAATATACCATTAAACCTATTTGCTATGTATAGAAGGTAATGTCTACTGAACGAGAAGAGGGGGGGGGGGGGGGGGGTGGGGGGGGGGGGATGGGGGGGGGGGGGGGGGGGTGGTGGGTGGGGGGGGATGGAATGGGTGAGGGGGGGGGGGGTTGGGGGTGGTGGTGGTGGGGGGGGGGGGTGGGGGTGGGTGGGGGGGGTGGTTTGGGGGGGAGGGGGGGGGTGGGGTGGGGTGTGGTGGGGGAGGATTGGGGTTGCTGGGGCGTCCGGGGGGGGTGGATGGAGGGGGGGTGTTTAAGTTGGAATGTCGGTGAAGTGCCGAAACGGGTGGTGGGGGGGTTGGCTGGCTGGTCCTGGGGGTCTTGCGTGGGACATGACGGGGGGGTGGGGAATGAGGTTGTGGTGTCCGGAGGCTGTGCGGCGGATGGGTTTGGGTGTGGTTGTGAAATAGATGGTAGGTTGATTGGTGGATCGAAGGGGGTGGGTGATTGTGGCGTGGATTGGTGGCGGTTGAGGGTCCGCCCCGGCGGTGGTGCGTGGTAGTTAGAGCCGGCCTTTCACTGGAGATGAGAGGAGGGGTGTTGGTTTTTATTTGCCGTGTTGTGGTGGGGGTTTGTCCTCGAAGAGGCCCGCCCGTGGGGCGAGGATGGACGGATTCCCCGGCCAGGGAGGTGTGTATCATCTGGCTTCGTGGGGGAGAGAGAGTGGGTTTTGGAGGTGAAGTGCCAGGAAGAAGGTGAGGGAGTGTAGGGGCGGTGACGAGGTAGTGAAGTGGCTGCTATTGAACCTGAGGTATGAAAGGCGGCGCCGGTGGTGTGTAAGGAGGGTGAGGGGGGTGGAGTGGCCGTGGTGCCCCCCGTGGGGGGGCCGGAGTAGGGTAGTGGTGAGAAGATGATGGAGAGGTTAGTGTCTTCTCCCCCGTTCAGGCAGTAATGTGGTTGGTTCTTAGGCCAGGCCGAATAGGGTGAGAGGGGAATTAAAAATGGGTAATGGGGGTCGGCCATGATAGTGGATGGGTGCGGTAGTCACCCGCCCAGAGGCGCCCGTCAGAGCATTGGCCCACCCGGGAGGGGGTTTCGTGGCCAGGTGTTACCGTGTCCATAGTATGGCGGAGGAGGATAGAGAGAGTGAGTGGGCGTGATTGAGTAGAGGGGAGAGGAATATTTGGAGGAAGAGTGGGCTCCAGTGCCCTTGTTGGTGGCCGCGGGATGTAGAAGAAGTGGCCCGTGGCAAATAGATGCTCTCCCCCGGCGTGGTGTCGCTCCCGGGTGCGGCTGGGCCCGTGGCTCGGGGCATGGGGAGCGAGTACCTCCCAGAGGAGGAGAAGGCGCCGGCCGGGGGAGTGAGCAGGTGGCCCGTGGTTGGAGGTTGAGGAGCCGCCCGCGTTGGGGTGTGGGTGCGGCGGACCGTCGGGATAGGTGGAAGGTCAGGGGCGCATGGTTTGGGATCTGAATGGGTGAGGAGAGTGCGTCGTCCCGGGCGGCCGCGTGCGATTGGGTGTTCTCGGGGGCCGTGTGCGCGGGTGTGGTGTGGTGAAAATGGGGGAAAGTTTAAGGCCGGCGTGCGCGCCCCCGGGCGCGGTGGGGTATGGTTGAGTGGGGAGGTGGAGTAAAATGTGAGAATAAATGGGGAGTTGTGTGGGGGGGGAGGGAGGAGAAGTGGGAAGGGGTGGGGCGGTGGGTGGAGTGGGAGGAGGCGGGGCACGTTGGTAGTGTAATGGTATTGGTGTTGGGGGTTGTTCGGCGAAGTTTATTGGGTAGAAGTTGTGGGGGCGGAAGTTGTTCCGTGGTGGCTCCCAGGGTGGAGTGAGGACCGCGTCGGGTTGGTGGGTATTTAGGCAGTGTTGGGGAAGTAGAAAAGTGTGGACCCAGCACGGAGAGGAGGTTAAGTAAAGTTTAGTGGGTGGTGGGAGGTAGTAAAATGGGAATTGGTTGGTGGGCGTAATCGAAAAAAGGAGAGTAATAGCATGGAGATACAAAGGAGCGAGGACGCTTTCTTAGTCAAAGACGACGGCAAGAAGGATGGGGAAACAAGCTTAAATATAAAGAGGGGAGTGATATTATGGACAGGTGAACACAATAGGGCTGGGGAACGATGATCAGACGCAGGAGAGGGAGTCGGGAATCTATTCATTCAAAACGCGGAAGCACAGGAGGGCAGGAAGTGACGTGTTCTGAAACAAGAGTGAGAGTCAGACTACAAAATAAAACAGGAAATACATACGCAAATGAACAAAAACACACAAGTATACAAACTTAAGAATTGACTGACGTGACACTTTTGGAGGGGCCGGACCCCTAGGTTGGGAACCACTGGACTAAACTAGCAGCTTAGCAGCTGCAACCGTAACGTTACACCTAATTAATAATGTCATAAAGCATCAGATATCAGTCACAGTAGACATTTCACTTTTCATACTTTCAGTACATTTTGCTGGTAATAATTATGTACTTTTACTTAAAGGTACTGAATCTGATACACAGATCATTAATATAGCATTAAACGACTATTTGCTATGTAAATAGAAGAGTAATGTCTACCTGAACAGAGAATGGGTCACTCTACCTCTGTGTGTGGTGGCCAGACAGGCGTGCTTTTAGTGCATGATAGTGCATGTGAGTGTGCTCCACTGGCTAGTTTACGGACTCCGATCTGCACTGCTCTCATGCGACGGATACAGCTGATAATGCCGTCGTCGTGGAGCAGTAGCCCCCACCCTCCGGTCCTCCCCACTGTGTCTAAAAGAGAGCTACGAAATCTGATCTGAGATCTGCAAAAACTCTTGTGATACTCGCTGTCCGATGACCTATCTTCACCTTAACTATTCAAAGTCAATGCCTGACCTTAACAATGTCGTGAGTTTCCCCAGTTTCTGGTTCTCCTCTAGCCACTACTCACTGTTAGCTCATTGTTTGCACAGTTGGTGCTGTTAGCACCGTTAGCTGCTAGCGGGACCGTCCGCTAGGCCGACTCAGCCGTCACCATGTCAAGAGCTGTACGAAGGAAAAAGAAATGCTCTGAACTCAACACATTCTCACTCTCAACTCGTCAAACATCGTTGCTTGGTCAGTGCCCCTCGGCATCAGAGGCTGACGCAAGGGGTAACCCTCTTACATTACTTTAGGACAAACTGGGGACGGCATGTCAATATACTCTTGTGTCCTTTCAAAATAAAATTCTGTTTTCACAGGAATTCAGGTTTAGGCAACACAACCACTTACTCTGCCTCACAGGACTGACAACACTGGTGACTCATGTGGCTCATGGGACAGACGATATTAACAATGGGACTAATGATACTAACGACTCACAGGACTAACGAGACTAACAACTCTTGTGACTCACAATACTAATGACTCACGCAGCTCATGGGACTGACAATAATAATGACACAGGACTGATGATACTAACGACTCACAGGACCGACGATACTAACGACTCACAGGACTGATAATACTAACGAGTCACAGGACTGACGATTCTAACGACTCACAGGACTGATAATACTAACGAGTCACAGGACTGACGATTCTAACGACTCACAGGACTGATAATACTAACGACTCACAGGACTGATGATACTAACGAGTCACAGGACTGACGATACTAACGACTCACAGGACTGATGATACTAACGAGTCACAGGACTGACGATACTAACGACTCGCAGGACCGACGATTCTAACGACTCACAGGACTCATGGGACTGACAATAATGCTGACTCGTGACTGACATTACTGACACAGCTTGAGTCGTGTGTAATGTGTTACATTAATGTACTGGTAAGTTTACTTCAGTTAAGAATCTAAGTATTTTTTCCACCATTAGTGCGCTGTGTGTGTGTGTGTGTGTGTGTGTGTGTTGTTGTTGAAGCTATTGAAGCTAGTCTTCATGTCAGTTCGTGAGGTATCATTAAAGTTGTCTACAGAGAGCACAATAACAGCAAGTCATGTTTTATCTGAGTGTGTAGTTGTGTCTTTGTGTCAAATCATCTTTAACTGTTAAAGTAATTACTGTAAATCCTGAACGCTGCACACAGAGCAACAGTTCGTATGTTTTATACCATCACAGCTAACATTTAGAAAACCACACTAGGGTGTTTTACACTATTAGTCCATGCATTTATCGATCCATTCATTAGTGTGTGAAAATCAATTAGCAGACTCTGAGTCCTGAGTTGTGTAATCTATCAGTGTTGCTTGCTGATTGATTTGAAACAGTCTGCACTGTCACTGATGACGTAACTTTGACAAAACTAATGCAAGGATGAAAATGTGTCAGTGGACACAACTCAAAGGATCTGGCTCCATAAGAACAGAGCTAACATGTTATGTTGTATAGAAACTAATCTACTTGTCAACTACCAATCTGTGTATTATGTAAACCTAACAGTGAAGTCGGCTTTACCTTATCTTGCCCTAACCCTGACGTTCTCCCACCTCTTCCTTTCAGTCTGTGCGTGTTCATAACATATCCACTCATTTCCCTGTTCTGCCCACCAGACGCCGTATTTGCACTTTTAAAAATCAGTTGACTTGGTCTGCACAGCTGCTCCTCGTGTATTCATTGGTGCCAGTGTGGCAGCACAGTGTGGCACTAGGATGGCCACAGTGGGACTGAAGCATCCCGAACAGAGTCTGAGGAGCTGAGCTCGAGCAGAGTGCTGCAGAGCGGCTCGTTATCCGGTGTTTCCTCTCACTCCACAATAATGAACGTGCTGGTGCAAAATGAGCTGATGTTGTATCTGAACACAGTGATTTGACAGTTTGGATCTGCTGTTTTCACTCTCAGTGTGTATGTTTGCTCAGACTGAAAACTTCAGCTGAACCTTGAGTTTCTCTTATTTTTCATCTAGAAACACTTTTTTTCCTGTCTCTGTAAATGCACGGTACAAATACCTACCTGCTGGTATTTTTCAGCCTGGAACCTGTTTTACCATGTTTCTATGTCTAAGTGAGTAATGGGGACAGCAGTGTTTGAAACTGGTCCAGTATTGAGCGACAGTGTTGCAGCCGCCAGCCGATTAACAGTCTGCAGTATAATCATGTCAGGCAATCGCGCACTCCCAACGTACGCTCACTAAAAGTGTTTGTTCTTGCCACCGACCAGCCGGTCACACAGCAGTTTGTGAAATAGTCAGGAAATTATTTCAGTTTTCTTTTTTTTTTTGTGATGGTCAGCACAAAATCAGTCACCTAATTTTGAATCGGGAAGCATAGAGATCAGCGAAAACCGGACTTTCGCCGAGGAGACCGGTGTCCCATGAAAGTTGATTTATTTATCACATAACTTCCGTACTTAACCTACAGCCGTTATTTTAAACCGTATGTTTCCTAAACCTTACTAAATAGTTTTATTTTGAAAAAAAACTGGAACAGAAATTGTCACGTGTTGCTGGACATTCATAGACAAACACCAACGCAGTGTTGACAGTCACAAAGAAAAAGGTAAAGGTAAAGCTTTTCATTTACACTTAGTTCTGTTTAGTCATCAGATTATATTGAACATTTCTGTCATTTTATTCATACTTATTTCACATAATATTAGATCTGATGAAGAAACTGGTTGAATGATTGCAGCTTTGCAGTTAGTCCAAGTTAGTACAAGAAGGACAGATCTGGACGGAGTGCTGCAGGACATTATGTGTGTGTTCACTAAATGAACATCATGCTGTATTTAAAACTCACAACTGAGACCATAAACTGTTTACAATGTTTAATATCTTTCTGGACTCGAACACAACAAACTGTGATAACACCGGCGCTCTTTTCTCCAACTCGTTCAACGTTCTTTCGGCAACAAGTCGCCTCTCATCCCGGTAAGTTTGGTTTTCTTCCTCCATGTCTGTCCTCCACGCTGAACATTACGTTGGTCTGATAGCTGCTGAAATGTAGCAGAGGTCCATGTACACAGCATGTTTTTCTGTGTCCATGATATCTGGAGCAAACTTTGAGCCATGGAGATGTTGGATGCTGCTGCAGACAGCTCAGTCGTATAATCACAGTCAAGAACAAGCTCTCAGGTATTTGGACTATAATTAAAGTTAAAAGTTAGGTTTCTACAGCATGCAGTAGCAGGCAAACAGTTTTTATTGGTAAACTGTGACATTGTTATGTCTGTCTGCTCTGAAACTGACCTCAGAGATAAAACATGGATCAGTCAACAGTTTCTTTTCAGTGTGGGTTTTATTTATTAGAACACATCAGGCTGATATACAAAGAGCAAACCTCCCTACCTTCACAGGGAGGTAGAAATGAAAACAGAAAGATGGTAGTACTTCACACTGGAGAATACTTTGTCATAATGGATTTTTCATGTGTGAGTGTAATACAACATTCATAACCACAGTCACTTTTACTCAGCAGTTGGTTCAGAGTGATTTGGGTGTACTGTTTTATGTTTATCTGTTTGCTGTACAAGCTATGCGTGTATTTGTAGTACAACTTCGAATGAGGGCATCATTTTAGAGTAAATTCCTTCTGTTTGTCTTGTATGGTGTTACTGAAACCTCCTCCTCTGTCTCGAAGGTCAGATTCTTGCAACGCATTTACCCTGAAGACTGGATTGAACCAGTGCAGAGACGATGCACTGGTTCAGTTTTCCAACTGGTCCGACTGGAGGTTTGCTAATCGTCTAGTTTATGTTCGCAAACGTAGAAAAGTCCATAAATTGTGAACAAAAGTCGTGTGGTGGAAATTTCATTCAGTTATTGTCTCCTTGTACGACTGTGTGTGATGTGCTTTCCTCCGCTGAGAGTGTGTGGATGAAACAACGTTGGTAAATTTGACTCATTTTGTGTTGGCTAGCTTGCTACTTCCCAAACGTTTTCATGCTTCACAGGTTACAGAAAATGAGCCCAACAGCAGGCTGGTGGCCAGCGGGTCTAAACGGTCTGTCTCCGCCGCTAGGACGCTCCAGAGCCTCCGACCGCGGTCGTACCCATGAACCTGTCAACAGGGAGACCACGGGGTGCGCTAGCTAGCGAGCTAATTATTGTCTCATTTGTGGTCTGGTAAACAGCACATTCATCAGTTTCAGGAAACACATTCTCGATCCCAGCTTGTCAAATCACTTGTCACTTGGTCAGAACCCGTCGACATCGGAGGCCGACACACGGAGCCCTCTACCGGACCAGGCACGGCCATCAATATATGCTCATTACATGCATAGTGTCCTTTCAAAATAAACTTCTGTATTCACAGGAAGTTAAGTTTACGCAACACAACCACTTAGAGTGAGATGGTTGTGACTGACATCAACTTCACTGACCAGTGACTGGTGACTCACGGGACTGACGACACTACTATCGACGATGCTAATCACATGATTAACAACTGACTGATGTGACAAGTTAAGTCAAGGTTACTTTTTGTTTCACACGCGATGCAGACAGCGGTCTCCTGGTCGACAGTCTTGTGTTTGTTTGACCCATCCACCACCCTACCGCCCGCCCTAAGCGGACTCTCAAGCTATTAATACTACATCACTTGCTCCGACTGTCAAATAAAGCTGTAGGTGGATTTACAGAGTTAGTTGAAAGCCTTCCACCTGGTGATTTCCATTACTGAGGGGCATAAATGGCTATATTTGATGAGTTGGGAGTGAGAACAGGCTGATTCACTGGTAGCAAATAAGCTGCTTGTTCACCAGTCACCAAAGCAGAACAGTTAACATTATTTTGACCAATGAAATGACACATTAATGGTATTTCCTGTAATTGGTTTGAATGGTGTTCACACCAGAAGTCGACCGCTCCACAGTTAACTTGAAAGCACTCTGAGACCCTTCAAGGTAGACCAGAGAGCGGTTCTTTGGTCCACACCAGAGTTCGAGTCTGGCATGCACATGGACCCCAACAAACCGCACCAAGGCGGTAAACTCTCCGGGGTTTGGTTCAACCGGACAAAAAAGGCTGAAGCAGACACTCACCGAGCGGAGGGTTGGCGGCTGGCGAGCGCCTGTCAGCCCAGCGTCCCACACCGTCGGCTCTCCATTGCCTGTGTCAAAGGCTTTTCGGCAAATTCAGCATGTTGAATCACCGGCAGACCCCATCAGTGACAGAAACCAAGTCAGTGCATGAGAAAAGAAAGTCAAGAGAGCAAACACAGACGGCTCATCTTCATCTCATCTGATCATTTCAATATGGATATTTTCACAGTGACATGGCCATCTGGAATGACGCTAAGTGGTGAGTGAGAGTGGTGTGAAAATGGACGGCAAATGCAGCTTTTTTTCTTGTACGCATCATAACAACGGTTTGTATATCCATCGTCTTCGGTTTTCCGGTTTCCCTTTATGAATGATGAATACAAACTACTGCCACCTGCTAGTAAAGAGAGTTATTTCATCTCATGCAGGTGCAGAACATACATGGCAGCTGGCCGTCGGCTGTAGTCGTTGCGGTGTGTTTGAGTGCAACCTAAGGCGACTGAACAGTCGGCCTTCGTCGCCACTAGGTCTTTGATACAAGTTGCTTGTGTATGAGTCTTGAGAGTTTTCAATCATCCAGCACACAGTACTGCTGAAACTGGACTGGTTACACTAACTTGGGCAGCTGTGCCATTCAGGTTAATATGAGTATTGTACTCTAACTCTCTATCTGTAAAGTAATAATGAATTCATCATCAGGGCAGATGCATTGCAAGCCAGACCCGTAGCCCCCTGTAGCCCTTTCATTTCAGCTGCACTTCACCAGCACCAGCACAGCCTCCATGCGCCCCACACATGGATCACCGAGCTGAACCTCACAGAGATGTTGTTTGCATAGACATCGATTCAAGTCAGACTCATGCAAATGGATGAAAGATGCATGAAAAAGAAAGGAAAAGAGACAAATGAAAAATGGACGAGTGACGTGATTTAACACGGTGTCCACAGTTCAATTCAGTTCATCAACAAGATTATCTGACTTTATAAAAATAAGTGAGCTTGTTGAATATACCACATTATTATCATTGTTTTTAAAAACAAACTAAAGGAACAGAGATCATTAACAACCCATCAAGTTAAATATTAATGTATTTGTTACAGCTGAAAAGTACACACACGTATATTTGCCTGCCAATGTGTAGCTACTCATCCGGCTCTGTTTAGTATTGCTTTTAGTTCACACTGTCAGTGAAGAGGGAGTCAGTGCAACAACCGAGGCCTGTGTGTGTGTGTGTGTGTGTGTGTGTGTGTCTGTTACAAGTCAGTTGGTTGTATCTATAAGTGTGTGTTAAACTAATGCAATCTTCAATGTGTGTATTTACATGTGTGTGTGTGTGTGTGTGTTTGTGAGGCCAAGCAAACATGCAGCATTAGTCTCTGACACTCTGGCAAGGACAATAAACTGAGCATCAGTTCAGTTGGAAAACATAGAAATGAAATAAAAAGAACGTTGCTCACTACTTTCACACACAGAGGAGGGACTCTGCCACAGAGCTACAATTAGTAGAATAACTTCAGTCCAGTAATCCAGTAAACGGAGAGACGAGGACGATCATTAGCCAACCCACAGTCTGACAATAGTGATGGACAGCAGTGGTGGAAGAAGTATTTTGATTCCTCTAGTACCTCTGTACAACAATGTAAAGTACTCCCTTAGAAGTAAAAGTCCTGCATTCAAAATCTACTTCAGTAAAAGTACAGAAGTACTATCAGCAAAATGTTCTTCACGTATCAGCAGTAAAAGTATTGGTTGTGTGACTGATATCTGATTCTACGTGACATTATAGATCATTAATAGTGAAGCATAGAGCAGCATGTTAGAGGAAATGAAACCGAGTACAGGCTGGGTCTGGTCCTCGGTGTGTTCCAGGCAAATCAAACTGACAACGACGTTTTACGCACTTGTAATGTTTTTCTATGGGCTTGTCAAATTTTCAGAGCTAACTGGAGACGAGAAAATGGACGAGCAAAAGGCTTTGATTATGTATTTTTCTGTTGCATCTTTGTCCCCGATCGCTTCGAGTTTGAGTGATTGACTTTAAGTGATAGGATCACAATTTATCCTGGTGGCTGTTAACAAAGTCTTTGACTGAGTTTTTATAAGGACTGGAAACGTTGGGAACTACTGGCTCCATTTTCAACAATGCAAAACAATTTCATAAACTCATATTGTGTTTTTAATTGAAAATCTATCTGAAAGTAAAGACAAAACATTTCTCTGAAATGCAGCAGACTGTAATTATAAACTAGCATAAAATCTCAAATTTGTGCTTTGCTGCACTGACGGACAGTATCGACATTTGGTGTATAATGTAGCATCAGTTCAGAATTGGAATCATTGGAATTTGATCAATATTGACATTGATACTGTTCAGAGCACATTAGCAGACATTAGAAGAGCTAAATTAATTAACTTTTCAGGGCTCTGCATTCTGATTATTTAGATGCATTTTGTGTCTAACAGTCTAGCTGTGCTTATGAACATGCCACCATTAACTAACTGGAAATGCCTCATTAAATGAACAATATTTTGGTATGGCTCACAGCACAGACTGCTGCAGGAGATTATCGGGACCCATCCTTACCCAACAGTAGATTTTCTATAAATCTGACATCTATAGTCAGATGGTTTTGATGTATTACTCTACTTATACACAACAAGATGCTGATTCCATCCATAATATTGTGAGTGGTGATGGATTGTCCCTTAAATCGACAGGGAAAGTTGATTTAAGTGTCAGGACAGATTTTGACTGCCTGGTAACACAGTGTGCTCCCTGATATATCTGCAAGACCTGGCGTGTTATCCATCAATAGTACCGATCGCTTTACAAGATGCAGACATGCCTGGCTTTCAAAACTTACTTTACCAAAGCTCCTCACTGTAGTTTAATTTAATTTCTCGATAAAAGCTAAATCAAAATCAGATTTGATTTTTTCTGTAAATTGTAGCCCACCACAGCAGCAGCACAACGCAGCGTTGTTTCAGCTTTAGATGTACTCGTGCAGTGCCTGTTGAAAACACGCCTGTTGTGATCGGGCTGAATATTTGGCCTGTGGAGTCAAGAACCGCTCATACAAACCACTTCACACTCGACACTGTGTTTCTTCGGGTCCTGAGCAGTAATACACCTGCCATGATATAGTCACACACACAAGTTGTGGCTATTCACGATCAGAAACACTGTGAAATACAATCTGGTTCATGCAAAAAGGGGCAGACTTTACTGTTAAGCAAGGTAGGGAACTGCCTGGTGCCCCCAACTAAAAGGGCCCCTAACGGCTATAGAGTTATAATATTGTTTAGATATAAAAAATATCAAATTATGTTACTATTGTAACTCACTGTAACTTGAAATAACTTAAAAAAGGCCCCCAAACCAATTAAAAAATGTGCAACTCAACTGCAAATTACATTACGTAAAACACCGTAGCACTACATTTACCAAACAGAGAAATGTTGCTGGTTAAACTGCAGTTTCCGATTTGACTATCCAGCATTATATTAGTCTTGAAAGCACAGACATGAAGTGAATTCAAGTTCACTGTGCTGATACAGCCTCTCTCTCACTCTTCACTTGAAGCAAACATTTGAATGCAGGACTTCTGCGGTGCGGTATTAGTAGTTTAACTATCAATAGATAATCATTCTACTTCAGGAAAAGATGGTTTTGATTAGCCTTCTTCTTCTACCACAGCCAATACCAACATTCCCAGGCAGAGAGGGTGCCTGGGGCCCCCAAATCACTCAATCTGCCCCTGAAAAACACTCAAGTTGCTGTTACTCGCGGTCAGAAACATGATGGTGAAATACACTGAGTGGAATCAATTTCCAAATAGCCGTTTAGTCGCTTGCTTTGACATAACTCCTGCTGTTATATAGCGGAGCATAGATTTAATTAGTGGAGGTTGGCTTTAGTATTATTACAGTGGTGAAAGTGTGACTTCATGTGAAGTTTGACACCGGGGAAGTACACACAAAGGTTGTGGAGTACTCATGGTCACACCGGTGAAATACACTAGATCAGTTCTGTTTTGTTCGTGTTGACAGCAGGGAGGTGAAGAAGAGTTTGGATGTAAATGAACTGCCGTCACTGAGGGTGAACCCTGCCTTCGGCCAACGTCAGCTGGGATCGACTCCAGTCCCCCCGCGACCCTGAGTAGGATAAGTGGTTACAGATAATGGATTGATGGATAATATTGAACGTGTCACTTGTCCAAATTGCACCAAATTCAACAATGCACTCCCTTGGGTCCCCAGCAATACACTCGACAAGTGTGAAGTAGATTGAATGAGTGGCTCTCGAGATATACAAAGGACATGCAGACGGAGGTTCTTTGATTTTCAGTTAGAGGTCAGTAAATACGATCGACGGTCTTTTTCTGTGTACATCACCCTTTACAGGAAGTGGTACTTCTACTGTATTCTAGTTCTGTGGATGCTGAAAGTTGAGAAGCAGCGTAGACATTTACAAACACTTGTCCCCAGTTAGAAAGTGTGTGTGTGGTAAAATGTCCAGTTTGAGCTCGCAAGTGAAAACACTACTCTTCTATCTAACAAAAACATCTGGTTATTAGCATTAATGGTACAGTGATACACGTTTTTCCCCAAGACAAAAACAAAGTTAATGTTGTTCACACAACTAAAAAAAAAGTATTTACCTGCAGAAATATCTTTTGTTTTCTAAAACTGTAAATGTAATACTTCTCTTAATAAGTTAAAAAATAATTTAAACAACACATTTCAAATGAGAATTGTGAACAAAAACAATTACAGACTGTTAACGCAAAAAAGACGTTTTTTTAAATCTGTTGTGTGTTTTTAAAAACTCTATACAACAAATACTAAAAATAAAGAAAAGAACAGACAGGAAGGAGAAAAGAAGTAATATACAAGTAGACATCATTGTATACAAAAGCCGAGTTGTTCAGCTCAGTGTTAGTGACCAGTGATATAAACTCTGAGGGAATATTTCATATTAGTCAATAAATACGAGAGTATACAATAGGATTAAGAGCAGGGGACAAAAAGAGGAAACGGGAAAGGAGGGAAAAGCTGAATAGTCTCTATGGCTTTTACAGGCTTTATGGCCCAAATAACCTTTAACACCAGTATCATCATTCAGTAGCTCCAAACACCCACCGAACCCCCGAACAGTCACTCTGATACGGGCAGAGCTACAAAAACAAGTCCTGAATAAAAACTCCAATAAAGCTGCCAAAGTGGGATTACTGGAAAAAGACGACGTGACGGCCGTAAATACTCGGACCTGCTGGGAGAGTTTGGACTTGGGCTTTCTTATGTCTCTGTATGCACTTTACCGTATTACTTATAGAGATGCACCAAGATGGCCGATTTCAATTTTCTAAAAGTCTGACCTGCCACTTCAGGTTTTTGCAGAATTCCTTTCTACGAACTAGAATTGACACACAAACATTTCTGTGAATTTTCTTTCATGGAAAATTAAAATTCAATTAAATGTTCATAATAGGGAAAGCTAACACAAAACGCTACACAGTGATTATGATTCAACAGCCAAATTGTATTATACATAGTCATATACAGTCAGACACACAGGTGGGCTAACATTATGGGTTTCATTTTGCAAGATACTGGTCAGCTTCTGGGTATTCGTCTTTCACTCATACTTTGCACAATGAACGATGAACAGACCGGTGACAGATAATGATTGTCCACTGTAGTGCCGTATGCTACTCTCCAGAAATGGGAACATGCTCAGGAATGCTTTGTGATTCCCATTCCCTTTAAAACAGTGACTGAGTACCTGAACCACTTTACAGGACCTTCTCTCCCCCTCAGAGTGGGCTCAAACCTTAAGGTCCGGTTCCTGAATCAAACTAATACCAGTACGACAGACCACATTGTTTCAGATTTCCAACTGGTCTGGTTAGTGTTGAAACGGGCCAGAAATTTGAAACAAGTCGTGTGGTGGAAATGCTGTTTGCTTATTGGTCACAGAGTTGTCTCCTTGGACGAATCAGCAGTTGCCTCAATGCATGTTTCCTACACTGTGACACAGTGTGTGGATGAAGCCTTCAGTTCTTAAATTTTCCTCATTTAGCAGCGGCTATTTAACTAGCTAGCTTGCTAATTTCACCGTGCTTACCTGGAAAACTCACAAGCCAGAATGTGTGTTATGTTGGCAACTGAGAGCTGCAATGTCATTTTTAATATGGTGACATTGATGTTTTCGGCTTAAATCTTCCATTTTAATGTGGCTGAAACATAAAATAAAAGACAGTTGGTAGGTGGGAGGTCGGGTGGTAATAATTTAGTATGTTTGTAAAACCACTGTTGGTGCCAACAGCAGGCTTCACTTTATTCCCTGCTGTAGAGAAGATGTCGTCCACAACCTGGACGAAGCAAACCGGTCAACATGCAGCACCTACAAACCGCACACAGAGACATAAAGGCACCCATGGGTTTGTGTGCGTAGGAAGGAACATTTTTTCCCAAGATTTTCCCAAAATAATGTACAACACAACGGAGATATAAGCTAATGCAAATTGTGAGACATGAGCAGACTTTCTTAGTTATGGCTGTGTTGAAGACTCCTTATCTACAACCCTGAGTGGTTTATTAAACCATATCTGCACAGAAACGTGCAGCTTTGACGTATAAGCAAAGTATAAACAAACACCAACATAAAGCATCACGGCAGCTATATAGAGCGATCCATTAGCCCTAGCAAGCTGCTGTACAGGATTGTCTACTTGTGCACACTTTAAACCACCAATGAGACATGAAAAGTCAAAAATATCCCACATCCTGCCAGATGACGAGTACTCAATGTCAGGATCATAAACGCTCATAAAACTTGAGAGAATTCGCTGACACAAAGATGTTGTTTGTGTCCCATAGAAAAGGTCAAGAAAGCAAGATGGAGGGGATTATTTCTTTATCTTCTATTTGTTCTTTAATTTATGTTTCCCATGTGGAGCTTAGACAGATTTCAGCATGAAAATTAGACCACCTCGCTCGTTGCATTTCTGATTACCCATAAGCCACTGCCAATCTGGTGTCTGGCTGTCACACAGCACTTAACTGGGATCAGTTAAAAGAGTATGGCAGTTAATTATGGCTGTTTGGATGAGTTTGCAGAGGAAATAACTGCTTGTTTTTTTTTGTAGTTTCTGATTTAGCCCCTTTAGTTGTTTTTTCTGAAGGTTTTCCATGAGCTCGGGTCGGTCCTCTTTAGCCGCTGAAGTCCTGCTGTGGTCCTGCTTGGTAGCAGGGCCGACTACGACCAACCCATGATGCATAATGCGACAACTCTTAATGCACATCAAGCCACATCTGACATCATACACGTTCCGATAATCCCACTTTGGCCTTTCTGAGTGATCAAGACATAAAAGATGGAGAGGCAGAGGAAGAACGACAGGAGAGAAGTGAGAGAGTTATAAGTAAAGAGTGAGAAAAGATGGAAAATAAAAGTGCCCTTCCATCTAAACACCTGCCTCATTCCCACAAACTACCTCAGTGATGCAAACTCATCCGTCATTAGTACGGCGCAAACTTCTGTCTCTCCGGCTTCTTCATCCCGTTGGCTGAGGACGATATCTTGGCCGTGTAGGATGCCAGCGCCGCCGCCGCGTGAGCCTGAACCGGAACGGCCGCCGTCGCCGCTGTCTGCATTGAACCCGGCAACATGGGAGCTCCGATAGCTGCCGCCGCCGCTGCTGAGGCAGGAGGGGTGGAGAGTGCCAGGTAAGGGAATGATTTCATTCCCAGGAGGCTGGAGAGGGGGAGGGCGTAGGGAGCGCCCAGCATTTGAGCATGGGGCAGCGCGGCACCCATCGCTGCCAGGGGGAGGAGGAGGAGGACGAGGCAGGGGGGGCGGGCTGGGTGAAGCTCATGGTCAGGTCAACGGGAGACGGCATGGAGGAGGACTGGGCGGTGGATTTGGCGGTCTCTAGACTGGAGGAGGGGAGGGACGGAGGGGGGAGGGAGGGAGGGAGGGAGGGAGGGAGGAAGAGTTTGGGAGAGGAGGTGGAGGGAGGGGACGGAGGGTGGAGGACAGGGGTAAGGGAGAGGGAATTTTGGATGGAGAAGGGTTAGAGGGTTAAATAAAAGACATGTTAAAAAAAAAACAAATTAAACCCAAACAAAAAAAAAAAACAAACAGGATATTTTGGAGAGTAAAAATGAAATAAAGGAAATTTGACAAAACTAAAATCATAAGACAGGTGTGTTTTGCTGGAGGTTGCAACAGATTATTGTAGGGGGGTTCGCTGTACGGATGGGGGGTGTGCTGTATAAGTTGGGGTGATGGCTTGGGAGGGGAGGAGGGAACAAAACCATTATAGATACATTAGCATGGAAGCTCTGTCAGAGACGATGCTGGTTCAAAAACAGGAAAAAGAAGCAGAAAAAAACCAACAAAAGCCAAGTTACTCTCTTAGAGAGCTGAAGTCCGACTCCACGTCCAGGTTAGTGTGGTTAACAAGGTCTCTTTCATTTTGCTCTTTTTTTAATAATCGAAGCAAAATAGAGATCAATGAATGTATTGGACCGTAAAATTTTACATTATAATATACTAAAATTAACAACAGCTGCAATGAATCGCGCCTGAGGCGTGCTATAAAAACATAACGGGAGCTTAAATGGTTGAATGCTGATGAGATCACTTTGGTTAATGTTGCTGTTCAATGCTACTAAGTGTAGTTGATCCTAATTGAATTTATAATCTGACAACTGTTTTGAGAGACCAATGAAAGACAGGCACAGGCTAGCTTGAACAAGGGAGTGGAGCTTCAGCTCTCTAAAAAAACAGTGTTATTTCTTATATTCTGTAGCAGCAACATAGTCAATAATAATACTGTTTCTTCGATTCAAACATTCAATATTGGATCAATAACTTGGGAGAAGTTATAGCAAAAGACTTCTATACTCTTGCTATTAACATGCAACCTGTTATCTGGTTACGTCTTCTGGATAATAAAATCTGATTCTTGTATCTCGATTCTGATTGGTCCCCGTATGTATACTGGCTAAGCAGAGGTAACCCTGTCGGCAGAAAAAAATGTTCAAGTTGACGTTTTTGAACCAAAAAGTTGCTTCATATCAGTTTTGAATCACGCTTGCAGAAATGCACAATACCACATGGACAACACTGTGAAACGACTGGGTGAGAAAACCATCATAGTTTATGTTCAAATAACAACGCAGCGTAATATAACACAATTTAACCACCGTATCAGTGTAGCTAGCATGAATAAACTCCCCTAGTGGAAAGTCAGCGTTTACCTTGGTTTCACCTGGGACGCTCCTCGGTGAACGTCCTGTTTGTTTGACCCAACCAGCACAGCTCCTACCTGCCCTTTGGTACCAGGTAACCTTCCAGAACAGTTGCCCACATATACATCACTTGCTCTGTGTGACAGATATCTGCAGAAACATGCTGCCTGCCAACATTTTTCCTGGCGACTGGGCTGGCCAACCTGTCAAATACCGCCATTTACTGACAGCATGTGATGAAAACCACCTGCGGCGATATCTGAAAATCGGAGCAAGTGATGTAGCATTAATTACAAATCTTAATTTGTACAGTAAGTGAACTGTCTCTCTGTACTACATGCTAACAGATATAAAAACATTGGATCTGAAAGGTTTCTCTTAACTTAAGAGACATAATTTGTCCCAAAGAGTCTCTGATGAAGTGACATGATTGATAGATGCTGCAGTCTTTTAAATGTAAATGCATCATAAACCATCAGTGTGTCCTACGGTGTGCACGACGGTTTGATCAAGAGAACAGATGGCTACTTTAATAACTGCAGCTTTATAATGGATTCAAACAGAGGCACTACTACCCTGACGCAGTATACACTACCTATGAGTACAGCAGTATTAGCAAAATGTTCTTTGTTCTCTGTCAAACTACTCATTCTGCAGTAAAATGGCATTATTATTATTATTATTATTATTGTTAGACATTATTATATTAATACTGATGCATCAATGCATAAGTAGTATATTTCCAGTTTAAATTATTTTCTCTACTGTTATGTACTGTTATGTTATGTCCAGTGGTTCCCAACCTAGGGGCTGGGCCCCTCCAAAAGGTCACAATATAAATCTGAGGGGTCGTGAGATGATTTAATGAGGTTAATGTGTTTTTGTTTTTTTTTTTTTTTTTTTCATTTCTCAACTCTGCTTTTTGTGATATATTATTTTATTACTTTGGGCTTTGAACAGTTACTTAAATGAACCATGTGTGATTTTTTTTTCCTTTTCAGTCATTATGCTCCTACTGTCTGGAAATCTCTACTAACGTCTACTACAACAGTGTCTTCTCTTAAAGCACACTGAAAATGTAAAATGTCTTTTTTTGCAGGCTTGTAGTGAGGTTTAAAGTATGTCGCTTTAACATGTAAAACCTGGACTTTTATTGTGACAGTCTAAGGCTCACCTGTCAATAATCCTGCTGTCTGATCAGCATCTTGATCTGCCACCTGAGAGGTGGATGGATTATTTCAGAAAAGCAGAAGTGCTCACTAACACAGATTTAGACAAATTAGTGAACAATATTTGAGAGAAATAGGCCTTTAGTGGACATAGAAAAAGTCTGAGATCTTTGACTTCAGCTCATAAAAAATGGGAGTAAAAATAAAAGTGTTCATATTTTTGTTCAGTGTAGTAACTTTAGCTGTCAGATAAATATAGTATGTTAATTACCTTAAAACTGGGTTTAGATTCAGGTACTTTCTACTCTTGATGAATTGACTATAGCACAACTATAAACCAAAGAAAAGATCTTCTCACACAGATCTTTCATTTCATTCGTTTGTCGTCCTGGTTTAGCTGCTGTTCTGTGGTCAGCCGGCGAGAGGAGAGCTGGAATAAGCTTTGACATCGTCTTATCTGTCTGTTGTCTGTCTGTTGACTGAAGGAAGAAAAAAAATCAAATGTAATGGAACAGAGCGGATCTGCCGTTGATACTGGAGCGTCAGTCTCTCACCTTCCCTGACCTGACATTTCAGACTGAATGAGGCTGACCCATCCATATACACGTCTTACACTCCATGTGGACGTGTGGTATTCTCCCTGCTGTCAGTGGCAGGCGGAGTGGTAAGTGAAATATCAGTTTCATCCAGAGTCCAATGATGAATTTGCATATTCATGGTGGTGGTAACGTATTAAACCTGCATGGCAGGTTTACTGAAAGTCTGATTAGATGGCTGGGCGACGCAGAGCCTAATACCAGGTACACAGTACACGAGAATCAAGTCGGTCCCTCGCTGTAGCAACTCATAACATAATAACCGCGCATAACGTAATAACGTAAATGTAGTTCATAATGTAATAATCAGCACATAATGTAATAAAACTGAGCACATACCATAATAACAGCTTTGCTCATAATGTAATAACATTACATTATGAGAACATTATTACATTATAAGCTTAGTATAATAAAAAGTTGAATTATGTAATAAATTTAGCACATAATGTAATCATTTTAAAAACAAGTACTCTTCTTGTCTGTTACAGCACAGGAACCCTCTAGTTTTACAGCAACAGGACTTTGTCTGTTTGGTCAGTTCCACAGTGGTGAAGCTTCTTGGATGTGAGACTACAAGATATCCAGAGGCCCCGATATCCAGAGACCCTGATATCCAGAGACCCCGATATCCAGAGACCCTGATATCCAGAGACCCTGATATCCAGAGACCCTGATATCCAGAGACCCTGATATCCAGAGACCCCGATATCCAGAGACCCCGATATCCAGAGACCCAGATATCCAGAGACCCCGATATCCAGAGACCCCGATATCCAGAGGCCCAGATATCCAGAGCCCTGATATCCAGAGACCCAGATATCAGAGGCCCCGATATCAGAGACCCCGATATCCAGAGCCCCGATATCCAGAGACCCCGATATCCAGAGGCCCAGATATCCAGAGACCCTGATATCCAGAGACCCAGATATCCAGAGACCCAGATATCCAGAGACCCAGATATCCAGAGACCCAGATATCCAGAGGCCCAGATATCCAGAGACCCCGATATCCGGGGCCCCCGATATCCAGAGACCCAGATATCCAGAGACCCTGATATCCAGAGACCCCGATATCCAGAGACCCAGATATCTAGAGACCCAGATATCCAGAGACCCCGATATCCAGAGACCCCGATATCCAGAGACCCAGATATCCAGAGACCCCGATATCCAGAGACCCAGATATCCAGAGACCCAGATATCCAGAGACCCAGATATCCAGAGACCCCGATATCCAGAGACCCAGATATCCAGAGACCCAGATATCCAGAGACCCAGATATCCAGAGACCCCGATATCCAGAGACCCAGATATCAGAGGCCCAGATATCCAGAGACCCAGATATCCAGAGGCCCAGATATCCAGAGGCCCAGATATCCAGAGACCCAGATATCCAGAGACCCAGATATCCAGAGACCCAGATATCCAGAGGCCCAGATATCCAGAGACCCCGATATCCAGAGACCCAGATATCCAGAGACCCCGATATCCAGAGACCCAGATATCCAGAGGCCCAGATATCCAGAGACCCCGATATCCAGAGACCCAGATATCCAGAGACCCCGATATCCAGAGACCCCGATATCCAGAGACCCAGATATCCAGAGGCCCCGATATCCAGAGGCCCCGATATCCAGAGACCCCGATATCCAGAGACCCCGATATCCAGAGACCCCGATATCCAGAGACCCAGATATCCAGAGACCCCGATATCCAGAGCCCCGATATCCAGAGGCCCCGATATCCAGAGGCCCCGATATCCAGAGGCCCCGATATCCAGAGGCCCAGATATCCAGAGGCCCAGATATCCAGAGGCCCAGATATCCAGAGGCCCAGATATCCAGAGGCCCAGATATCCAGAGACCCAGATATCCAGAGACCCAGATATCCAGAGGCCCAGATATCCAGAGACCCCGATATCCAGAGACCCAGATATCCAGAGACCCCGATATCCAGAGACCCAGATATCCAGAGACCCCGATATCCAGAGACCCCGATATCCAGAGACCCAGATATCCAGAGACCCCGATATCCAGAGACCCCGATATCCAGAGACCCAGATATCCAGAGACCCCGATATCCAGAGACCCCGATATCCAGAGACCCAGATATCCAGAGACCCCGATATCCAGAGACCCAGATATCAGAGACCCAGATATCCAGAGACCCCGATATCAGAGACCCAGATATCCAGAGACCCAGATATCCAGAGACCCAGATATCCAGAGACCCGGATAAACGAGAACCTCTACAGAGATGAGGCTGAATTTAATATACTGGTGATTCTCAGCATGTGAGATAGTTGATCCAGACATAATTATTCCAGTTCTTCAGTACTGGTACAGGAAACTCTCTTATATTACATTAAATACATGATGCAAAAGCCATATTTACTATTAACCCAATGCTTACTGAGTAACATGTACTACATTTTACAAGTAGAAACACAGCAACAGTCCATTCTGGGCTACTGCAGAAACAGGGTGGCAGCTCAGTGAAGAGGACCCGCTCCAGATGTAGATAAACCAGGCTCATTGGACGCTAATGAAACACAGCAAGTCTTAGTTTCAGGTGATTATACAGTAAAGAAATCACCCATCCATCCATTATCTGTGAGTGTCTATCCTGCTCAGGGTTGCGGGGGGCTGAGCCGATTCGGACAGATCGGCAGACGATCATAGAGCTGACACATAGAGACAAACGACCATTCACACCTAGGGGACATTTAAAGTCAACAATGAAACTAACCTGCATGTCTTTGGACTGTGGGAGGAAACAGGAGAACCCGGAGAAAACCACCACACTAACACGGGGAGACCATGCAAACTCCACAGAGAAGCCAGGTGTGAACGCTCATTATGAGTCGACCGTGCAAACCACTGCTCCACCATGCAGCCCTAAAGAGCATCAATAATATGATATTCCATTTCTGCCAATAGATCCCCCTAAATACTGCAGTTTCCTTAAGTAAAGTGAAAACAATATAATTAAATCTGCAAGAACAACACGCAAAATGTTTCAGCCAAGATTTCTAGGTTCAAAACCCTGTTTCTTCCTTTACAGTATGGAGAAGCACAATGAAATTAAAACGAACAGTCGAGTATTAAAGAGGGAAAAAAAGACTTTTTTTTCCCCAAAATGTGTTTTTTATTTCGAACCATCCAAAGAATATCTGTTGAGACATAATCCATGCCCTCATCCATCGGGTATCTGCTAATTCAGCAGTTTTGGTCTTTCTCAAGGTGCAAATTATCAGCTAAAGAAACCCAAATATATAATTGTGGCAAAAATGGCATGCAAAGCTCTCCGAACCAGTCTGAACTACTGACAGAGCCACGCATTGACATGGAACAACAGAGAACTCAGTGTGTAGAGGTAAGTAGGGCTAACTGAGAGACTGTCAGGGTAGATGACTGCTGATACTAGGGCCTGTCTCAGGGCCAACATGAGGGACAGGATCAGGATCTGCATGAGGGACTGCACTGAGACCGGTCTGAGGGACTGCACTGAGACCAGTCTGAGGGACTGCACTGAGACCATTCTGAGGGACTGCACTGAGACCAGTCTGAGGGACTGCACTGAGACCAGTCTGAGGGACTGCACTGAGACCAGTCTGAGGGACTGCACTGAGACCATTCTGAGGGACTGCACTGAGACCAGTCTGAGGGACTGCACTGAGACCATTCTGAGGGACTGCACTAAGACCAGTCTGAGGGACTGCACTGAGACCATTCTGAGGGACTGCACTAAGACCATTCTGAGGGACTGCACTAAGACCAGTCTGAGGGACTGCACTGAGACCATTCTGAGGGACTGCACTAAGACCTCTGAGGGACTGCACTAAGACCAGTCTGAGGGACTGCACTAAGACCATTCTGAGGGACTGCACTAAGACCATTCTGAGGGACTGCACTAAGACCATTCTGAGGGACTGCACTGAGACCATTCTGAGGGACTGCACTAAGACCAGTCTGAGGGACTGCACTAAGACCATTCTGAGGGACTGCACTAAGACCATTTGAGGGACTGCACTAAGACCAGTCTGAGGGACTGCACTGAGACCATTCTGAGGGACTGCACTGAGACCAGTCTGAGGGACTGCACTGAGACCATTTGAGGGACTGCACTGAGACCAGTATTGAGGGATGCACTGAGACCAGTCTGAGGGACTGCACTGAGACATTCTGAGGGACTGCACTGAGACCAGTATTGAGGGACTGCACTGAGACCAGTCTGAGGGACTGCACTGAGACCAGTCTGAGGGACTGCACTGAGACCATTCTGAGGGACTGCACTGAGACCAGTCTGAGGGACTGCACTGAGACCAGTCTGAGGGACTGCACTGAGACCAGTCTGAGGGACTGCACTAAGACCATTTGAGGGACTGCACTGAGACCAGTATTGAGGGACTGCACTGAGACAGTCTGAGGGACTGCACTGAGACATTCTGAGGGACTGCACTGAGACCAGTCTGAGGGACTGCACTGAGACATTCTGAGGGACTGCACTGAGACAGCTGAGGGACTGCACTGAGACATTCTGAGGGACTGCACTGAGACCAGTCTGAGGGACTGCACTGAGACATTCTGAGGGACTGCACTGAGACCAGTCTGAGGGACTGCACTGAGACCATTCTGAGGGACTGCACTGAGACCAGTATTGAGGGACTGCACTGAGACCAGTCTGAGGGACTGCACTGAGACCAGTCTGAGGGACTGCACTGAGACCAGTCTGAGGGACTGCACTGAGACCATTCTGAGGGACTGCACTGAGACCAGTCTGAGGGACTGCACTAAGACCAGTCTGAGGGACTGCACTGAGACCAGTCTGAGGGACTGCACTGAGACCAGTCTGAGGGACTGCACTGAGACCATTCTGAGGGACTGCACTGAGACCATTCTGAGGGACTGCACTGAGACCAGTCTGAGGGACTGCACTGAGACCAGTATTGAGGCCCCAAGTTGAATAGCTGTGAATGTATGAAACCTTTATATTTCATACAGGTGTGAACCTGTTTAGGTACAACGTTAGCTCATGGTACATGAACAGCAGTCATAGTCAAAGTACCGCTGAAAGAGCTCCTGCCAGGGTCATCAATGCTTTCTTGTTCACAAATTTTGAAATTCTTTGATTGACCATGGTGAGCAGCTTTTCAGCCAGACCTAGTCCAAACGTACAGTATATCCAGCACACAGCCAAGGTAGCTGACTGACTCCATAGCGGCATGTGTAGTGTCACCACCAACATTTAAGCCCCCCTCCAGTGTATTTTGACATTTTGACATAATAATTCATATTTATTTGAGTCATATCCTGACTAGGTTGATTAGCCACAGTTTGCCAAAATGTTGTTGACAAAAAAACGAATGTGCTCATGGTGAAAAAAGAAGGTTGGTGGTAAAATAGGAATATGACATATGGCTATAGTAGAAGCTGCAGGTCATATGTCATCCTCCAGGCTGCAGGCAAACTCATACTCATTTGAAGAAGAAGAAGAAGAAGATCAACCTTTATTAGTCCCACAGTGGGGAAATTCAATTTACACTCTGTTTAACTTTTACATGGTACATGCACACAAACACACACACATGCATTAATGGAGAGATGTCAGAGTGATGGGGCTGCTCCTGACAAGCGCCCCGAGCAGTTGGGGGTTTGGTGCCTTGCTCAGGGGCACCTCGGCAGTGCCCAAGAGGTAAACTGACACCTCTCCAGCTACCAGTTCACACTCAGTTTTTGGTCCATGTCGGGACTTGAACCGGTGACCCTCCGGTTCCCAAGCCAACTCCCTACAGACTGAGCTACTGCCGCCCCCGAAGTTGCATCTGAGCAACTACAAAATGATAAATCTGTTTCTCGTCTGTCCTCTAGTGTGTTATCCAGTTAGGTGTAGTTAGCTAGCCCAGCTTTGTTTAGGGTATTTATTTTCACCATGGCCACCAGCAGAGTTAACCCAACACACTACTGTCTCCTGTCAGAGATAGATTAATGGAGAGCAGCCAATACTGAAGGACTGCAGGCCTGTAACAGGTCTGAACAACGGGAGTGCACAGCCTTCAACCCCACAGAAAACCAGAGAAAATCCCTGTTAGACAGATAAAGAAATCACAGTGCAGCCTTTTCAGTTTTATCAGTGGCCCAAACAGTATAGATATCTGTCATCCACCAGCTGACATTAAGTAGTTCTGCACTCAGCGTTCTTCTAAATATGCTTCTGTCATTATGGGAAACCAGTAGTGTGGAGTCATCTGCATATAAGTTTTGTAGATTGTTACCTAAAATGGTTTGCTGCTTGCTAATAACTGGAATAATTATGTGTGGAACAATCATTTCACATGCTGAGAATCACCAGATTCAGCCTCTGTAATCTCTGTAAAGGTTATCATTTGTCCGGGTCTCTGGATATCTGGTAGTCTCACATCCAAGAAGCTTCACCACTGTGGACCTGTGTGTCCTCCAGACCAAACAAAGTCCAGGTACTTTAAATGAACTAGTCCACTTGTGTCATGTAAAACTAGAGGGTTCCTGTTCTGTAAGAGACAAGTAGAGTACTCTTTTTTAAAATGATTACATTATGCCCTAAATCTATTACATTAAACTTTTTATTTTGCTAAATTTGTAATGGAATAATGTTCTCATAATGGAATAAGTTATTACATTATGAGCAAAGCGGTTATTACATTATGCGCTCACGGTTTTATTACATTATGTGCAGTTATTACATTATGTGCAGTTATTACATTATGTGCAGTTATTACGTTATGTACAGTTCCAGACAATGGTCAGCAAAGCTCAGATTTTCTGATGGTTGAAAAGATGATCTTCCCAGATATTCCTGTGGTGTGAGGTATATTACAAGTGTTTTATATATATATATATATATATATTTTTATATATTTATATCACCCGGTCGGCTTGGAAGTCCATTCTGGCCCCCTTTTAACATGTTCAATAATTACGATCGGATATCCTGGTGTGTGTGGGGAATTGCGAAGACAGTGGATGACGCAGTTAAGAACACAGCTGACAGGACAACCACCACCGTCATGGCAGCTGCTAATGCAAAGCATGAAGCAGAACGTAGTCGTCAGATGAGCTAACAGAGGACCAACTTGTTGATATGTTGCAACAACCCCAGTGTTTATTGACTTCACAACTTTGTGTATTTTTAGTACAAAGTAGTGCAAAAACTAACTCACTATTCTTCCTGCCCGTCAGCCGCCATGTTTGTTTACACTGAAGTCATGCCAGAGATTTTGTGAGATTTCTCTTCTCTGAAAACACGGTGAAAGGGTTAAAATTCAAAGATGAAAACCGGACCGGACAACGGCGTGGTAGCGACCTGTCAATCACAAGGTAACCCCGCCCTAAAGCATCCCCTGCTTTATGGTCTATTTGACTCTAAATGGACCATAATTTACTAAATGAAGACTTGAAACTAGTGGTTGAGACCATAAACTCATGTTTACAATGTTTACTGAGGTAATAAATCAAGTGAGAAGTAGGATCATTTTCGCATAGACTTCTATACAATCAGCCTTCTTTTAGCAACCAGAGGAGTCGCCCCCTGCTGGCTGTTAGAAAGAAAGAGCATTGGCTTCACTTTTCAGAGCCGGAGGTTGCCGCCTGCCTGAGTATAATCTAAGTCTCACTGATCCAGTCGTACGCTCATTTCTTCCCAAACACATGCATCATCGCTAAAATCCTACTATTTGAAACACGACGAGTCGCGTGCCTGCAAATGCCTGAGGCTGTTTATGTGGAAGAGTTTTAAATAGTAAGGTTTGGGAAGTAGTGAGCATATACTTGGATAAAAGAGACGTGGACTATACTGCATGAGTTGGGTGAGTTTGTAAACATTAATGATGTACAGTAGTTTTGTTGTTGCTAAACTTGGATCCCATTTACTTCAATTCAGCAAGACTTTCTCAGTTTTTTCATTCTCTGTTCACTGTGGAGGCACGCGAGAAAAACAAAGTTCTCCTCAGGAATCAAGGTAACAGGAGGAGTAATTGATATACGATTGATAATTTTGGGGATGAAGTATTCCATTAATTGCTTCAGTGTCTCCAGGAAATATACAGGCCCCATTATCAGAAGGCATTACACCATTTCTCACACACAGTCTGGTATTGATAATGTGTAACATGAACGTGGTTTACTACAACCAGCTGCAGCTGAAATGATAATGTGGAGATGAGAGACTGTTTCATTTTACTGATCAAAAGCACATTTATAAACTTAAATTTTTGATTCAATCTCTCTGTGTGGCTCATTACATGGAAGGCATTATTATTTCATTTCATTTATCATTTATCAAAACACATTTGGCCAGTAAACTCTGAATTTCCTGTTTATCATCTTTTCATTTTGTGCTTCATTGTGATGCGTTTTGTAGTTAAAATAAGAAAACATAAATTAAAGTTACTAAAGGTAACTTTCAGAAAATCCTGTTGTCAGTGACGCTGGTGGCCGTTGAGTGAACTGCAGTTAGCATCTTGTTGCTTGTGCGTATGCGATGAGCGATCCTCCTCATCGGCCTAAACACTGACATTACAAGCTTGCCATTTGTAAATTACTTCATCAGCTAATGTTACGAAGTAAAACTATCCCGAGTACTTTACATGGGAAACTGAGAAAGTTGCATTACAATCTGTTCACACTTTGGCAATACATGAAAATTGTTACATGTAGTACCTTTAATTAATGTAGGATAATGTGTTCCGCTTGGGCCAGACCAGCCACGTGAGCGCCGTGTGGCGGCTGCGTTACGTTGCGGCTGCATTACGTCGCGGCTGCGTTGCGTCACGGCTGCGTTACCTTACGGCTGCGTTACATCGTGGCTGCATTACGTCACGGCTGCATTGCGTCACGGCTGCGTTGCGTCACGGCTGCGTTGCGTCACGGCTGCGTTACCTTACGGCTGCGTTACCTCACGGCTGCGTTACCTCACGGCTGCGTTACACCACGGCTGCGTTACCTCACGGCTGCGTTACGCCACGGCTGCGTTACCTTACGGCTGCGTTACCTCACGGCTGCGTTACCTCACGGCTGCGTTACCTTACGGCTGCATTACGTCACGGCTGCGTTACGTCACGGCTGCGTTACCTTACGGCTGCGTTACCTTACGGCTGCGTTACCTCACGGCTGCGTTACACCCACGGCTGCGTTACCTCACGGCTGCGTTATGCCACGGCTGCGTTACCTCATGGCTGCATGATTTACGTGTCTGTTGTTCACACCAGCTGCATTTCAGCAGCGTTTCAGCTGCTGCTGCTCTTTCTACATAGAGTTTGACTTTTATTTCATATAAATATCATTTATATTTATTTGACAAAAAAAGGTCAAGGAATGTGTGGTAATTTGTAAATAACAGCAATGATTCACAAGAGTTTTGTCCACAGAAAAAAAAGGCATTTATTTTGAAATGAAAACAGGAAGTGTAAATAAATCTTTATTTTGTTTTCATGTCTGTGACTTTTTCTACAGATTCAGACTTTGAGACTGTCGTTGTGCTGCTGATATGATGTCAGTATACAGAAGATCACTTCCACTGCTGTTATTGTGAACCGTGAGCGGCTCGCATCAAAAATAGGTGAGACCTCGAATCTCCAGTAGAGACGCAGCCGAGTCGGCCGTAAGACGCAGATCTCACGTGGACTGTGTGGCAGCTCTAACCCGTTAACATGGACGCCGAAATAAAAAACAGCAGGTAACACAGCCGCCACACGCCCAGGCTCGACTGTATAAAATTCAGCTTTGACTTGGTTTCATATGGGACATGAACAGCGGTCTCCTGGGTGAAAGTCCTGTGTTTGTTTGACCAATCAACCTCCCTCCTCCCTACACATTTTTTCTCGCTCTTTATACTCGACTTTCATTTACTGCATCACTCGACCTCCGAGTATTTGCTCTGAGCTTCTAAAATGGCCAAAGAGTGAAAAGTCAAAAGCAAAGAACGTCTTGATAACACGTGACGTGACTTTATGGTCTCATTCATGTCTCAGACGTCACTTCCTGCCTCTGTGTGTTGTGTGACAAGCGTTGCAGCGATTCTCCCTGTTTGTGTCGTCCTAGTTTGTTGAGCTTTGATTTTTTGACTCGGACTCTGTGTTGACTGCTTTGCGTCTGACCGCCTGCCTGTGCACCGAACCTTTTTTGGCAGTAAAGATTTTTGCCTTCCTCTACATCTGGCTCAGGAGTTGTGCATCTGAGTCCTCCCTTCTCTGGTGCCTAGTCCTAACAGCGATAGCAGGCTGGGTTGGTGCACATGCATCCAGTTCTACAATGACTGGGCTTCATAAAACATCGATCATTATTATTATTAAATGACATAAAACGAATGTGTCTGAATATTTCAGATGTCGCGTGTACAGTTTTAGTTGTAAATCTACACACATCTGGTTCGTAATGTATCTCCGAAGGTGAGAAGCTTTCACCTGGATTCATTTGAACCTTCAGTTTACATCACACGCATTATTGTCCTGATCGTACAGCCTGTATGTACAAAAAGTAAATAATGTCACAATACCGTGCAAGGCCGTTAGCTTATCTGTACACCATGTATCCTGTACTGACTGCAATGTAACATCCTTGTACGACTGCTATGGTAAGAGTCAATGAAGTAGCATAAAAAGAAAGAAAGAGGACTCATGGTGGGTGGGTGAGGAGGCGGATGGGCCCAACAAACACAGGACAGATCCAGGAGACCTGTGTTCTTGTGTTTGAGACTGTTTTTAATAGGATTTGGTTCTTGGTTGATTCTGGTATGATTTGGGTTTCTGGCTTATTTAATAAGTGAAAAAAGAACAACTGTGCTCATCAAACTTTCTTATCGCATAAAGCACAATATTATTATTAATACGAAGAACTGTACTGGAGCAGTAACAGACTCCAACACTCCAACGGTTGTATCTGCGGTGGCTTTGAATTAGTCCAGTTTTCTCAGTTATTAAGTGCTTGAAATGACTGAACATAACGATTTGAGGAAGAAAGCTTGACAGAGTTCTTTCATATGTGATCTCGACTCTCATTAAAAATAAATACCCACCGAAGGGGCGAAGGAACAAACCTTCGATTCCTGGAGGAGACAGTGAAGGTAAAGAAAAATCTTAACCTGGTTTAAAATGGAAAGCGAAGTCTAGCAGAAGGTGGACTGGATATCTGACCATACAGTCAGCTGGTTCTGTGGCAGGTTGAAGGATGGTCACTCGTAACATGCAACAGTCTCCCGGCAGTTTGTGAAATAGTCACAAATTTGAATCTATTCGATTTGTGTACATAAGACACAAATCCCTCTTTTTCGTGACAATGTATTTTTAGAGCTTTCGCACGATTGTCCAGCAACACATGACGCATGTGTCAATTTCCTCTCTAGTCTTTTCAAAATAATACTACTTAGTCAGGTTTAGGAATAGATCATGGTTAGGCTTCAGCAACAAACTACTTAGGCTTCGGAAAAGATCGCAGTTTGGGTTAACATAACTCTGGAAGTACCTTAATTATGGAAGTTATATATGTGTATATATATATGCCAACTAAATCAACTCTGAATATTTGGTTTCACATGAAACACTGGTCTCCTGGGTGAAACTCTGGAGTTTTTTGACCCACTCTATGTGATATTTACTGCTCTTTATACTTCATGACATGATTCATAACACGATTTCGTGCTGACCATCATGAAGGAAAAAGGGGGAAATTCGCAGCTATGTACACTAATCAGTGTATTTCCTTTTCTGAGTGTTTCACCAGCTGCTGTGTGACTGGGCTGGAACAGGAAGTCCATACTTCCCTGTAGTGTGGATGCTTACCATGAAGTGATCAGGTACTGAGCCAGGTTTATGGCTATCGGTGTGCCGGTGATGGTGACGTGGCGGTCGCTGGTGCTGTCGATCTGACTGCCGATCTTGATCTGAGCCCCTGACACCTGTCGGATCTCGTTTATCTTGGTGCCCTGGCGACCGATGATTGAGCCAATCAGCTGTGGGGAGGATGAAACGGGAGGATGATGATGAGAGAAATCCACCGCAGCATTTCTCAAAGTGAAGACAGGACGTCACATAAACATTATTGCATTGACAGTATTGTTGTTCCACATTTCTGCGCTAATACATCCAGTTGAGATATTTATGTATATATTTATATATCCTGAATTTCCCTCCGGGGATTAATAAAGGTTCATCTTATCTTATCTTATCTTATATTTAGAAAATGAGAGGCCTGTTGGTATTACTACAGGAAAAGCATTTGACGATGGCGAAGACTAACTTCTGTTTCATGGTCACTTTTGGGACTGAGCCATTGATGACCAGCCCTTTATGGTACAATGATGGTCTCATAATCAGAATGTGCTGACATTTGTCTATTTATATTTATTTTATATATTAGAAACACCTTGAATGCATCAACATACAAGTCAGCTACAGCTACCAAACAGTGATGACTGATACAAACGAAAACACTTTAAATAACCATCATTTAGAAACGGTAAAGTTTTGCTGAAAGTTAAGAGTTATTTACTGTTAACAAACAACAAAATGATGAGAATGTTCACTAATTTTTAATACTATAATTTATGCCATTTTAAGTTTAGTGCTGCACACATTATAACATTTTAGTACTGTAAAGGATTTATGAACATTATTTGGATGGTTATCATAAAGTTGTAACTGATGATCGTCACACCTTGTTAAATGGTTAATAATTGCTTTGTAAACCATCTATAAACATTATTTAGGTAGTACGTTGTCAGCGGTTAATAATTAGTTTCTGGTCCATCAATCTGTGTAATTTTTATATATATTTTAAAGGTTTACAAATCATTTGGTAATCACTAATAAATACTTATAGTATATAGGATGTAGAATCTATTAATTTACCATTTATAAATGATTATTATGAAGTGTTACCCCAAAAATGTTATATCACAGGCCTCATAAACCTCAGTAAGTTATTTTGCAGTTATTTTGCATAAACCCGAGCCTTGCAGTTTATTTTTCATCGTCTCCATCCATTCCTCTCGTTATATAAGAATATGGGACAGCAACAGGTGGTGAGCAGTGACTCGTCTGCCTGCCATCAGCTGAGTGTTAGTCTTAGTGCTATACTAGTCCCAGTGCCTGCAGCGGTCTATTGTTAAGACAGAGTTACTGTGATTATCTCGGTGGCAGTTCAGACCGTAAAAACCTCTCATTACTTTTTTTTTTTAACAAAGAGCCAAACGTGTTGGCAGGCCGGCATCAGGCTGGCTGTGTCTCCAGTGATGCATTTAGAGCTGAACTGTATTAAAAAACTTGATGTGTACTGCAAATTTTCACAAATCAAACAGAAACTAAATCAGCATACCCTCATGCAATGCTTCGTATGAAATCTTATGAAACGTTATTAATTTTGCATTTTGTCCAGCAACACGTGTCAATTTATACTCATCACATACAGTCTTTTCAAAATAAACTTCTGTCTTCACAGGAAACAGCTTGGTTAGGTTTAGACAACAAATCGACTTGGTTACGTTCAGGAGAAGATCGTGGTTTGAGTTAAGCAACTACAGACGTGGTGTTACTTAACTACAGAAGTTACGGTGTGTGTAACAATTTGTTTATGTTTATTTATTTTGCACAAATTAAGACTACACAAATATAACAATAAATAAATAATATACAGTGCAGGAAGAGGCTTATCTGAAGCCACCTAGAGACAAGATGAACATACAGAAATAGTGATAATATATAAATAAGATAAATATATAATAACAATAATATAATAACAATAACAATAAAATATATATAAAAAGTTACGGGACTGGATACAGACAGCGGTCGGCTGGGCAAGTGTCCACCTTGTCGCTCTTTATCCTCCTTACGTGGATTACATATGAATTGATTTCATGATCTATACTACATAGAAACTATAGTGCGTTACTTGTCGCAGGTATACAGCAGCTATGGATGGTGTATGAGAACAGCCTGAGTACAGTAAGAGTACAGTAAGACCAGGTTTACTAACGGCACTGTTATAATGTACAGAAACTGTTGGTGAAACTTTGCCTCTCTGCTCTGACAATGTGAAACAGCAGTGTTATGGGAGGAAGTGGCAGGAGATATAATGAGGAGCAGTGTCAACACAGCGAGGTGTAAATGTAACCCAATTAAAAAATAATAATGGTATATTTTACTGATCCCCATAAGGGAAGTCTGGTGTTAAGATTCCAACAGCTAATTATCTCTCTGCATGGCTCATTAGCCTGAAATCTATCAGATTAAGGGACACATAGTATTAAATAACTTTATCATTTACAGTTAATTATTTGTTTACTTGTTAAGAAAATTAAGAGACACTAATGTAATAATACTTTGCCTCAGAGGATAGCGATTCATTTAATGATTTATAATGAAAGGAAATGTAATTCTCTTTCCACTCGCTGCATTATCACTGTTATTATTATTTTCTTGTAATGACAGTAAAGCTATTTCTGGATTTCAACACAGAAACGTGTCTTCATAGGATGAAAACAAGCTGTTAGAACAAAGCTTCTGTCAAGACGAGGACGTGACGACTCCGTGATCACGACAAATGAAAACCTCAAATGAAATGAACACAGTATTCACATGTCATCCTTGGCCTTGAGTCAGAGCGCAGGCAGAATGCTCAAGCATCCAAACAAACAGTCAACTTGGATGAAGAAAATAAAAAGACAAAAGAAACAACAAGAACACAACATACAAGGCTGTTAGATACCACTCAGTCTGGTATTACTCAGTCCCCCCCCCCAACCCCCCCTTCACTGTAATTTACCTAATCCTAACCCTTATCCTAACCTCAGCCTAAACCCAACCTAACCCTAATCCTAAACCAAGTCCTCACCCTAAAATATTATGTTTTACATTATGGGCACATGCATTTTGTCCCCACAATGTGACTGTGTAAACAGATTCATGTCCCCACAACATACAGTAATACACACACACACACACACACACACACACACACACACACACACACACACTTATCGGAGCCCTTTCCAGGAAGGAAACTATAGCAGAGGCTGCTCACCACATGACTTGTAGGGACAGGAATGCTTGTGGTAAAGAGTAAAGATTATAAAAGAGAGAAAGTGGCAGTAGCAGGGATGCCATGAAGGAATGCCAGATACTGAATGAAGGATGCAGTAAAAGAGGACGGGAACAGTATGAAGTAAAGATCTGGGTCAGAAACAGATAAAAAGAATAGAGAGGGAGAGAAAGTGAGAAGGCATGAGTGGAGGAGTGGAGAGAAGATTGATGGAGGTTTCTGTCTCTTGTGTCAATGTTTGCAACTCAGCTTCATTCAAGAATGAGTTAAAACAGAGTAGCTAGAGCTCCTCCTGTCCACAGTGTCCTTGAGCAAGACACTGAACCTCCAATTGCTCCTGATGGTTGGCCTGCATGGTGGCCTGCAGCCATGAGTGTGTGTGTGTGTGTGTGTGTGTGTGTGTGTGTGTGGTAGCTATAATGATACTGGGAGACGGAGGACAAAGTGCCAGCTGACAACAGGTCAGGACCATTTGTGTGAAATCCACCTTTAGCTGCTGGTCGACCTCGCAAGCGGCCTCACTGAATCATAAACTGGCTCCTGTGAGTCATAACCAGCAGGCGAACTCACTCTGACTCATAGTCCTGGTCTTGGACCATCGTCACAGGATCTTAAACTATGGTGGCTGCAAGGAAAAAACTGCAAAAGCCACAAAAGGCACAACATGAATGCAAAAGACACAACGCAAATGCAGAAGTCACGTAGCATATTTAACCTACGTCATGGATATAACGTGTCACGAACATACTTAACATAATTTATATAACTACATAACAAATATACTTATTTTAACCCAAATTACAATAATTTCCAAACACTAAACAAGAAGTTATGTTGCCTAAACCTATAACAGTTTTTCCTGTTTCCTGTGAACACTGAAGTTTGCTTTGAAAAGACTGCGTATTCATGTAATACATAAACACGAGCATGTGCATAACTGACGCGAGAGGAGTACCTAGAGCGCCATAGTTTCAAGAGTAGACCTACTGACCAGGCTGCCAAATCTGATTTGAATGTGTTGCCTAAACACACACAGGACTCAGGATGTCTGTGGTTTCAAAGACCTGCACTTTGTACAACAACCGAACATCGTACCTCCATAGGGTACGACGGTGCAGTCCAATTCCCAATTTGGAAAACTAGAATTTCCCCACTGTGGGACTAATAAAAAGGAATATCTTTCTAGCTATTTTCTAATGTTTTTGTGGAGTTTTGGCTTGTCCAAATCATAGACTGTACATAAGAAGTGGACATAGTCACAATGACATCATCCATTGGTTTGTGGACTGCTGTTTTGAAGCCTCGAGTGCGGCATTTTGACGGTCACAATCTTGGTTTTGGGCTGTTTTTGGCACTAGAGGGTGGAGCTAAGCACAAGTGAAAGCAAAATTAGACATTTTTAGGTGACCAAACAGGTTATAATTAACTTTCATGGAGTGAAAATGCACTGTGAAAGGGTTAATGTTGGAAGCACAGACAACTCAACAACCAGACAGCGCCATAATAACGACCTGTCAATCACAAGGCAGCCACGCCCTAAAGCATCTCCCGCTTTATGGTCTATTTGACTCTAAATGGGACCGTAGAAGACTTGAGACTAGTGGTTGAGACCATAAACTCATGTTTACAATGTTTACTGAGGTAATAAATCAGAGAGAAGGAGGATCATTTTCTAGAGACTTCTATACAACCAGGCTTATTTTTGCAACCAGAGGAGACGCCCCCTGCTGGTTATTAGAAAGAATGCAACACTTTTTAGACTCTGGAGTTGCCCACTGGTCCAAATGAAGGGTCTTAGTGGGCATTCAGACCAAAACCAGTCCAGCATTAACACAGCACACATTGTTTCTGGTGCTGGTGAGACAATGAAATATGATCCAGGAAGTCCAGTTTGAGTAACACCTCTGTGAGGTTGAGGACGAGAGCTGGTCTGGATGCTACAGTGACTGAAAAGCCTTCTGAGACCATACAAACAAAAAGCACTTGAAATGTTTAATCACTGAAGCTACACGTAAACGTCATGACATAACTGACTGTTTTAGCACAGAATGGCAGTGGCCCTTGATGGACAAACACTTTTTCCACGGCTGACTGCTCTGGAGATGAGAGGTTTGCGTCAGACGCTGTACGCCGGTATGTGTCTCCTCCTCTGAGCTGCTTTATGTGAGTGCTGCTGGGTGAAATCAGCTTAAAGCTGCAGAGGAGGAAGGGGACGGGCCGAGGGCTATTTTTGGGTGATTCCCTGCTGCCCTTGTAATTTGGAAAGGTTTACTGGAGAATGAGAGAGAGAGAGAGAGAGGGGGAGGGAGGGAGGGAGAGAGAGAGAGAGAGAGGGAGAGGGAGGGAGAGGGTGTCAGACAGGGTTGCTGTTAAATCTCTAACTGGGAGCTATAGGATGTCATTAAGCTGCGGTGCTTGGCTGCTCACACACAAACATATCACACACTTACATGCACAGGGTCTTCGGCCTCATTCTGCTCTTTGCTGTTGAGTCTCTGTGTCTTATTCTCTCAGTTTACCAGCGCTGGGACGATGCTCCTCCAGTATCGATGCTAACATGATACCTGAGGGACCGTTCCATATGTTTTTAAGGACTGTGATTTGATATTACGTTTTATTGTGATTTTTGTTAACTTTTTTCAACATGTATGTTGTCAGATATGTCCAGCTCCATCGGGGCCGTCTGAATGCATTTAACATAAATGTCAGTATATGGAGCTCTACAGTCGTAGCGTCGGCCCGTTGGACCACGGAGACGAGAGCGACGGCCGGCCGGACCGCACGTTACCGCCGTACGATGACGATTCCCGTCCGTGACGGAGTTAGCGTGCAGCTTTAGCCGTGATGTCTAGCTCTGCTTTTCCAAAGTGTTTCCCTCCTTTACTGGATGTGTAGTGTTTACCAGGCTGGATTTAACATGGAGGGTGGAGGTCGGATCCACGCCCACCCTCCACCCTTTAATACTTTACTGGATGTGTAGTGTTTACCAGGCTGGATTTAACATGGAGGGTGGAGGTCGGATCCACGCCCACCCTCCACCCTTTAATACTTTACTGGATGTGTAGCGTTTACCAGGCTGGATTTAACATGGAGGGTGGAGGTCGGATCCACGCCCACCCTCCACCCTTTAATACTTTACTGGATGTGTAGTGTTTACCAGGCTGGATTTAACATGGAGGGTGGAGGTCGGATCCACGCCCACCCTCCACCCTTTAATACTTTACTGGATGTGTAGTGTTTACCAGGCTGGATTTAACATGGAGGGTGGAGGTCGGATCCACGCCCACCCTCCACCCTTTAATACTTTCTTGTTTCGACTCACTGCAGCTTGTTTTGGTTGACGATTACAGAGTGGATATGATGTCACGTTACTCAGACTACAACAATAAAAGTTGTCTGCACAGACTCAAATGATGTAAACATATCGATTCCAGCATTTAAAAAATCTATTTTAAAATCGTAAAAATACTAATCGTGGTATATATAGTGAATCAATTTTTTTCTCCACGTAATGGGGGGGAGTGCTCGTTGTAGGGAGTTGGCTTGGGAACCGGAGGGTCACCGGTTCAAGTCCCGACATGGGCAAAACTGAGTGTGAACTGGTAGCTGGAGAGGTGCCAGTTTACCTCTTGGGACTGCCGAGGTGCCCCTGAGCAAGGCACCAAACCCCCAACTGCTCTGGGCGCTTGTCAGGAGTCCCCCTCACTCTGACATCTCTCCAATTGTTGCATGTATATGGACCTGTTTGTGCATGTGTGTGTATTAGTTAACAGAGTGAAAAAATTGAATTTCCCCTAGCGGGACTAATAAAGGAATATCTTCTTCTTCTTCTTCTGCTAATGTCTGTTTCTGTTTGTGCATATTCAGTATCAGTCCCTGCATGTTAAACCACACAAACATGAATGGTAGCCGGGGGCCTCACACTCATCTGTCTGCCTGTACAGACCACAGGAAATGTTGCCTCATTAGATACTGAGGATGTGGCCGAACTATGAATGTGAAAAACACCAGGACTGGTGGCGAGTGTTCAATATGGCAACAGGACTCTGTGGGATTTACTGCATTCTGCTGCCTTTTGGAGTCTCTCCTGTCGTGCCACGTTCATGCACGATTTGTAAGACTCATATGCATCCATCTTTATAACATTACATTACATTATAAAATGTTCAGAGAGTTTTCAGAAAAAAAAAAAAAACAGTTTGGTTTAAACTATGGCTGTCAAACGCAAATTCGTTTTCACGCCACTGATGTCTTCAATGTAACTTGCAATTTTTAGGTTTTATTGGGCTCAGCTTTGAAGCTAAAGTGAAGATACTGGTATCATATAAAACGTGAAGAAACGTGAAGGACTCCACTGATTTCCAACCATAAAACGCTAAATATTGGCAAGGAAAAACTGGCTTCCTTGACCTCTGACCTCCAGATATGTGAATGTAAATGGGTCTGTGGGTACTTTTCTTTGATTTATTCAATATCTGCTCTGTGGCAACTACAATCTCTTGAGGTTAATTGGTAGTTGCACAAATAAAAAAAAGAAATCAATTCACACAAAATAATGACAAATATTGTCCAGAGAGCCTCGCTGGTATTGCATTTAGCATAAAAAATAGGAATATGAATTATCATAAAGTGGGCATGTCTGTAGAGACTGGTGGGAACCCAGAGAACCCATTTACATTCACACATCTGGAGGTCAGAGTAGCAGCCTCCTTCAGGACAAACTGGTCTGACCTGGTCGGTACCGATGGATTCCACAGGTCGCCTTCGTCTTCACTCACAAGTTTAAAGAAATTAGTGACGCTAGACTAAATTTAACCTTGTAAAGCCCCAGCTTTACACTTCGTTGTGGTTCCATTTTGATTCAGAAATGCAGCAGATTTCATCAACAACGTCAGGTGACTGTGAGTTTAGGTCATGTATGTGGTTGAGTTGGTCCTCAGTGTGTTTGCCCTCCTGCAGGCACCACTACTGTATTTAACCCAGTATTCTGACTGCTGGGACGGAGCTCTAATCAACCGCTCAGTCAGCCTGAATGACGGACTCATTGATGATGGATGGAGGGAGGCAAAGTGGAAGAGGAGTGAAAGAGTCAAGTGAGGCAGAATATATCCTTTCAACGCTAATGGGAAAATCATACTTGCTGGCTGTGGCCCTCTCGCGTTTCCCCATCAAACATCACGTCTTTATATCAGTGAACCAAATCTGAACGTTTATTTGGTGGTTTTCATTAAACTGTCTGATGCTCATATTCAGCTGCTGCTGAGTTTGTGGAGGTCTGGTTGTATCATTAACCAGTGCTCCAATTACTCGCCAGTACTCACCACTACCTCATTTTGCTCTTTGGCGTAACGCGTCTTTTTCTTGCCGACCGGTACTTCTCTCAAGCTGCTGGTGTTCTTCTCTGAACCCTCCACATCAGGTTCTGGGAGATTCATAACGAAGCAGCACCAGCGTATTTGCACCACGTATGTGGGGAACATCTGGATGATCTGATCTTTTAGGGCAAACATTTCCAGGAGAATTAAATGTTCAGGTGAAAGCTGTGATACGCGTAAACAACAAAGTATGACCTCACTAGGAATAAGAACGGTCCCACATTATGTAAAATTGCAAAGTTTTAAGTACAAACCCAATATCTCCTCATATCTTTTATTAACTGTAGAAATTCAGCGCGTGTCTCTTTATCCAGCTGAATAATATGTAGGAGCATCCTGACTGGACCTGAATGATACCCTGCTATAGACTTTAACTGTTAACACTAACCACCACTTAACCCTATAATGATCCGGCTGGAGTATTAGTGGGGTATTATAGGCCTACTATAGAAGAGGCATGGCCAGAGTATAATTATATAGCAATAAAACCTGATTATCCCAGATTATTATGACTGACAGCATAACATGCTTAAATAAATAACAAATAAATAGAAATAAGTCCCAAGAGATTGCTGATACTGGCCAATACACATACCAACATGTGAATAATATAACATTTAGCACCTAAATTAACCTGCACTTCTTTCATTGCAGAACATCTTACCAGTGAATGAAAACAAAAACAAAAAAAAGTGATTTCTGATCAACACATTGGTTCTGTTATGATTTTGGTTTAGTAATGAATAAATTACACATATGATGAAGAGTTAAGGTTCTGGATTTGCTGAAGTCCTGTAAGTCCACCACTGGCTCAGGTCATTTTCTGGAGTTCAGTTATTGTTTAGGTGCGAGGATTTGTTTGTTGAAGTTTATTCTGCTGTACTCGGATCGAGAGCACACGGGCTTCATATCAAAAACACACTTTGTCTTTTTCATCAACAGCAACAACATTCCTACTAAGTCATTTACATGCTAAAGAAAATGTATTTTCCACTAATACTCCTATTTAACATAAAACATGCAACCTGATATCGTGCCAAAATATGTAATAGACATACCTATCCACCAGGACTGCATGTCAGGTTTTGCTTCACCAAGGCCTGAATATTACATGTTTATTAAGCTGCAGTACCAGCAGAGGCCAACAAACCACTTAGTTAGGTTTAGAAAAAAGGTCATGGTTGGGCTGAGAATAAGTATTTAAACGTAAAGTAAAATAACTACGGACATGACGTAACATAAGTAAGAAACATGTAACAAAAAAAACTGAAAAATAAACCCTTAAATTGAAAATAAACAAAGAAATGTATACTTAAAAAAAACTTAAACTTAAAAGAAATACAAGTAATGTAACACACAAAACAAAACACTGGTCTTCTGGTTGAAAGCCCTATGTTAGTTGGATCCGTCCTGCTCCCCTCCCATCCACCATACCTTCCTTTTTTATTCTATGCCACTAGTTGTGACGGCAGCATAGCCACTGCATTCACACTGCAGTCAGGACGGCAGCCATGTTGTGAAAATGACGCGCTAAAGAAAAAAGGGGGGGAAATGGGTCTTTTGGCCCCCCCAAAAAAAAAATTCATTTTTCCCCCTTCTCTTAAGGGAGGTCTGTTGCTGCTGTCGTGTGCCCTCGTTGTCATCACTCCACATGTTTTGTAAAACAGGTTTTTCTTTTGGGAATGCGTCTCTACCCCAGCCTTTCAAACTGTCGGCCAGTAAACCGGCAAGAGGTCGTGTGTCTGTGCCGTAAACATCCCGAGTGATGCATGTTGTGAATATGCGGTAAACATGTCCAAAGAGCGCTCCTAAAACCTGAAAAATATCAGCATATCCCCGTTCTTAAATGGTCCATTTGGACTAAAGCCTGGTTCGTAATATCCAAACAGAATATGCTGTGTGTAAAACTGTTTTGAAAAGTGGGCGCCATCGGTTCAGAACGTGTGCATGGGTCTGGCACAGTTTTGTCCAAAGTCACCAAACTTACTGGATATATTTAATTAATGTATCCCAAAAATGGCAAGAAATATGGCTGACTAAACCTAATGTGCACTTTACAAACACTTCTTTTCTCTCACATTGATTAACGTTTTTATGATTATTCGTATAGCTGCATGTTATTTATTCTAAACTGTGCATTTGATTCTAAAAGCATTATTTCTGCTCTGAAGGCAGACGTTCTTGTGTTATTCTCCCGGCAGCTCGGATGCCATCAGTGTTGACTTTATCTCCAAATTCAATCTCTCTTTGCTCCAGACGTATTCATTGACACTGACTGTACAGTTACTGAAAGGCTGCCTACATTATAATGACCCGTCAGAATTAAACTGGCTGTGGTGACTTTGCTCATTCCTGCTCGCCTTGTCGATTTTGGCAAATCCGATGCGTCCCTCTGTTGAGCAAAGGGGCTTGAACCCGCGAACTAGTACTGCGTTTAAGCTGCTCCAATCAGAACATGGCAAACTGCAGCCCAACAGGCAACAACAGCTGTCAGTGTGTCAGAGTGCTGACTTGACTAGGACTTGATCCAGACTGACTGGGACTATCAGAAAGTGGGCATGTCTGTAAAGGGGAGACTGGTGGGGACCCAGAGAAACCCATTTACATCCACACATCTGGACGTCAGAGGTCAACGGACCCCTTTAAAATGGACAGGACAGTTTTTCTCGCCAAAATTTAGCACGTTTGGAGCGTTATTTAGCCTCCTTCAAGACAAGCTCGTATCATGTGGTTTTCTAGTTTCATATGATGCCACTATGTTCGCTATAATTTAAATATGAGCCCGCTAGAACCTAAATAATAAAGCCGTTTTAATGCATTAAAGAAATTAGTGCATTAAAACTAACTTTTCTTGATGCATTAACTTTATTATATATCGGCGTTACCTTTGACAGCCCTAGTTTTTCTCTTTTATTATACTAGTTAGAATGTTCACATTAACAAAACAACTACATGTCGTCTGTAAACCAGATTAATGGGCCAGAAGTCAAACTGCAGAATCAGACCGCTTGACTGCACTGATAGTTAATGAGGACGGAGCTGCACTGTGGTGAGAGGGGTGATGGATGGGAGGAGGGAGGGATGAGCGGGGGGGAGACACGGTGGCCAAAGGCTCTGATGAGCAAAAGGTCATCGATTTGACCTCGCCGCAGTCAGCATGTCCGTCAACTGTCACACGGCCTTGAGCGCGACACTGACCTGTTACTGCCGCTTCGCTGCCTGCAAAACAAGCCATCATACTGATCCCTGCTCTACAGAGCAGCCTGTTTAGAAGTAGGAGTCCCATATTTAATATGAGTGCATTGACTTTGGTGTTTTACTGCCAGACACTTGTATAGCACAGTAGAATTAACTGATTTCCTGTGTATGGAAGACTTAAATCCTAAATAAAAACAAATCCAACAAAGAAATAAGGTGAATACAAATCGTTGCTCTTTGTGCAATGTGCAGTGTTTTCAGATTTAGCTTTTTGTCTTTAATAACTGCTGTTTTTTATTTGTAATTAACTTTACATGCCACATATTAAAAACAAATCAAGTGAAGAGGGGTATTATATTTCACTGCTGTCCAGCAGAGAGCTGCAACCTGCCAGCACTAAATGTAAATTACTGCCATTAGTTTCCAGGAGCAAGTGGAAACATCATGATGTCAACATGAAAAACAGGCAACTGTCGGCCAGGAGCTGCTGACCTCCTGCTGACCGGAGGGACACTGCAGACTGTCCATTACAGTACGTCCATGTGGGATGGACAAGACGAGTCTCCCTACTAACCACTAACAAAATGTCCCAATAATCCCAATAATGGACTCATATCGCTTACATCTTTCTATTCTTCTACTTACATCGTTTGGAATGAGGAGCTCCTGAGATGTGGTCTGGGAGTTGGCGTCCACCCCTCCTGAGAGAGAGATAGATAGATCGATAGATCGATAGATAGATCGATAGATAGATAGATAGAGAGTGTTATCCTCCAACATAAAGGCCTAACAGTTACAGCATAAAAGCAGTACACTCTGTACAAGTAAAATAAAGTGAACTTGAAGATGTTTAAGGCTCTATGCTACCGCTGCTGGGCTGGAAACAGCAAAAATAAAGGATGAAGAGAAGGAAAGAGAAAAGAGAAACGGATGTGATGCCAAATAAAGACATAAAATAAAAGTAGAGAAGCTCTCACAATAATCCCACTCAGTATTTCAGCACCCTGCCTTCCTTCCTCTCTTTTCTTCCTCTATTTCCTCCCTTCTCTCCTAATTTCTTTTACTCCTTACATCACCTCTTTTCCTCCTTTCCTTCCTTCTTTTTCTCCTGTCTTTTCTTGCTCTTATTTTCTCCCTTCCTTCCTTTCTTACTTTTTCTCCTTTCCTTTCCATTCTTCTTTCCATCCTTCCCCTCTTCCTCTCTTTTTCAGCTTTCTTTCCTTTCTTTTCTTCTTTCCATTCTTCCTTCTTTCCTCTCTTTTGCATCCTTCTTACTCTTTCCCCTTCCTTCCTTGTATTGTTACCTTCTTTCTGTCCTTTATTTATTCCTCCCTTTTCCTTCTTTCCTCAGTTCCTTTCTTTTCTTGCAGTCTTTCCCTCCCATCCATCCTTTCCTTCCCACTCCTTTCCTACTTTCCTACTATCCCCTTTCCTTTCTTTCCTTCCATTCTGTCCCTCCTTTCCTCCTTTCTGTCCTCCCTTCCCTCCTTTCCTTCTTTCTGTCCTCCCTTCCCTCCTTTCTGTCTCTCCTTCCCTCCTTTCCTTCTTTCTGTCCCTCCTTCCCTCCTCTCCTTCTTCCTGTCCCTCCTTCCCTCCTCTCCTTCTTTCTGTCCCTCCTTCCCTCCTCTCCTTCTTTCTGTCCCTCCTTCCCTCCTCTCCTTCTTTCTGTCCCTCCTTCCCTCCTCTCCTTCTTCTTGTCCCTCCTTCCCTCCTCTCCTTCTTTCTGTCCCTCCTTCCCTCCTCTCCTTCTTCTTGTCCCTCCTTCCCTCCTCTCCTTCTTTCTGTCCCTCCTTCCCTCCTCTCCTTCTTCTTGTCCCTCCTTCCCTCCTCTCCTTCTTTCTGTCCCTCCTTCCCTCCTCTCCTTCTTCCTGTCCCTCCTTCCCTCCTTTCCTTCTTTCTGTCCTCCCTTCCCTCCTTTCTGTCTCTCCTTCCCTCCTCTCCTTCTTCCTGTCCCTCCTTCCCTCCTCTCCTTCTTTCTGTCCCTCCTTCCCTCCTCTCCTTCTTCTTGTCCCTCCTTCCTCTCCTCTCTTCCTCCTCCTCTCCTTCTTTCTGTCCCTCCTTCCCTCCTCTCCTTCTTTCTGTCCCTCCTTCCCTCCTCTCCTTCTTCCGCCCTCCCCCTCCCCTCCGCCCCCCCCCCTCCGTCCCCCCTCCCCTCGTCTCCTCTCTCTCTTGCCTCCCTCTCCTCTTCCTGCCCTCCTTCCCTCCTCCTTCTTCTGTCCCTCCTTCCCTCCCCCCCCGTCCTCCTTCCTCCTCTCCTTCTTCCTGTCCCTCCTTCCCTCCTCTCCTTCTTCCTGTCCCTCCTTCCCTCCTCTCCTTCTTCCTGTCCCTCCTTCTCCTCTCCTTTTTTCCCTCCTTCTCCTTTTTCCGTCCCTCCTTCCCTCCTCTCCTTCTTTCTGTCCCTCCTTCCCTCCTCTCCTTCTTCCTGTCCCTCCTTCCTCCTCTCCTTCTTTCTGTCCTCCTTCCCTCCTCTCCTTCTTCCTGTCCCTCCTTCCCTCTCCCCGGGCTATAGGGGTGGGGGGGTGGGGTGGGGGGGGGGGGGGGGGGGGGGGTGTTGAAATGTGGGGGGTGTGTGGTGGAAGAGTGGTGGAGGGTTGAAGAAAAGTGGTTTAGTTTTGAGGGGTGGGGGTGTTGTGAGGAAGTTGTTTCGTGGTGTTGGTGGTGATTTGTGTGGGGGGGTTGGAGTTAATAGTGTGGTGGGAAAAGGTTGGGTGCTTATTGGTAATTGAGGTTGTGGGAAATTGGGGTTGGTTAAAGGGGTGGGCGTGCTGGTGGGGGGGGGGTGGGTGGTGGGGGTGTGTTAGAGGTAGAGTGTGGATGGGGGAAGTGTGGTGTCTTGGGTGGTTGTTGTGGTTGTGGGTGTGGGAGACGTGGGTGGGGGTGTGCTGTGGTGGGGTAAATTTGCCTTTCCCCCGGTTATGTCTTTCCCAATAAAGCTTTGGATAAATACGCCTGTTGGGCTCCGCCTCTTTGATACTTTGAGTACATTTTTCTGCTCGTGCTTTTGCAGAACTTTTTTTTTTAATGGGTATTTGGTATTAGGTATTGTGGTATTCTACTTTTTTTAAATTTTTTTTTTATAATATAACTAAAAAAAATTTTCCCTTTTTAAATTTTAATTAATAATAAAAAAAATTTAAAAATAATATGCAGCTATAATGTTTGTTACCAAATAGGCACAGCACATATAACTTAGTCTAGATGAGCTCATAGCAGTATCTTGTAATGTTTCAGTGATGAAGAAGAGGAATGACTCCTCAATGACAGTAAATACCCCTCTTTTATTTTCTATAATAAATAAAAAATGACCATGATATGTCATTAGAGATTCAGGAAACATGCTACTTTAAACTACTGGCCTCTCTGTCAAAAGTGCTACAGCCAGTATTTTTTCTTTTAAAATTTCAATAACTCTTTTTTTTAGTCGTGTGTATGTGTGTGTGTGTGTGATGTGTGTGTGATGTGAATTACTCAAAAATACTTAAGTATTTACCTCAAAATTGATAAAACAATTGTAATAAGTCTATGCTGAAATAGCCAGGTAGAATGGTTAAAATAGGGCCCTTAGTCTTGAGAAGCAGCTGTGTGTTGCTTTTGTGTGTGTGTGTGTGTGTGTGTGTGTGTGTGTGTGTGTGTGTGTATATATACCAGAGAGAGCGTTAGCTGATTGGCTGATCGGGGCCAGGCCCTGCTGCTGCATTGACAACTGGTGGAGCTTTGCTAACTAGGGGAGGAGTGGAGAAGGACAGAGAAGTCGAAATAAAAGACAAACATGAAGTACACAACACAGAAAATATCAATACCAAATATAAGATATATATAAGAGTAAAAGTGTTTATTTGTTTACCTCTGAATGTGGAATGCCGTAGTGACTCTGGACTGCGTACGTCTGAAATAGCAGAAACGAAGTGTCACTAAAGTGAGGAAAGAACATGTCTGTATCCAAACAGCATGTTTCTGTAACGGACGGCATCATTCCCACAGGAGAAAGCATGATATTTATTTCATTTGATTTATTATTATTATTAATGAGAGGTTACTACTCTGCCTGATATGTGGAGGATCTGGCTGCAGTGTAACAGGAGGGCCAATCAGGACTACTCTCTGCACATCTTAGGTTAAAAAACATTTAAAGTATATTATCTATCTCTGAAAACTACACGCAATATTCAGTGGTGTTAATCTTTTTCGTTAGACTACCATTCATTTGGAATGCTCACTTCTGGAGCTACTTTATCCCAAACCTAAGTAGTACTGTGTTGCCTAAACCTAACCAAGTACTTGAAATTGACATGTCATATGTTACTGGACATTTGTAGGAAAACATACAAAAACATTCATTGTTGGAAGTCGTGCTGAGCGTCACAAGAAAAAAGGTAAATTCATGTATATGGACACAAATCAGATAGATTCAGTTTTGTGCCATGAGACTACGTTCCAGGTACAGTACTCGTCACCGCCAGGATGAATGCTCCCGAATTTCCCTCCGGGGATTAATAAAGGTTCATCTTATCTTATCTTATCTTCCCAGTGTTCCACTTAGCTCACACACAGCTGAAAAAGGACTTTCCCTCAATCATCCGTCCTGAATCTCCTGCGACGTCTCGCTCCATCTCCTTATTAGAGCGCCAGTGTTTATCTCTCCAAGATTAGGAGTTAAAGAGTTTTTTTAGAGGCCTTCCCGAATCCCCAACTGAACTTCAAAGAGAATGAACAGTCCACAGGCAATGCCAGTGTGTGTGTGTGTGTGTGTGTGTGTGTGTGTGTGTGCATCAGACAGATATTCGGTGTGTCTCCGGAGGTTCACCACGCCTTATATAACAGATTTCAGAGTTGTTATCCTTGCCGCAGACTGCACTGCCACTTGCTGCTGAACTTCTGACTCCTGATGCTAACTCAGGGATTTGGAGGAAAGGCTGTTTGCAGAAAAAGTGCTCCCATCATGAAAAAGTCTATTCAGAGGCGCTACAGGAGAAATGGACCGCGGAGAGCTCGGCCTTCTTGATGTTGTTATGCCTCTACTTGATCTGTAGATACGCTGGTAAATATTAAAACCTGAAAGTCTACATTGCATGCCAATAGGTGCTAACACAAAAAAAAGCCCGACGCTCCTGAATATTCACTGGTGGCTTAAAACAGCACAGACCAGAGATGCAGCAGCAGCTCTGGTGCTTCTTTGGGCCTGTATTTAACACACGTTTCAGAGCAGGAAATCACTTCTAACTGGAAAACAGTCTGACTCATTAGGAGTTAAAGTCTCTAATGACTCCTATCTCCGCTGATATTTAGCAAAGCTCCAGAGGAGTCTGCCAGGAGGTGGCGATCTGTGAGAGGAGAGACGTTTTGGATGAGGATTCTGTCAGAAGCAACAACGTCAGCTTTCATAAATCAAACTCTGATGCTCATGCAGCCCCTCATACAGATAATGCTCACAAGGTTCATCAATGAAAGCAAAATAAAGCTTTTATTTTGAACACAATGCTGGCTGGATGTCACCTGCTTATCTGTTATGATAAGATAAGATAAGATAAGATATGGATTTCTCAACAAAGCTACTCTGCTACACTGGTAAATAAGTCGGGGTTGTTGTATCTTATTCATTTTTCATTTACTTTAAATCACAGATGAGCTCTAATATTCGTGTTGTGACTGTGTGTTTCTGATCATTGGGTGACATTTGGCCTACAGAAATACATTTGAAACATAATCTAAACCATATTTCAGCAGACAGCGACACATCATGCAGGACGATTCGTTTCAAGACACTTTCCTCCGACGCACCTGTCACAGATTTTTCTTTTTTAAAAAGCCAGTTTATTAAATTGATTTGGAACATCAGTGGCTGGCCATGTTTGCTCAAAGCCGGAGAACCCGGAGAACCCGGAGAACCCGGAGAACCCGGAGAAAACCCACGCTTACACGAGGAGAACATACAAACTCCACACAGAAGAGTCGGAATCAAACCCGCGACCCTCTTGCTGTGAGGCGAGAGTGCTAATCACTGCACCACCGTGCAGCACATATGATAACTCAATAACGTAATAATTATTGAGGTCATGCCCATGTATTATACGATAAGTCAATGACGTAAAAATTATTAAGATTACATCCATATAGTCAATAATGTCACTTATTGAGGTTGTTGATGTAAAAATCATAGCAGTCACATCCATATATTGTATGACAAGTCGATAATATAAACATGATATGATCATAAGAGTCTATGAATTTTTTTTTGATTATGTCCATATATTTTGTAGGATAATTTAATAATGTAATTATCATGATGAGCCTGTAAAAATGATCAAGGTCATATTCATATATCGTACAATAACTCAGAGAAAATGATGGAGGTCATGTCCATACATCCTACGATAAATTGATGATGTAATTATTTTTTAGGTCATGTCCATATAGCGTAAAATAAGTCTGTGACATAAAAATATTCAAACTTATGTTCATGTATCGCATAACAAGTTAATAACGTAAAAATGATCAAGGTCATCACGTCAAATTTTAGAGGTCATGTACATGTATTGTATGATAAATCAATGACATAGTTTTCTAGGTCATGTCTATATATGGATCAATAAGTTGATGACATGAACAATTTGAAGCCGTATCCATGCATTGTATGATAAAGGAGTGATTGTGGGGTGTTTGATAAACGCAGGCCCTGAACTCCTGCACATGTTGGCTGTGTTCATGTTTTCACTTCATTCGAGGGATTTCATGTTTCACCCAATGGCTGAGAATTATTATTTTATAAAATGATAAATACATAACTAATACTATCATTCTCCTCTAACATCCTCTGGACGTTGGAATGAATCCACTCGGCCTGTTCGTCACTACTAATGACGGCTGGCTGAGTTCAGCATCGAGCATGATAATGACCCTTTCAAACGCAAATGTTATTAATACATATATTAATTAATGATACACCACTCTCATCAGTTTCTGAATGCAGCATGAATCAGAGCAACAAATAACAAACAGAGGGCTTCAGCAGTGTTTGAGATGGGCCCTAACTCACCAGTACCCAATACCTGTCATACCAATAATATTCTAGCTGTTGTCCTTGTCAATAACCGTACCTCCTATTACATGCTGCCGCATCCTTGAGTCTCGGTGTGCAGCAACAACACCTGAGTAAGTGGGTCGGTGTAAACTGCTGAGAAAACGGCGCTGAAAATGACTTTACAAGCCCTCTGCATTATCCAGCTTAATCTGGAGGCCAACAGATATCATAACGTAAGTTGATTTTTTTAGTGTAGCTTTTATACAATATTATATTTGTTTACTATTTGTATCAATAACTACATAAAAAGCATTTGACAAAATACACAATTATGTGCAAACTGTGGAAATGTATGTCCTGTGAAGGCCTAATGTATGCATGTATGCATATATATATATATATATATATATATATATATATATATATATATATATATATATATATATATATATATATATCTATCATCGCAGCTGATGATGCCTGACAACGATCTAATATGCTGTACTAACGTATGCTATCTTACATTTTCTTAATGTGATCTACAGGATTTACACATTTGCTTTATCATATCTAATCTACTGTTTTTGACCCACTAATTTACTGACTTACCTTCATATACTGTCTAAAATATAGTTACTGACTAATATACCTCAAACTCAGATGTTTACTTTCACTCATGTGCTGAACGTCACCAGCTGATGTCCAGCTGATATCATGAAGAAATGCTCACAGCTTTAATCTTGAAATAAAGATGAATGTTAAATCCCAGACATGACTCTGACAGCTGCAGATGAGTCTGTCAACAGGAAGCAAATGAAACCAGAAAGTACGCAAATAGATGACTCCTCATTTCTCTCTTTCCATCACCCCTCCCTCTCTTCTTCCCCTCTGCATCACTGTATCTTAAATAATGAATAAAAAGCATTAACCGCCTCACACAGCCATTTATCTCTTCACTAACCCTCCATGACTCCCTCCTTCTCCCAGACATCATCTTCTCTTTCTTCTCTGTATACTCTGCCCCATCCTGTTTCTATCGCCGTCCTCTACTCTTTCTCTCCTCTCGTCCTCTTCACCCCGTCTTGTTCTCTTTTAAAAGTCTTTACAGGTGATATAATAACGTTAACCTGCAGGACAGCGGGAGTCTCGCAATGTCAAGAGATCACAGAGAATCGCTTTGATCACAAGTCACATGTTTGTCTGACGGACCGATCGGCAGCCTGTGAGGAGCTGCTGCAGCTCAGGACGCTCAGGTGTGTGATGACACCGACAGGTAACTACTAAATTACAACGGCGGCTCCAGTAGCACCTTAGCATGCTACAATAGCATCAGCTCTATCAGTACTGGAGAATATCTCTTCATTGAGAGAAGAGCTACGATTCCCACTGATGTTTAAGATGTTTTCGCTCTTCTCCCGACTGGCAAAAGTTTGATTGACAGATTGTTCATCCAATCACCTGCCAAGCACTTTTCCGAACAGTTTCTAATGACTGCGTCTCGCTGCGTACCACAGCATCGGGCGGGTCAGGTTAATAGTGAAGCCTGTAGCGGCAACACTGGAGGTGGTTTCATGGAGGTGAGAGGAGCTATTCTTTTAACCACTAAAAGGTTGAGCCTGTTCGGTACAAACAATAGCCATGTTCGCCGTTCGTTATGATATGTTTATGTTTGTTATGATCATTTTGAGGCCTGAAGGGACGGACTGTCACTGATTTTCTCCCTAAATTTAGGGACCTTTAGAGCTAGTGCTGTGAGCTACTTTCACTACACTGGGCTCGTTTATTCAGCTGGAGCATTTTTAAAAATCTCGTGTATTCTTGCTAGGTTGTCAAGATCGCCAGCTGTCTCTTTAAAGGGTATCTCTGGTCGCTATCAAACTGGACCCTATTTTTTTCCCATGTTTTTTTTTATTGTCTAACTGACTAATAATGACAACACTTTTTGAAACTGGTCCAGTAATGAGGTCTGAATTCGACGGCCACCCGTATTTATTTGACCCAGAGTGTACGGATAATCAGATTTCACAGTGAGACGTCTTCAGCAGGACTTGGACACGATAACAAACCAGATCAAATGAAAAGGTCTTGGTGTTAATGTGGTATTTTGGAGGGATTATTGGTCTTTTTTTGGTTTATCAATTTTGAGTGGAGATATGGTTAAATTTAGCACCAAATCGGTATAACAAATGAAATCAACCCAAAATTGTTGCACAGACATAATCGAGTATGATAAAGACCATCATGTACTATATTTCCATCACTATGTCCTACTCCCTTACACATTTTCTCTATGCATTTTATTTAAGTGATTAATTAATTAATGTTTATGTCTGATTTAGAAGAACTGAACACAGTGCTGAGCTGCATCTGAAGTTAATTTTCAGTTTTCCAGCTCTCTGATAATGTAAACCACAGTCCACCCCTAAAAAACAAAAATGAGTCTGAAAAAGAGGGAGGGAGTGGAGGAGGTTAATCAAGTTGTTTTGTGCCTAAACCTAACTACCTTTTGTTAACTAAACTGAGGATTCATCACATGATAAAACGGATTTAATTTTCAGCAGTGATTTGAACACACAGGGCGTCCTGGTGATAGCAGCATCACATCAGAAAACTTCACAAATTACATATTTTGTCATTTGATTTGTCAACTTAAAAACCTGCCCAAAAGTTGAGGGTAACACTTATTTCACTCCACATGCAACATGTGCTTGTGAATTTTTGCATAAAGCTTGTTAATGCTCGTATTAACTGACTGTCAAGCTGCAGCAGCTTGAATGTAGAACTAAAACGTATGGAGCAGTTCACCACATGTTAATCTATCGGCACCACATCTCAGGTATTTCTTTTCTTTCTTGACTCACACAACCTGAGCTTTCGCTCTCTTCTTCAGTCACTTCCTCCCTCCCTCTCTCCTCCCATCGGTCCTGCAGAGCCTCCATTAGCTGGTGTTACTGTCGTTTCACACCCACAAATACCACTTATCTAAATTTGGCTCTCGAGCATGTGGTTCTGGTTTGTACACGTCTGTCTCTTTGTCTTTTTATGCAAGTCAATCTGTCTGCTTTGTTCAGACGTGTGTCTTTTAAGACATACAGTTAATCTATATTTAAGTCAGTCAGGTATCGCTTAACCTTTGTGTGTGTGTGGCTGTTTGTGTCTCTGCCAATCTCAATCTGTCTCCAGGTCAGTTTCCCACTTTCAGGTGTTACCTCTTAATTAATGAGTCAGTTGAGAGGTCGGTAACTTGCCTGGCAACAAGACAAATCTGTGAGCTCTTGTTTATTTGCTCTTCCAGATGCGTCTAGTCCACCTTCGCTTTGACAGATATCCTTTAGTCTGAGACATGCTAAGCCAATCACACGCATTTATCTAATATGGGCGTATTTGAGACGATGAGCGAAAAGAAAGAGTGCAAAACAACCAAGATGGCTGCAGCTGAAGTGGAACTGTCTATTGAAGTCAATATTGCATCAGTATTGAATGAACTACTCTACATGGTATATTTCGCCATACTTAAAACTACTACTGCTACTTTTTTACATTTCAACATTTTTTTGTCTGACCCGCTTTGTGCCGTCCTGCTATAATGTGCTGTGATTGACATCTACACCGGGAGCACCTGGTCACTCAGCACTACGTCACATATTGATGACCCACTGTAACGCCTTGAAAACTGAAAATGAACTGAGCAGGCTGTTCTCATACACTGTTCATAGCTATACATACAAAAAGTAATGCTCTGTAATTCACATACATCCCACAAAATCACCAGACTTCCACCCAGGAGACAGCTGTTCATGTCACGTGTGAAAGCAGAAGTCGGTGTTTAATGATTTATTTAACCGTTATCGTAATCATTATTTAACTTTTTATTACTTTAACCTAAACGTTGAGCCGTTTGTCAGATAACTTCCACACATACGTAACTTCACTTCCACAGCTATTTTAACTGAAACACTGACTTATTTGTCACGTACATTTTTTCCCCTCTTTGTTTTTTAGGACTGTTTATCAGAAGCTTTTAACCTGAGAAAACCATGAAAAGCGAATACAAGGAGAATGGTTTCTCTAACCTCTAATCACAGTTAAAGCAATACTGAACTTTGGGTGGTGTTGCTAACCAGCCGTGATAAATCCTGTGCTCCTGTAACCGGATTACCGTTTGTTGTTATGATGTGTTAATATGTGTTGTTATGAAGCTATGTGTTGTTGTGTGTTTTTATATAAGCTATGTGTTGTTGTGTGTTTTTATATAAGCTATGTGTTGTTGTGTGTTTTTATATAAGCTATGTGTTGTTGTGTGTTTTTATGTGTTATGTGCTGCGTGTTGATATTGCAGTGGAATGACCAACTGACTTTCCCTTCTTCGTACTACCTGTTATGTGTTTGAGCTCTTAAACTGTGAACTGTCAGTATAAGAGATGCTGCAGTGTATCTGTTAAGGATAACGTAATTGATTTCCTTCAATACAAACATCACACCCTGCTTCATAACACTTCCTCTATTACATTGTGACCTTGATCTTTCCATAACCTTTAGTCGCATGGTTTTACGTGCCTGTCCTCAACCATGAACTTTAGTGCCCTCAAGCAGATAATAAAAACAGTCAAAATAAACATTGGAAGAAGACCAAATTTTAACATTCTGTCTGGTAAATTTACATAAAACGTAACCTCGGCCTCAAAACAAAATATGATTCATGGAAAAGCTTAAATCACTGCCATTCAGCCAGGAAGTCAAACATTTAATCAATGATTCAAACAAGAAAAGACAGTATCCTGATCATTCAGTCTGTTTGTCCATTTGTCACCTCAGTCCTCTACTTCACTCTTATTGGTTTTCTGTGCTGTCAATCACTTGCCTTCCCAGTTTATCTTTGCTAAGACAGAATATTAAACTGAACATTAAGTAGCAGCAGACAAACCATCATATCATCACTTTCAAAGACAACAACAGGGCTATTTGCATTTTCTATGAGGCCATAAAATGCTGCAGTAGCAAACCTTTGTGATGGTGATGATGATGATGATGATGATGATGATCACACTAACAGGCGTGGATAAATAGTGTTTAAACACACAAGGACTGTGACCCGAGGTCGTTCTCTCCACTGACATGGACTAAATGTGGAAGCAGTGATTGCAGGTTCAGTGGTTGAAGGACTCTGAGCTAATGATGGTGACACACGAGCTGTCGGAAACTGACCTCAGACCGTTCGGTGTGGATGGGCTGATCTAAACGCCCTGCCTTGTCCTTGATATGAGAGCGCGCAGCAGTAAACTATTCAGTAAATTACATTAAATCACAGATTGAAGTCTTCAGAGCCCTTCACTTTTTTCACATTTTGTTATGTTGCCCCCCCGGGATCAGTAAAGTATCTCTGATTCGATTATTTATTTCCTTGGTGGAGAGAGGGAAGTTGGTCCTGAAGAGGACGTCGTATCTTTACTTCACTGAGCTGTGAGTGGGAGGGTGTACAGACCGGATGGGATCTGGACCTTCCTGTGGTTTTCTCCAGGGCCACGAGAGTACATTTAACAGAAGTGCATGAACCCAACCTGACCCACACTGTGATGAACTGCCAGCACACAGACAATTCATCATGGTCCTAAAACAGCTCCAGCAAAACCTGGAGAGATTAATGGTGAAACATCGTTTCTTTGAGTAGGTGCATTTGAGAAAGAGATAAACCTCAAATCCTGCGAGGACCCTCCCATTTTTACCCTCAGCATATTCAAAAAAATACAGCAAAGAATTCAAATCAATTTATTGGTATAGCCCAAAATCACAGTTTGGCCTCAGAGGGCTTTACAGTCTGTATAGGATACGACACCCTCAACAGAGGAGGGATCCCCGTCCAGGTCCACGTTGGTGGGGGAGTTAACATCTGTTCATGTGAGACCTGCAGGGGTGTAGCGACGCGAAGGCGTAGAAACATGAACAATGACGAGTTAGTCAGAGCTAGCCAGCTACGAGCAGCTACTGTCGGACTCTCACTGTCTCTGCTGGACCAAAGGCTGATCCAGATCTGATCCAGATGGCAGATTTTATAGCAATTTATATAAAAAATGGGGGTACTCTTACATTTTGGCCTGGGAGCAGCAGTAGCTCAGTCCGTAGGGACTTGGTTTAGGAATCGGAGGGTCACCAGTTCAAGTCCCAACATGGACCAAGACCAACTGGTAGCTGGAGAGGTGCCAGTTTACCTCTTGGACACTGCCGAGGTGCCCCTGAGCAAGGCACCAAACCCCCAACTGCTCGGGGCGCTTGTCAGGAGCAGCCCCCCCACTCTGACATCTCTCCATTAATGCAGGTCTGTGTACTGTGTGAAATTAACAACAGAGTGTAAAAACTGAATTTCCCTACGGGGATTAATAAAGGTTCATCTTATCTTATCTACTGTTCATTTAATATTAGAGGTAGAGATTTCTAACAAGCGACATCGTGTAGCTGAGACAATTCCTCATCTGAAGAATGTCAACGAGTTTGATCCAGCTTTAATACTTGAGGAGACAGATCCAGAAGAAACCGCCAGGGGGGAAACTATGGTGCTTGGCGGAGGTCTGCGCCCTCCCAGTGCTTTTCTAGTTTTTTCTGTTATTTACAATTAAAAAAAAAAAATCCATTCTGAACCACCATTCCCTGTGTAGATATGTTTTTTTTTAGTTTGTTTGTTATTTTGTCTGGGCAGTGGTGGTTGAGAGACGGTGAAAATGCTCGACACTACATATCAGTGAGTAACGTACCTTTTCTTTAACGTGATAGTTAACATGTTAGCGTTCATCAGCTCTAAATATGCAGTGACACTGAATCCATGTGTTTACTCAACCTGCTCTTACTCCCAGCCCGTCAAAGCCTGGTCAGTGGCCCTCGGTGTCTGATACTGAGATGACCTTTAGCGTCTGAATGAGACACACCGGGCCTTCAGCTAACTCCCATGTAAACCCATCCACGTCATGTTTAGGTGCTCAGAGTAACCGACACAGAGTGAGAAAGCCCACTTAGCGTGAGTGGGAGGTTTCACCCAGGTGTCTGCTGTTGGTGTCCTGTGTGACTTATTTCATCACATCAGTCATGAGTTGCTCGTCAGTCAAGTTAACATCAACTATTTTCCTAATCCTGCTTGAGTGGTTTTGTTGTTTAAACCTAACTTCATGTAAAACCAGACACAAGACCTTTCCCCAGGGGACCGTTCTGTTGATGAATGGACCTTAAAGGGACATTTGTCAAGTATTTAATCCTCTTATCAACATCAGAGTGGACAAATATACTGCTTTATACAAATATATCCATCCATCCATCCATCGTCAACCGCTTATCCCGTTAGGGGTCGCGGGGGGGCTGGAGCCGATCCCAGTTGGCATAGGGCGAAGGCAGGGTTCACCCTGGACAGGTCGCCAGTCCATCACAGGACACATAGAGACAGACAACATAGAGACAGACAACCATTCACACTCACATCCACACCCACGGGCAATTTAGAGTCATCAATTAACCTAAACAGCATGTCTTTGGACGGTGGGAGGAAGCTGGAGTACCCGGAGAAAACCCACGCTGACACGGGGAGAACATGCAAACTCCACACAGAAGAGCCGCAAGCTGGAATCGAACCTGCGACCCTCTTGCTGTGAGTGCGACAGCGCTAACCACTACACCACCGTGCAGCCCTTATACAAATATATGCATATATTTATTATTGGAAATCAATTAACACTAATCAATACCAGATATTGTCCAGAAACCCTCCCAGGTTCTGACTTTAGCATTAACAATCTGCTCCAATCAGAACATGGCAAACTGCAGCCCAACAGGCAACAACAGCTGTCAGTGTGTCAGAGTGCTGACTTGACTAGGACTTGATCCAGACTGACTGGGACTATCAGAAAGTGGGCATGTCTGTAAAGGGGAGACTGGTGGGGACCCAGAGAACCCATTTACATCCACACATCTGGAGGTCAGAGGTCAACGGACCCCTTTGAAAACGGACATGACAGTTTTTCCTCACCTAAACTCAGCTTAAGTTCGGAGCCTTATTTTACCTTCTTCGCGATAAGCTAGTCTGACCTGGTTGGGACCGACGGATTCCTTCGGTTTTCTAGTTTCTGATGATCTTCACTCTGTCTTTAAACCTGAGCATGCTGTGACCTAAAAATCTCAAGTTGCAGCAACGCTGTCATATATTCAGTTCGTAGCTACCTTGGCAGAATAAGTGATATTTGTCCAGCCTGCTTATGTATAACTGTTTCAAAGCAGCACAGCCACACCACCCTGCTACATATTATCGAAGTAATATGCATTAAAATAATACTACTGTACTACAACAATCACTAGCTGCAACAACAGCTGGCAAAGGAACTGATGCTGGTGCTTTTCATAGCGCCCCACTTGCTGCACTTTACAGGAATCATCAGCATTTTGAGACGTTTCCTGTATGAGCACCATTTACTTGATGGTCGCTGCCTCCTCTACCTCAAATCTGAGCACACAAAACACAAAACTGACACATGAATTGCCCAATTCATCTTTGCAATTACAGCAGACGCCTGTATGGCTGTTTCACAAGTAGATGTACATCTACTCTGTTTCCATTTGGTCTTCAGACTGCTTTCAGATCAGTCAGGCATCACATGGACAAAAAAACAAAACAAAAAAAGAGATAATAATCCTCAACAGATGTGTCTCCTGGTAGGTGGAGGTATCGAGCAGGAGACAGCTGACTTCACTGCTTTTAACAGCCGATAAACTCTCCAGGCAAAATAAAACTGATGCAACGGAAACAAAACTGCTCTGTTTCTCCGCTTTCACTTCTTTTCACCATCATTTTCTTTCTGGTATCTCTTCCCTGGCTTTTATCTGTTCCTCCCTCCCTCTCTTCCTCTATACGAATTTTCTGTCAGGCAGCTCTCCATTTGTCACTTTTCCTCCTTTTCTTATATCTTTTCTTCTCTTTGTTTTCATACTTTGCTCCAGGGCCTTCACCTTGGTTATTCCTGCATTTCTTAGCTTTGCGCATTATGTGTTTTATTGAGCCTCTCTGTGCAGAGCTGTAAATCTGGGATCCTTGACCTCTCGGCCATCTGTTTTTACGAGCCGGTGTGATTGAAGCCTGTCCCTGACTCAAGGGAGGCGGCTGTTTACCTGCACAGCTCAGGGCACCGACAGATTTCTCCCTAAATTAAATAAAGATCAATTGATTTATCAGTGAAATAAAACAAAGCATGGGGCTGCACTGAATGTCCTGAGCTGATGAAAATGGGATCTTTCACACACAGAAGCACAACGGATGAATTTATGCATATTTTGTATTTTTAAAGGGATAGTTTGGGTGTTTTGAAGTATGGTTATATGAGATACTCATACTCATAGTCGGTGTATAACCTACAGTAGATGACAGTCAGCACACCCCCGGTTTGGGGAAACAGACAATATGGACAGCGGAGTAAAGCCATGTACCGCTGTGGATGGGGCCAGCAGCAAAACATATCTTAGCCTCCTAAAAGGCAGACTCACCCAACATCAGCATCACTTTAACTGTACACTAGATATGGTTTATCTTGCTGTCAGACAGTGTTTCTGACAGGAAACTGAAGCTGTTTCTCTGCTCTCACCGTTCATCCAGACTCCACTGAATAAAAGCAGTAAATTTACCTTGTTTGTTTGTATTGTTGTGTGACTTAATTCGGATTCACCGAAGTCACACAACAGCACAAATTAACCGATCGAGACAGCGTCAGCAACTCGTGTTCTGAGGTAAAATTACAGTTTTTTTCAATGCAGTCTGGTGGCTTTGCCGAGAGCACAGAGGGATACAGTAGCCTCTGACGGCAACAGTGAAAATACTCTAAATATAGCCTACTAAATCTAGCCTTTTAGGTGTCTAAAATCTGTTTTGCTGCTGGTCTTGTCAACAGTAAATTATTTTGCTCCTGTCTGGGGGGCGTGCCGACCACCATCTACTGTAAATAATACACCCTTGTATGGATAAGTACCTCATACATCCCCACTTCAATACACCCACACTGTTTCTTTAATTCTTCTCTGTGTGTGGTTTCATATATTTTAAAGTATGTGTGAATGAAAGCTGTTGGCAAATGAAAAAAGGCAGTAAAGCATTGACCTCTGACCCTGCCCCCAGGCGGCCATACTCACTTGCTGCAGGTCCACTCCTCCCTGAGCCACTGAGAACAGAGGGTGAGAGCCAAAGTCTGACGCCTCGAACACCTTCAGCCGCCACAGAGAGACACAAGACTACAGTTAGAGCTCCAGACTTCACAACCATGTCACTGCAAAACAACCTGATAAAACAAATCATGCTAAAAACCATGAACTCATGAGTCCTTAGGACGCTTTTGAATCTGCAGTTTTGTTCCTTTGATCCACAAAGGGTGAAAGGTAATTCATTGACTAGACAGTTTTTACATGATACCATTGATTTGCATAAATACTTACACTTAGACTGTTTCCTTGCAAGTCCACAGCAGAAGATAGATTCAGTAGTAGTTTAGCATCTATACCGATATTAAATCACATATCTACTGTCTGGATCGACCATCCTCCCCTCCAAAGCAGCTTATTATGACCTATATTTATTGTTACGCCATGACCTCCAGTAGCTGTAGCAACTGATGGGAGTAGAGGAGGAAGTCAGGTGATGTAGCATAAAGAGCAAAGTCTTCACAGGGGGAGGGTTGGGGTGGATGGATGCAAGCAGGTCTATCTGAAGGGGCCACAGTACTACAGGACACGCCCACTACATGATGCCCCCCTGAAACGGCTGCAGTTCATAGGCACCAAACATAAACATAAACATAACATAACGTTTTCCTGGGTGAAAGTCCTGTGATTGTTTGAATCAGCCATCGAGAAGGGTCCATCTGCAGTCTCGCTGACTCCACGACAAGCCGACTTTACCACAAGACATGCCCTCTGACATAACTACCAGTATTAATGTACTTATTTTAAACTCAAACCATGATCTTATCCTAAACCTAACCAAGTTGTTTTGTTGCCTAATCCTAACGAAGTTGCTTCCTGTGAAGACAGGAGTTTATTTCCAAAAGACCGGAGCAAAAATTGATTCGTAGGAAAATGCTCAAAAAATGAGGAATGACTTCTTGTAAGATATCATACAAGCCATTATATGAGGATACGCTGAGTGCTGATGACGCGGGATGACATCATCAAATCGGTCCTATCAGCTCTTGGTCGAAGTAATGAACTGAATTATTTCATTCCCTTACTAACATCTCCTTTTTTGCAGTTGTGCTGCTCTTGCATTTACTGCTCTTCCCCCATTTTTGGGCAGCATAAATAGGCACCCAATCATCCAAAAAGATAAGAAGTTCATTTTGTTTCCTATTAATTTTATTGGCAGATGAGAAGATGAGCGAGAAAAGAGCAGAATTGAATGGGTAGTTTATTGATCCCTGAGGAGAAACGTAGCTGCTACATGCAAACACAGTAACTGACAAAGGTGTGGTGGCACTAGTGCAGCACTGTGTTAGCCCAAACACCCCCTGAGAGCCATGTGGCCATCTTGGGAAAAGGAATAAGCAAAACACACACATACTATGCCATGACGTTAAAAGTGACCTTGCTTTAGTGAATCTGCCACTGACTATAGTGACACCTCACAGTATTCATCCGCAAATAAACCAAACACCCTCGACAACACTGCAGAGAGACATCCACCGTCGTCTCCGTTACTGTCCGATAATCTCAGGGTCTCCGTTGTTCCTCTCTCTCAGCAGCAGCTCAAACTGACCAAACGACAACCTGCATACTGCTGAGCTCTGCTGCACCGCTGAGGCTGAGTGCACACAGCAAGATTCAACCAATTAAGCATCATCCCAGTTTCCTCACATGAAAACTTTTCAGAGTTCAAGCTACTTTGAAAAACCTACAAGGAAAAACCACTGATGAATGAAACTTTGAACATTAAACCAGGTCAGTAGACTGGGTTCAGTCCCAGTTTAACTCTTATACATAGACTGTGTGTGTAGATGGACGACATGTCTCCACTTCCTCCCACTGTACAAACTTGAAGCCAGAATATCCTGATATGGGAGCTGACATCACTTGGAGCCAGAGTCTGTGCAGTAGTGATCGGGGGGGCTGGAGCTGCAGCGTCGAGGTCCCACCTACACACCTGTTCAAGCCAATCATGAGTCGAGCCACCTAGCTGCTACGTTAGCGCCACGGTAGCTGTTTGGACAGAAAGACACAACAACCAGCCTGCCTTTACTTTTGGGGAGCAGTCATGCCGTCCATTTGTATATACGGTCTACGCTCTCGCTCCACTTAACAATATCAAGGGAAGCAGAATATCAGCAGCTAATTAGCGTGACATAAATTAAGTCACGATTCTGTTGAGTTTAAAGAGTAATTCAGTGTTTTTCTGCCCTGTGTTGGACAGCGTGTCAATATACGCTTGTTACATGCATAGTGTCCTTTCAAAATAAACTTCTGTTTTCGCTGGAAATTAGGTTTAGGCAACAAAACCACTTAGGGTTACAAAACAGTCACGTTGTCATGAACATCACTGACTAATGGCTCACATCATTACCGAGTGGCTAAGGACTTAGTGCAAACAGTACTAATGAGTCACGTGACTTTCGACTGACGTGACAAAATAAGTCAGCGATCCTTTTTCACAGAGGCCAGGATCAGGTCTGCTGGTTGAAAGTCTAATGTCTGTTTCATCCACCACCCACGCAGACTGTCACGGTCTGAATACGACACCACTCGCTCCGATCGCTGAATAACGCCATGGGTGGGTTTACACTGTAGTTAGATAAGAGCTCGGCTTAAAGGGCACATCCGTGCGCTGGTATCTGATGCTGAGTGGCGCTAACCAAGTGGTGGCATTTGATGACTTGGGAGTGAGAACGGGTTTCGTAGCTACATTTTTAGCGGTTGATGCCCAAAAATGTCCTGAACACAGCAAAATATGAAAATCTGATCGATTAATTACACATTTTTAATCTATTAAAAATATACGTTAAAGAAAGATTTGTCAAATATTTAATACGTCAGAGGTTGCGGGACAGTTTTTTCCTTGTCAAGTTAGTATGGCAGGGTATCTCACCTTAAAACTGAGCCTGCCACAACCTCCGAAAGATCAGTTGCATTAAGGCATTCAAAAATAATACATGTAATAATAAGTCAATAATAAGTGACGTCAAAACAAATCTGCATTAACATGTTATTATCACATTAACTTTGACAGCACCAATTGTAATAGCTGTAAATAAGAGTTAATGAGTTAAGAGTGAAGGGTTAATTATACTGACAGCGGTCACAGAGCCTGAGGTAATATCATGGCAGAAAGGTTCTGCTTCGTTTTGGATGCATTTTTTATTATATTTCTATTTGCTTATGTGCTGGAAAGAAAGAAGACTGAAATGCAAGACAAGTACCAAACCAGATGCAGACCAAACAAGTTTATCAGGCACTTTAACCAAACACACTGCACGTTTCCATGGTAACGCTTGTGCTAACATTCAGCATACTGCAACCGGTTATTTATTTAAAGATGAGGACGTCGGTATTCTTTAGTTTTCTTATTAACAAATCACATAAAAAAGAAAAGCAGAAGTGATCCTAATAAGGCATTGTGGGTAATATGCTCTTTCAACACACACTGTGGTTTATTTGATTCAATCAATCTGCAGCTGAAAATAGTCCTCAACACATGCAATATTTCCTCCTATTTGTCTGATAAAAACTACAGGGACCAGCTGTTTCAGGAAATTACTGAGCCTTTTTTTAAACTATACATGTGTGGAAAATTTGCCACCTATGTGGATGTCCAATCAGTGCCAACTGAGGCAATATATTCCTGTGTGTTATATTAGCTCAGAAAGCAGAGTTCGCAGCTTCTCACTCCCAACCTGTCAAATACCTCCACTCGGTTACTGCTCCGGTATGAGGTGTGACAGTATACGCTCATTACATGCATGGTGTCCTTTCAAAATAAACTTCCATTTTCACAGGAAGTTGGGAAGCTCAAAAACAGAAAGTCCTTGTTCTCTTCGTTTGCCAAAATGGCATCAAAAATATGCACGCAGAGGATGCATTTTAAAGTGTTTGGCTGACTCGGATATTCAGCTTTATTCATTCAAGCTAGAGTATATTCATGCTGAAGATGATCATAATATTATAGCTGGTGAACACACACACACACACACACACACACACACACACACACACACACACACACACACACACACACATCTCTGTGATGAATAGTCCTGATTTGTAATGAATAAACATGAAAAAAAGCCTCATTTGTGTCCTATTGGACGGCTGGTGACAGGAGCTGCCATTCACAATGCATGACCTATCAAATAGACGTTTAAGTGTGTGTGTGTGTGTGTGTGTGTGTGTGTGTGTGTGTGTGTGTTAATAAAAGCCAAAGTGGGTATTTTCTATAACAGTCAACTTGCAAACCAAAGCAGATTCTCTGACAATAAATTATGCATTGGCTCATTCATCCATCCATTCCTCCATCGTCACCTCAAGCCTCCCCTTCATCCATCCATCATTTCTTCTTCCCTCCATCAATCCATCTTCCACCATCCCATCCTCTCCTCCTCTCATCCCTCCTTCCTCCGACTGTCTATAAAAGAGATTTTTCTTGCCTCCATCCATCTTTCCGTTTATTCTTCCACTAAACTCTCACACTCTCTTACCCCCCCCTCCCATTCGTTCTCTCGTTATCTCTTTAAATACCTCCCCAGGTCCTGCATGAGTCTGTTTACTTCATCCATCATTTATTTACCATCTAGTTGCTGATTTAGCTTTAACTCATTAACACATATTTATGCCATATTTTAAAGGTAATAAAGGTTCATCTTATCTTATCTTATCTTTTATGTTCTAAGCAGTGGTCCAAGTGGGGCGGTACTCACTGGTACACAGTACCGGCACGTCCTTGTTTTACTCCTTGGCGTATCGTGAATGTTTCTGGCGCACCGGCACTCACAAGTTGCCGGTTGTCATCCTGACTGGACCTGAATGATACCTTACTATAGGCTGCACATAACACAGTAAAGCAACTATTAACATTAAACACACCCCCTTAACCCTATAATGTTCCAGTTAGAGTATTATTGGGGTATTATAGACCTACTATAGAAGAGTATAATAATATAGCAATAAAACTACAGATTATTATGACTGACAGCATAATGTGCTTAAAGAAATAATAAATAAGTCACAAGAGATTGCTGATACTGGCTGAGTACTGGCACTACAGTTTGTTTCTCCCACTTGAAGCACTGGTCCTGACTCACAGAGGCTCCGCCCTCTACTGGAGCACTAGGACTAGGACTAGAACTAGGGTTACAGCACTGTAACCTTTGTTTTGTTCTTTGTTGGTTTCCTGGAAGACTCCAAAGTTGAGCGGTCATCATCGTCTTACCTGGTTTCCTGCCAGCAGCACAGTTCCCGGGCTCGGGCTGGGTCGGTATGGAATAGTCGCTCCTTTCGGCGGAGACTGAAGAGATGGAGGGATAGAGAAGGATTGAAAAGGGAAGAAGAAACAGAGAGAAAGAGAGACATGAGGAGGGATCAGGGCCTGTGTTTATCCAGCAGACATTGAGCTTATTAAACCCATTTGTGTCCAAAGACTAAACTTAGTATGAGTCAAAAAAACAGACGTCACACTCGTCCAGGAGTCGTTCTACTTATTTTTAGTTGGTGCATCAAACATAATCAGTCACCTCCAACACCAGTAAATGTGTTTAAAACAGGAAGCTTAGTCGTATGTCTTTTGACTGTTTTGTTGTTTATGGACGCTCATTAGCAGAATTCACAGTATGGATGATAAAGATAAAGCCGAAACAACGAGAGCAGCTGTGGTGGTACTTGCTCCTTGTTAAGCAGTTTTGGTCGGAGATTACTGAAACCCTGTCACCGTTTCTTCACGTGGACATCAAATCTTGTCCGGTAACCAGACCATGTTCAAACTTGACCTTCATGTGGATCTCAGCTACTCAGCTGTAAAGTTTCATGACTTTTCATGATGTGTTATCGCTGCGACAAAATCAGTCCACAGACAGACAGACGGTATACTGTAAACCTCCTCGGTGGTAGGTCCCGGTATAGTAGGTGTCTCCAGGACCACATGTTGCCATGACGACACACACACAGACTCACAAGGTGGAAACAATACCAAATCTTATGCTTAGGGCTGTGTATTGGCAAGAATCTGGCAATACCATAGTATCATGATAAAGGGATTATGAGTAAAAAACATCAATCAGAAGAGAGGGATTAGTATTTGAATTTTTCACAGTCCCTGTAACATCCAACATCACAGCACTACTTTTTGTGCAATCTGAGCAAAGAAATTAACTAGAGCTGTCAATTGATTAAATTATGCCACTTTTTCCTCGCCAACATTTAGTGTTAAGATTGGAGGATTATTTAATCTCCGTCCCAACAAGCTAGAATAACACAGTTGGTACCAACAGATTCCTCTGGTTCTCTAGTATCTTCAGTCTAGCTTTAAACCCGCCAGAACCCAAGAATCACAAGTTCCCTTAATGCATTAAAGAAATTAGTGTCATTAAAACAAATTGTGTTATTATCACGTTAACAGCCCCAAAATTAACATTACCTTTATCAGTAGTGTGCTTCCAGGATTTGTTATGTAAACAGTTTAAATAAACAAAAACATGTAAACAGACGGTATTACATATATACAGACTGTATAATAATAATAATAATAATAATAATAATAATAATAATAATATATACAGGATGGACTGATGCTGTTTCCAATGAGCCACATGTTTACTGTTTGTTCATAAGCAGCTCTCACCACCCATGTGTCTGATTTTAGGTTGGAAGCCTTCTTCATGTTATCACAAAAGGCTCAATGTTTCTGCAGATGGAAATCAGCCATCCTCTTTATTTCATTTTCAGCTGTTTTGTCTCGCCCCGTCTCAGCATCGAGATGCCATTGATGCTGCATTGCCAACTCTTCGCTGATGTCTCACACAACAACTTTTTGTTTTCCATGTGTGTCTGATGCAACAGCGAGACATCAACGATGCATCCAACGCAGAGCAACACGATTTCACGTCTTATTGCTGCACTGGGTCATAAAATTGTCGCTGTGTTTGTCTAAATTGCTTGTGTGGTTGAAATGAGGGAAATGGTTGTTTTTCGTGCTGAGTGGTTTTATTGCAACATAGCTGTTCATTAAGTGTTGGTTGACCATTAAGTGCTTAATTTAAATATACTGTCATATCCTGCATATCACTTTTTAAGTATATGAGTATGTTCAGCCCTTTCTTGAATTATAGTATGTATATATTATACAACTTGTTCTCCCAGTGTAGTTGTGGTGAGAGGCTGAATTGCTGCCTGGATTATGTTCACAGGCAGCGTTCACCTCGAGTGAATGAAGTGCTACATGAATGCACCACTCAGAGGCTGTAGGGAGGAGGAGGAGGTGGATGATGGATACACAGAGTCCAGAGTGCAGGGTTCACATCCTGAGTCCTGGTTAGTGGAGATCCTGGTTCTGGTTGCATGCATATAAAGTCTCTATAAAAAAAAAAGCTTCAAATCTCTGCAGAGCTGCTTTTGGCAAGACCACGATCTTCTCCGAACTTTAACCAAGTGCTACTAACACCTAAACATAACCTTACAAATGTTAATGATGCTGTAGACACGTAGATTCTGGATATTTTTGCAGAACACAAAGGAAATGCAATGAACATTTCACTGACAGTGCTCAGTATCAACCTTTGCGACTCACTCAACCCTCTCTCACTGGAAGGCATAAATAGCCCAACAAGACATTTCTGCTTTTTCTTGTCATTCCTACACCACAGGTTTAACATACTGAAACAGCTTGAAGCGCGTTATTTCACAGCACCTTGTTAAAACGTCACTGATATATCTTCAAAACAAGTCAGCAACACTTTGGGACATGAACACCGGTCTCCTAGTTGGAAGTCCTGTGTTTGTTGGACCCATCCACCTCCCCGACGGCGTTAGCTCTGAGCGTAGCATATTTACATGGATGTGTTTGCATTCTGTACTTGACACACCAAAAGAAACAAAGGTGTTGTTCAAGCCGTGTAAAGGTTAGCGGTGGCTCGGCTCGCAGCCCCTCCGGGACGAGGTGAAACTGTCTGTTCATTATTCTAAATTAATGCACTGGCAACAAACATATCTGAATATCTTATTTAAAACACTGAGTGTAAGGTTAGTCCGTCTGTGTTACACTGCTCTTCTGAACTTACGGACACTTCATATCACATCAGCAGTATACATCATATAGTGATATATTCGCAGCTCAGCTCGCTACTCCAGACTGCGACCGCTCATTTCTTTGTGGAAATCTTGACATTGATTTTTGGACGATGACATGGCTGGATAGTTAGTTTTATCTTTAAACAAACTGTCAAATAGTATTTAGTCTTTTTCAACCGTACACATCTTGACTAGCTAGCGTAACGGTAGCTTTCTGGCTCATGAGCTGAGCGGACTACATATACGCCACTTCTTGCCAAGTCGTAGCTGAGGTTCGTCCTATTTACTGGAGCAGGGAACAGCGTTTCCATTGCATGAGAAGCTTAGGGGAGGTGATGATTCTTCCAGGTGTTGCCTGGGAAACTGAGGTCTCTGTATCCTGACAGTTGTGCATGAGACGGGTAATCTGGATGAAATCCTCTTCCTCTCTGTCCTCTGGTAATCCTAACGGCATCTGCAACACTTCACAGACTGGAGGAAAACAACCAATCAGAGCCGAGCTGGAGTCGGCCGTCTCTGAGCAGCTCGATCATTCGCCAACTCCAATCAAACGGTCAAACTAGGCAGCGCTGATCAAATATGAATGTTCTGTTACTGTAATGACTATTTCTCTCCTCAAATACTACAGAAACATCTTGTAGTTACGATCACAGTATTTATTCACATTTGATTAGTGCTGCCTAGTTTGACCATTTGATTAGAGTTTGTGAGTGATTAGTGGCCTTTGAATGAACAGCCAATAGGAACACTCTCTCTGTGAACTCTCTCTCTGTGATTGGCCAAAGTCTTCCATCACAGATTTTTTTTTAATAAAGCCTCAAGTCAGAGCCATGAGGAGGTGCAGAAGCCTGGTTTTCTCTCAGGACACTTGAATTACAAGATGCTGAAAGGTTATTATGGGACTTTTAGCCATTGATGCCAAAAACATTGTACGTACTACAGGGTGAGTGAGGGTCAGGGTAGTAGTAGTGAGGGCATGTAGTGCTTTTGGTCAGTGTCAGGATGCGTCTCCGTGGAGTAAAAGTCTAATCAAGTTATCACTGTGTAAAGAGCACTGTCCCTATCTGCAGTGCTCTGATATAATGTAAGGGCATGAAACTAAAATAAAAGTGAGTCAATGAATATTTCTATCTTTGTGAGGACCAAACTTGAGAGAAATTCATTTTGGGAAGGGAGCTCACTGCCCGTAGACAGAGACAAACACTGTGCCTTTTTCATTCATTTAGCTGCTCTAGGGTCAGTGGGTATCCTACGCCAGCATGCTGGGTGGAAGGCAGGAGACAACTTGTCTCCATCGGAGGACAAAAGCAGATTTACAGGAGGTGTGAACGGAGCGATGGAGCTTCATATCGACAGAACAACCTCTGTGGTTGCAGCAGCACTTGAAAGTGAATGAGTTTATCGTAGGTCAGTTTTCCTTCTTGTCTCTCTTTTACTCTTCCTCTCTTATCCCAGGTTAAGATGCCTGGAATACCAATGGGATCCCACAGCCTTTGATTTCACCGTTTCTGCTTCTAATCTCCAGGACGCAGCTCATCTTAATGACCACTGCCTCTGATTAATTATAATACAATCATGAATTATAGATTTCACTGTTTCCATTTTGAAGATTACTGGAAAGGGAGATGGTATCTCATTAAAACAATTTTATGGGATGATAACTGAGAGCAAACCGGTAGACATCATCACAGAGCAAAATTATGTGTTTCCTGGGGGGGGTGATATGAATCTATTAAATAATCACCTGTGATTACAGTGTCGTCTTTAAACTAGCATCCGGTTGCATCAGAGAGAAAGCTGTGTCTTGTTTGTCATTCGGTGCGATGACAAAAAATGGAGGAATGAAGCTCATGTTCGTGTCACTGATTTTTGCTTTTTCTGTGTAATAATATAAGACTTATTTGATTCAAGCATGTAACTTAATGTCAGACTGTCAATCGATTGACTGCAGTGAAAATGTTGATTTCGAAAGGCTAAATGCCAACAAATATGGACTGAATATTTTCCATAGCTTTAACTTTAGCTAGGTTTAGGAAAGAATTACATGGTTGGGCTTAAAAGCACTACGTTTGTTCAGTGACACTGAACACTGTGAACACTGAACGATCAGCTGATTGTAACATGAAGCACCGACACAAACAGCGGCCTCCTGGATGAAGCCTTGTTTGTTGGACCCGGCTACCATCCCTCCTGCCCGCCCGCCTGGTGTGTCTCTTTTTGTTGTTTAAACTACAACATCGACATTCATCGTACCCCTGGTTTGCCGAAACATCCAATGCCAGGGATGTCTGGGTTGTATCGTGCTGTTTTCAGAGAAAACCATGGAAAAAGCCACTGTACACTACCTGCTCCGCAGCAAACAGGCAAACTGATTAGCTGGTGAACATAGTGGAGCATTCAGCAGCTAAAGAGACAGATATTTCCTTCACGAGTTGGTGGAGACCAAAAACAGAGCAAAAAGACACCTGAATTAGAAAAGTGTTCTTAATTAGAAAAACGCCAAAAACAAACCTTTTCCTTTTAATTATTAATTGACAAAAATTAATTGACAATGCAGTTCCAGGGTGACGAGCTGAAGATCTGCCTCCTGGACACTGAACACACTCGGACACAGTAACCCCGGCTGCTCCCTTGTGGATACACACCTCTAGGATTACAGTGCAGATGAGTTTCACACACTGGATGATGGCGTCCTGGCTCCCTGATATCGTCACCTCCCTCTCTGTGGAGTTGGGGAGGAGGTCACCTGCCACCTGCACCTGGGCACCTGTCGACTGCACACACACACACACACACACACACACACACACGCACACACACACATATATAAATATGATGTATGTATGTTGAGCCACGTCAGATGATGAACCACAGAGTCTGTGTGGAGGAGGAGAGGTTCAACAGCAATTATGAGCTGTAAGAATATTGGTGGTTTTGTTCATAATTCATGAGGTCATATGTCAGATTGTGCATTAATAGACACAATGAAGTGCAGATAGTCCGCCACTGTGAATCAGAGTGAATTTAAGCTCATAGTTTTATGGTGTTTACTGTTTAGCAAGTATCCTGACGCCTTGAAATGCATCTGCATCTGGAATTTATTCACTTAATACTTGGCTTCTTCAGACCTCAGTTAGTTGCTATGGAAACAAGCATATAGCGATAATGATAGGTCATATTCACCCGTTAAATGTTAAAGTCCAGAAAAAACTATATAGTAAACAACACAGTATTGTACATTATATATTTTATTATGAGTTAGGCCGTAAAACTGCTTTTCTCCTTTTTGTGTTCAGGATTTAGCTTCTGTCTCTAGTTTCTGGCTCACTGGCCAATCACAACCAAGTTAGTTAAGCTTGTGTTTCCATCTTTGAAAACAAAGACAAATAGTCTTCCATAGTAGCTTCACTGCTTGATTTCAGTAACAGTAAGATAGTCCGTGGGACAGTGGGCTTAAGCTCTCCTCCATACTGTATATTTACCGTAGACTGATATTGACAGAAGAAGGTAAAGATATCTGCTGGCTGTGTGTGTTTGGTTGTTTCTTGTCACAGGACATGTGCTCCAGCGCTCCAATCGGTGAACTATTTTTATCTGCCATCGCAGCCGTCACAGCCTGAAAAACAGCCGTTTGGAAACGCCTGCTACTGCATTTGAACGTGCCTGCATGCTGCCACGCATCAAAGTACATTGACAAAAATGGATTTGAGCAAAAAAATGCAGCATGTGGCAAGGAATCCATTGTACCAACCAGGTCATACTAGCTGATCACGAAGGAGGCCAAGTTACACTCCAAACTCCAACTCCAAACTCGCTAAATTTTGGCAAGAAAAAAACTGTCGTCCATTTTCAAAGGGGTCCGTTGACCTCTGACCTCCAGATGTGTGGATGTAAATGGGTTCTCTGGGTCCCCACCAGTCTCCCCTTTACAGACATGCCCACTTTCTGATAGTCCCAGTCAGTCTGGATCAAGTCCTAGTCAAGTCAGCACTCTGACACACTGACAGCTGTTGTTGCCTGTTGGGCTGCAGTTTGTCATGTTCTGATTGGAGCAGATTGTTGATGCTAAAGTCAGAACCTGGGAGGGTTTCTGGACAATATCTGTCATTGATTAGTGTTGTTATTGATTTACAATAATAAATATGTACATACATGCATAAAGCAGCATACAGTATTTGACCACTGATATGATTTGATTGTCAGCACTTCTAATTTGATATATGGCGCACATTTTTGAATCATTCAAGTATGTGTGAAATTTTCAAGGTCTCATTTCACACTGCGTTTCGGCTCTTATTATGCTTCAGTCTGTATTATAAATATCAAAAAGATAACTTTTTTTTTTCGCAGGAGCATTTTGATTTATTCCACGAGGGTTCAGTCTGACTGAAGCATCTAGTGAGATATCTGTCATGCAATATCTAAATATGGCGACTCATTAGTGATCATCTGTGATTCTTCCTGTCTGCTGGCTGGATGTTCATCACCTATATGTCTGACTCAGTGATGAATTGTAAACAAGACTATACTGTATAATATATAATGTACTCACCTCTCTGATCTCCTTGATCTTAGACCCTCCCTTGCCGATGAGAGAGCCACACTGACTGGCTGGGATGACCAACCGCAAGGTGACTGGAGGCTTGCTGGTCACTGTGCCGTTGGCTACCAAGGCTGTCAGGTCCTGAGAAAGAGAGAGAGAGAGAGAGAGAGAGAGAGAGAGAGAGAGAGAGAGAGAGAGAGAGAGAGAGAGAGAGAGAGAGAGAGAGACAGATGGATTTACCCCGTCAAGTAGGTGTGAAATTCATGTTCAGACAAATCAAAAACAGATAAATGATCAAATGTGACAAATTGATAACACTGATTTAAATTGCTTCTGTATTTATTTGCCTTCGCATTACTTCCCCTATTTAAACACTTTCCAATTTGTTTTCACTTTAATTAATTAGTTATTTTTTTTCATTTTTTTTTCAATTTATTCATTCATTTTTAAATTATGGGAAACTAAATGCGAAAGTAAATAAATACCAAGATAAATAAATGAAGAAGCAAATTATGCCTACATTTTTTTTTTTTGTATTATTATTTTTGGTACATTAAATGGCATATTGTTAAAATAATAATATAATAGTTGTTATTTAATTATTAATTCAAGTCATTTAATTATTTCCTTTTTTTAATTTTGGCAGCCAACATCTTTCACACATTTAGACTCATGTCATTTATAAAAACACCTTGTAACTGAGGACTCTATTATATAAATCTTCTCACTTCTGTTGCTAAGGAACAGCTTATTTTATCAGCTATTAATATCAGTAAACAAAGGCAACCATAGTTATTATTATTATCACGTTAACTTTGACATTAAGCACGTTTCATACCAGCCTCACTTTCAGAAACACAGCGCCACCTGGTTAACATCATGAAACGACCGGTTAGGTTCAGGATAGCGATGCATCAGTCCCACTTTTTCAGTCTTGATACCAGTGGCGATACCTGGACTTTGGATATCGGCCGATACTGAGTACCGATCCGATATAATTAATAAGCTGTATGCCTCACTGTGGGATCATTGTTGGGACAACACCAGGCCTGACTGAAACATTTCTTTCTTATATTTGTAAAACAAAAAAATATTCAACAACGAATAAATACACAGATATAAAGTTACTGAATTGTTATCAATTGTTAAAATGAGAAGTCATACACAGACAGAGAGGGAAATGTAATAAAGGTTCAAAAGCCAGAATCAAACCCAGGATGGCTTGTGGCTCTCCGTCAGCTCCCTCCGCTATAACCGCCTACCGAAGTGCAGCTGATGGACGACACAGTACGTACACATGTAATCAGACAAGATCAGACACGGCCCGATATCCGTATCAGACTGGTGGATCCCTATGTAGGCCTGTCGCTGTAGTCGGTGTTACCGGTGTAACGCGGTGGTCAGCACACACCAATTACATTAGGTACCCACTGTTTTGCTTTTAATAAAACTCATTTAGTTAATTTTGGCTTATCAGTGGCATGTTGCCAATAGATAGTCAGGCGACGGATGCTACAAACTGACGGATGGCAGAGGATTTGATGTCGAAGCAAAAAGCAAAGGCGCCTATTTGGCAGTATTTCAGATTTAAACCCAAGGCTGCGGCGCCAGGTAGACTCCTGCCCCCCCACAGCGAAAGCTGGACCGGACACACAGCCACCGAATGCAAACTAAGCACTCTGCACATATTGGCCGTTATAAAATGTCCTATGTATTCAGTAACACCGGTGTTGTCACCAGTTGGGAAATTTTCCTCACCATCACATCCCTAGCTGTATGTCAAACTTCAGTTTAACAGTTTAATGTTTAGTTTCCGTCTAATTGTTGCTAGTGAAATAAGTTTCAGTTGTAGGTAGTCTCCATTAATATATTAATGTAAGTACAGTTGTGGCAAGGTGACTCTGATACGACACAGCATTGCATCGCTGCTTCTCACCAAAGTTAACATGTTTCTCTTATTTATTTAATCAAACTGAAAAAACGCATCTGCACACTGAAATCTGTGTAAAAATCTGATTAAGACGCAAGCTCTGAGTCAGAGACCTTTTTAAAGGCAAGAACTTGTTCATTTATGAAAGAATGCGTCTCCTCCGATCGGTATGCACCGTGTGGTGTTTCTATCGGCAGAGGTGGACGACGTGATATCCTCCCCCCCGATTCTTCACCTGTTCGGTCTCTCTGGTGGAGCACAGGTCGGTAAGTTACATGTTCCTTTACTGTTTAACCATTAACTGACATGACGAATTTTAACTGATTAACACTATTGATTCAGTGGTTAAATTTAAAGATTTAAAAAATGAGCAAAGCTCAGAGAAGCGGCTTGTAACTTGAAGGAGAAATCCTTAACAGCCCAACTTGAGAGTCTGAGCCGGAGTTACAAACACACCGTTAGACGCTAACGGCCAGAGAGAGTAATGCTACGCTAGTCAGACACACAGCTAACAACCAAGCAGTGAAGCCAGCTGAATGGTGCAGAGCAGCCGAACTGGGACTGTCGACACTACTAGCATCATGGCTGCTACAGTAACTCTCCTGACGGTGAACTGGAGACAGTGAACGCAGCATCGTGGCTGCTACGGTAACTCTTCTGATGGTGAACTGGAGACAGTGAACGCAGCATCGTGGCTGCTACGGTAACTCTCCTGACGGTGAACTGGAGATAGTGAACGAGCATCGTGGCTGCTACGGTACTTTCTGATGGTGAACTGGAGACAGTGAACGCAGCATCGTGGCTGCTACGGTAACTCTTCTGATGGTGAACTGGAGACAGTGAACGCAGCATCGTGGCTGCTACGGTAACTCTTCTGATGGTGAACTGGAGACAGCGAACGCAGCATCGTGGCTGCAACGGTAACTCTTCTGACGGTGAACTGGAGACAGCGAACGCAGCATCGTGGCTGCAACGGTAACTCTTCTGACGGTGAACTGGAGACAGCGAACGCAGCATCATGGCTGCTACGGTAACTCTTCTGATGGTGAACTGGAGACAGTGAACGCAGCATCGTGGCTGCTATGGTAACGCTCCCCAACGGGCGAACTGCGGACTCAGCAGACTTACTCTGCTGCTGGCGCACCGCTGCTTGCAACGCACTAGTCTTGTCACTTAATGGTTAATAATTGGTTAATGAAGGTCGGTTATTGAAAAAAAAGTTAGCATTCCTGTCTGTAACCCTTTAAAAACTGTTTTCTTTGTACACATTAAAAAAAGAAAAAGTGGCCTACAAAAAGCAGCTCTGATGGGAAACATTTCACAATAGCACAAATGAGGAGCAACGAAAATAACAGGAGAGTATCCTCTCCCTCCATCTCTCCCTCTCCTCCTCCCCCCCCTCTCTCTCCATCTCGCTCTCTCTCTCTCCCTCCATCTCTCTCTCTCTCTCTCCCTCCCCCCTCTCTCTCTCTCTCTTGCCAGTGAAAGGTTAGCGTTGATCAAACAGACAACTTATCCGTCATTTCTTTAATTCTGATGCAGATCACAGACTATATTTGCTCTGGTCAAACGTCTCGGTTTACTCTCTCTCTCTTTCTCTCTCTCTCTCTCTCTCTCTCCCTCTCTCCCTCTCTGACCTTGACTTTCTCTCACTTCCTCCTTCTGTATCTTTACAACCCTCTTTCTTTCTCTCTTTCTTTCTCTCACTCTCAGCTCTGCTCTTTGTAATTTGGTGAATAGGCAGCATTCACATATCAGGACAATAAGACGACTCAAAATGCTCCCAATGATATTTCAAGGTTAATTTAATAAGGGCATCCAAACATTCCTCACTGAAATAATGATAATGCTAATCCAGGGAAACAGATTTAAATAACACTTGTTAAAAGAATGCTAATGTCAAAAATCCTTCTTATTTATTTATTTATTCATTCATTTATTTCTATTTTAATAAAAGCTGTCAAGATATTGCTAAGCAGCAGAATCAGTGCAGAGAGAAACATTTATGATGCTTTTTACAGACATCCATCTCTGGGGACTGATGTTTTCATCATGTTATGACGATTCTAATAATTATCTCCGCCAAGGAGGTTGTCGTGGGTGTCGAGGGTGTGTTGAAAATGTGAAAAGGAAGAACTGATTTAATTTTGGGGGTGATCCGGAAGAAATCCTGGATTCTGGATCATTTTGAAATTTTCGTTAACATTGGGGTCAATGGGACCCAAAAAATTGTTTCTCAATATCTCTGGTAATTGTTGCCCAAAGCTCATGAAATTTGACTCAGGGATTTACAACGTGGACTTCTATCAAATCCCAAAGGCTGATCCAGATCTGATCCAGATGGCAGATTTTATAGCAATTTATATAAAAAATAGAGGTACTCTTACATTTTGGCCTACTGTGCATTTAATATTAGAGGTAGAGATTTCTAACAAGCGGCATCGTGTAGCTGAGACAATTCAGCATCTGAAGTATGTCAACGAGTTTGATCCAGCTTTAATACTTGAGGAGACGGATCCAGAAGAAACCACCAGGGGGGAAACTATGGTGCCTGGTGGAGGTCTGCGCTCTCCGAGTGCTTTTCTAGTTTCAGTATGAATCTTCCACTGATGACTGTCCTGACCACATTTTTAATCATCTAATGGTGGTATGTTTTATAGCTGAATAGCTCTGCATCAAATGAACAGTGTGTAGCATTTTGGTGACTGTATTGGCAGAAATGGAACATAATAATCCTAACTGTGTTTTCATTTGTGTATAATCACCTGAAATTAAAAATCATAGTGTTTTTGTTACCTGAGAATGTGCCCTTCATATCTACATAGGGCGTGGGTCTGGAGTCTGCCATGATCCTCCACCATGTGTCTACAGTAGCCCAGAGGGGACAAACCAAACACTGGTCCCAGAGACCAGAAAGCTGCAGAATATAAAAACCGTGGTACCGCCAGTCGCCATCTGACTAGTGTTACTATGGTAACGATGGCCTCTGAGCGAGGCCAACTGTGTTGCCATAGTTTTGCACTCAGTGGTTCCTGGTAACCGCAGTCTTGGAAAGGGAGGACTGAGTGGAGGAGTACACAGTTGTTGCAATCTGCAACCACACCACTAGATGCCACCAAATCCTCCACACTGGACCTTTAAAACGTACCCACTAGGGACTTTTGGCGGCACCTGCTGTTTTCTGAGCTGAAGGATTTCTGGATAATCTGCGTAATTTGTTTGATTTCGCCAGAATCCAATTTGGTGGCACCAATGCAAAGTGTTAAGAATAACTACTGTGTATAGAAATAGCAAGTCTTCTCACTTCTGGTCTTGTTTAGTGAAGTAGGTCATATAGAGTCATCAGCTAAATTGAGACTGTTTCATCATGAGTTAAAAGTCCTGTAGTTGCTAAAATATCCGTCCAGTGTCAAGAGCCGTGTTTCCATTCATATATTTTTAGGTGTACACTAAAAAAGCTGCATAGAAACGGCAAAACTCTATAAAAGCAAAAAAAAAAAGTATTTATGCTCGCTTGAGGTGTTTTTTTTGTCTTAATCGATGAACAGTGCTTCTACTATATTAATTGTAACATAGCATTTCACTCATGACTGATCAGCTGTTTCAGCTGCTGACATTTTCTCAGATAATCCCAGAACATGTAAATGCTTGTCTTTGTCTCTGGACAACATGAAACATGGTCAATACTAACTTCAAGTTTATTCGCTCCAAAAAAGTTGATGGAAACATTTGACAGTTGAATGGCAACACAGCTGGAGTGAATGTGATGCAGGTTGGTCTGGCCAGCATGTAGTCAGACTGTCTTCAACCTCAGCGTTGACAAAACACTGTCAACCAGCAGCAGAGCTGTGGTGAGAGAGGAGACCTCATACAACACAAGCTGGCAAGATGGTGGGCAAGATGGCAGCAGCGTAGAGTTGAGGTACGGAGGCCCTGCGATTCCCCTGTTACACCAACGAGGCCCGATCATAGGACCCGATCATAAAGCATGTTTGTCAAACACTGCATGAACTGCATCATGTGCAAAGCAGCTGTTAATCACAAGAAGGAGTGGGCTGTTTCATGATGTGCTGCTGCTGCTTGTCACTGCAGTATTACCTCTTAGTAAACAACACTGGAAGGCTGCTGGACCAATGTGCACTCCTGGCGGCTGAGTTCGGGACAAACGCTGGCCCGTGGCCAGCTGACGCTCTTACAGTGAGTCTCCATCACAATCTGCTGGGATATTTTGCGATCTATTGTTCTGTAGTGTGGGTTCAGAAGCGATCACCTGCCACCCCGTGTTGGAGGATAACAGATCTCATATTCATATGGTCATTGTCTCCAGAGATACACAACTAAATCCCAGACCAGTGCCTTGTGGAACACCGTAGAATGGTGCTGATCTAGCGTTACGTCTCTGGCGTCGATGGTGGTGAGTGAGCATCAACTTTCTGAGCGGAGCTTCTCACTTAATAGTCTGAAATTTTTTAACAGTAGGCATGATGTTTTTTGTTGAAACCCAGCAGTGAGGAAGCAGGGGTTATTAAGAGGCCTTAAAACAAAGAGCAAGCTAACCCATCTTCTATTCACAGTGCCCGGATACCAGCGTTTTAGACAGAACTGGTGGACGGGGTGGTGCTTTTTTATATGACAGACATCATAAAATGTGAACGTGTGGTTTTCAGAGCGAGTACGACATTAGAATATGTTGGGGTAAAAATAATCTTGTCCCAAAATATGTAATTTAATATGGTAGGTGTCTGTCAGCATATCTAAAGCTAGAAGATTTTTTTTTTATTGTGAAATCAACAGCTTGAACTGAGATGATGTACTGTCCTCTGACGATCTGGGTTATGGCAGTAAGACTTTTACGCAACGATTCAGCTCAGCGAGGGAAAGATTTAATGTGAGGGTCCAGATAAAATCGATAAAAGATAATTTACCCTGGTTCAATGAGAATCTGTGGAAGCTGAAGAAGACGAGAGATGCTGCACTTAGGAGGGCAATTAAAACTGGAAGAGACAATGATCTGCTGATTTCTAAAGGTTTAAGGAACACAGACCCCAAGATTAGCTAAATCTCATTTTGATCTCAATATACTGAACGAGGTAAAAGTTAACAATACATTGATCTGGAGAAACACTGATACTCTCAAAAGGAGAGACCCAAAATTAGGACATTCCCTACTGAAAGTACAAGGACAGTTAATTGAAGATAATTTTGCTGTTGCTTCTATCTTTAATTTTTTTTTGTTGACTCTGTGCACTAACAAGACACAAGTGAATAAAATCATCGGCTCCTTACAAAGCTCAGAATGTAGAGATGATTTTAAATATTTTGGCGTGATACTGGATTCAAATTTGAACATTAAGAAACATAAAAAAGGAAGCTTGAAACCATCAAGTACAACCTGGGAAATTTTAGACACATTAGAAACTCTCTTGGATGCAGCTGAGATATTTCTGATTGTTATGATCCTTTTCAATATGTCTTATTGCGTTACATGTTGGGGCAGAGTGGTGAAACTGCTATAATACTTAATATAATAAGTCCTCATACAAACAAATATTAAAACTCTGGACAAAAAGCCACTGTGTTTTCACCACTGTACAGTACAAGAGAAATACAATTTACTTTGTACATTTTTGATTATTTTCAAATTTGTGCCTCGTTTATAAAATCCTAAATGGTTTGGCCTCTCCGCCGCTGCTGGACTTTGTGCTTTCTAGTCGATCCTCTCTGCGACTTTGAACCATTTCACCGCGCTGCATTCGGACAATCAGCTTTGTAAAGGCCACAAAGACGATGGAAGGAGCTGCAGCTCGATCAGCACCTTCAAAACCAACTGAAAACGCCTGTTAAAGCTGCTCAGCTGAGAAATCACTGACCTCTAATTCTGCTCCGTGGCGTTTTGTTTGTTATTTCTTGTGTAACGCTGTAGTATGTTTCTTTGTTTTGAAGATGTGAATTAGCTTAAAGCTCTAATCTGGTACAGTGCATCAAATGGTCATATCTATATTATATTATTAACCGGTATACGGTCCCTTTTAAATGAATAAAAAAAACTATAGCAGTAGTTTATAACCTATTTTCCATGAAGCCCCCCTTCTTCTATTTAAGAGCCCCCCAATCTATTTGTTTCCACTGTATTCAGCTTTCTTTAATGAATATAACAACTTTCATTGACATAAATAAAGTCATGGCGTCTTGACAAATTCACAATGTGAACGTAGATAAATAATATGATCTTTCTTCTGGTAATGACTTAATGAATTTACTATAATTGTGTTAGACTATGTTGGTTAAATAAATGTAGTTTATTGCTGTCAGACCGCTCCATTGATTTGTTCCATTGTTTTTGAAAGGCTAAACCAACAAACATGGATTGAATATTACATTACATTTTACTAAGTATCAAAAAATATTAGGGTCAATCAAATATTTAATTGTGATAAATTGTCCATATTTATTTGCAGTCAACTGCAATTAATAATATATGTTTTGTTTCATTTTGTTTATTTTTTTATCTGTTAAAAATGTACCAAGTATGTAATACTCTTATCAAAAGCTACTGGATCAGTGAGGTTAACTCCTTTATTTCTGCTGAACACTGAAAACGTTTGGGTTTGACATCAACAGGTGAATCTGAGACCAGAGATCAATATTTCAGCTTCTGTTTCCAGGTATTTACATCTAGACCTGTTACACTACTTAGAGGACAGCACCTCTACTCTCAGTTTCATCTTTGTGTTTTTTCTGTTCAGACTGATTTCTAGTTAAAAGGTGAAACCAACATGAAGACCAGAGAGCTGTCTCTGTGCATGGCTTCTTCTGGGATAGATCAATGATCTTCATTGATGATGGAACACATGATGGCAGCAGCTAAATGAACTCAGAGGTCTACAGAAACATTTAGTCTGACAGTTTAAAGAGAGATGAACCAAACTGATCAGGAGATCCTTCATCATGCAGCCAGACAACGAGCCAAAACCCCCTGAGACCACCGAGGAGTTCATCAGGGGAAGAAGAGGAAGGTTTTAGACTGGACCAGTCCACCTGCAGACTGGAACCCTGTTGATCAGCATTTTACCTGCTGAAGAGGAAACAAACAGCTACTGAAAGAGGCTGTGGAGAAAGACTGGAAAAGCACCACAGAAGAAGAATGGAAAAGTCACATACTCATCTGTTGATGTCAAACCTAAATGTTTTCAGTATTTAGCAGAAATAAAGGAATTAGCCTCAATGATCCCATAGTTATGGAGGGGGCTGTATTTGCTGCTTAATGCAAATGTATGTATATATTTATTATTGTAAATCAATAACAACACTAATCAATGACAGATATGGTCCAGAAACCCTCCCAGGTTCTGACTTTAGCATCAACAATCTGCTCCAATCAGAACATGGCAAACTGCAGCCCAACAGGCAACAACTGCTGTCAGTGTGTCAGAGTGCTGACTTGACTAGGACTTGATCCAGACTGACTGGGACTATCAGAAAGTGGGCATGTCTGTAAAGGGGGGACTGGTGGGGACCCAGAGAACCCATTTACATCCACACATCTGGAGGTCAGAGGTCAACGGACCCCTTTGAAAGTGGACATGACAGTTTTTATTTATCCTCCTTTGTGACGTGCTGGGTTGATACTGATGGATTCCTTATGTTAGTTTAATATTATTATTATTTCACTCCAGCTAAAACTGAGCCAGCTACAACTTCAAAGAAATTAGTGGCATTAAAACAATAAAGTGTTATCGCATTAACATAAAAAAATCAATGTTTAAATAGTTCTATATCCAGACTTTTGTATAAATTAGCCATTAAGTGTCATATTATTGTTATTATAGTTATACATGATCAAATTTCATTTTTACAACCTCGGAGCAGACAAATGGTGGTGCCCTCCCTACGTATCTCTGACATAAACACAACATAACAGAGCACAGAGGGGCTTCTCTGGCAGCCCTCTTTCTACGGCCAAACATCCATATTTATAGCCCACACTTATTCATTTAAAAATCTCTTTAAAAAGCCCGAACTCTGGAGTATGGCTCTTTGTCTTCAGCCTTCCCAGAGACTTTAAACATGTCTTCCTGTTTTCTAGCTGAAAGCCTGCTGGCCTGCAGAGTCTTCATCACACAGCTTCACCTCTGTCTAACCTCACCCATCTCCACCCTTCAAGTTGACTCTGCTCTTCCATCTCCTCATATTTCTCCTTCTTTATTGTCCATTAGTCAGAAAAGGCTCTCTGGATTTATTTAATTGTGTGCCGTCTTTCCCCTTCAGCAGCTCTCTCTTTTATTTCCTAACTTTCTCTCCCCTGTTTCTCATTACATACCATCTTCCCCCTTTGGCAGCTTAAAGCCCCCTTTTCTCTCTGTATTGCTCCCCCTCTTTCCACTCACTCTTTAAGACTCTCTGCTGCTCTCTTTAATTAACTCAGGTAATAAATAGCGGTCTAAATCACCTGGTCTTAATACGATCGGTTCAATCAATTAGGCTGCGCTGGACTCGAGGCCTCGTAGCATCTCAAATGTAAATAGCAGCGCTGTCTTGTCGGAGCTGCCCATCAGATGAGCGTGACCAGAATAGATGACCCCCCCCCCCCCCCCGTATGGATAACCAGCACATATTTATTGATCTCACCGTGTCATGCAGACATCTCACGCAGAAGCTTTGTGTTCTCGTCACAGTAATTGACAGCCAGCACTGTCCCAGAGACTGTTTCATGATGCTAGGTGCTAAGCTAAGCTGTGAGGCGTTCTGCAGACTGACAACAATCTGACTTCCTTGATCCGAGAAAAGTCAACAGTTTCAGACGTATGTTTTCTGCAGATGTTTCTGTGTGTTTGAGTGTGTGTTGTACTGATAACCAGTATGATATGTGTGTGTGGCGGTGGGTTGGGGGGTATTTTCAGCATCGCTGGCTGCTGCTTCAGTACCCGGTGTGTTTCTCTGGATAAATAAAGACATATTTTTCCATCTATATTTCATTGCATTTCAAAATAAACTGCAGGGGAGATGAACAAGATATGAAACAACCATAACTTCTGATGTTTTTCTCTTTTTTTCTCCATCTCTGTGTCCTTGGTCTCTCCATCTATCTCCCATTATGTTGAATCCTCTCTGCACCTCGTTCTAACGCTCTCTTAATTCATCTCCACCTGTAGCACTTGTTTAGTTTCTTTTCAACATTTCCTGCCCTATTTCTTTTCATCATCCCTTTCTTTCTCCTTTCCTTCACGACCCCTCTCTTTTCACAGTAACTCTCCTCATGCATTCAGATATAATTGTCCATCAGATTCCTTTGATTTCCTTTGACTGTATAATCTCTCTTCTTCAGTCTCATTATCTTTCTATAGCACCTCCTCCTTCCTCATCTCTTTATCTCTTTCCATCTTTCTCATCCTCCCGACTCTTTCTTTAAACCCCTCTCCTCCCTCTCTGTTCCATCTGCCCTCGTCATCTCATTCCCTTCATCTCTCGCACTCTTTGCTCATTTCTCATATGCATTTTTTAATCCTTTCAGCAACTCATCTACCACTCGCTCAGTCTCTGTCCACTTTCTGCCTCTATCCATTCCTCCTCACTTTTTAGTTCCACTTGGTTTTCTTCCATCAGGATCACTAAGATTTAGATACCAGCTGCCTGCAATTTAATGTCTCAGCATGCAACATGTTCATAAACAACTACAAGACGCAGCCAGAACCACTTTGGTAAAATCCAGCCCACAGAGTCACACTAACTCTGAGTAAATCAGCAAATTTCATTCAGAAGAGGCTTCTCCGTTATTCCAGATATCATTGTTGTATATATACATTATATTCTCTACCAGTTTCTTATGGCTCTTCACTGAACAGTGGGAGATTTTTTTAATACCAGAATTAATATATTTTCTTCATTTAAATCTATACGGAGTTAAAAGGAAGTTACTGCTTTTATTGTTGTAGTCTGAATCATGTGATGTAATATCCTGTATATCAATATTCTGTCAAATCCAGCGTGGTAAACACTACACAAAAAGGATGGAAGCACTTTGGGTTCCACACATTATTGGAAAAGCAGAGCTAGACATCATCAATACAAATCAGATCAGGACCCAAGTATGGTGATCGTATCGAACAGGGAGATGGGTGCATCATCGCAGCCCTAAAGCTGTATGATGTTTACACTGAGGGCTTTTTTTAAATGGAAATATTCTAGATGTACTGTGCATCATGCTTCACATTTCCACACAAACTGAGCCTGAGGTATTTAACATATGTGGGATCTCTTCTTAAAATTAGAAGACGTGGGTTTGAACCATGTTTGGCTGCGCAGCAACTCCTTTTCCTGTCGATGGAGCGTATTTGAACACACATCTGAGCCTGTCTCCTACCAGACCAGGGCTGTCATCCTGTATCAGATCCCTGTTATGAATACTGACAGTATTGACACGTCTCAGCTTTGAGTCAGTGTCGACTTTATCAATATGTAAAGTTATAATCCCTCAACATTTTCATGATCGTGAACTGTGTTTTTTGATACTATATATAGTTGACAGTTTCTCAGCAATAGATATTCAATGTCTTTAATAAAAGTTCATCTATCTATCTATCTATCTATCTATCTATCTATCTATCTATCTATCTATCTTTACATTCTGTAATAACCTTGAACTTTTCATTAGTGGCGGAGTCCGCCATCCCCATGCTGAATTCAAATCACACTGATAAACAAGAGGGACTGACAGGAAATGATGAACCAGTTTGTGATTTCATCTGATTGATATCAGCTTCACTGTTCAACACATCCTCCTCCACTGGCTCGTATAATATCTCAGAAAAAGTTACTGGTAACCCTTTATAATAAAAAAAATAAATAAATGGTAAATTCATAGTTAATTAAAGCTTTTAGCTATTTTACTGTTAAACAATAAAAATTAATAATGTTTACTAATTATTGGTAATGCTTTCATTTATTGTTGCACACATTGTAATATTTTATACATTATATATACTGTACATATACTGTTTATTTATATATCCATAGATATACACATACAGTATATACACAATTAGTATTTGTTAATAAGATATTATTATTTTATGATTTTATTATTTGTAAACTTTAAAGAAACAGTTTGTAAAACATCTATAACCATGACAGCTAGAGATTTGTGATGCAGTGCATTTTGGTTATGCGGTTTAGTCGTATGGGAACGTAATTTGGTGGGAAACAGAGTTTGTGTGGTTTATTTAGCGTTTTCTGTATATTCGCTTTGTCCCAGATGTTAAGGAAAAGTACAGGTCAGTCCTCTCCCACTCATGTTAAACTCATTTCCCCGTGTCCAAATCCCTGCACTGCCCATAATGCCCTGCATGTCGGTTCACTGCCTGCAATCGAACTATGTTCTCGCTGCAATCGAGCCGCTCTAGCGTTTGTTTGGAAACCGTCTCTTGCAAGCGGCCACAGACCAGTCAGTTTAGTATGCACCATACAATTATTGAGTTCGCAACAGCCCAAATGAACAGAGAGTTTGATTAAAATGGACTAAATGTTGGTTTGTGAAAGCGCGCTAAAATCCCCAAATACAGATGGACAGATTAAACACCTTAATAGCCTCTCTAAAAGTTGTAAAATGCACTAATAGCTGAATCAGGAGTTATTTCCCGTCCTCCGTTCATGTGCATGCGATCCAGACCGAGGCTGGAGGGAGGGTTAACCCAACGGATGGGCAAGATCACCGGATGATCATTTTGGCTTCAAGCACAACTGAGTAACTCTCATTAGAACGAACAGGAGCCCACCTACAATGCTGTAGCCAGTTCTCTTTATACATCCATGGTCAAAGTCCCTTAAGAAACACTCACTTGTAAGTGTGTGTGTGTGTGTGTGTGTGTGTGTGTGTGTGTGTGTGTGTGTGTGTGCGCCTGGAAGCATATGTGCTGGTTTTGGTGTGTGTGAGGTCAGTCCACCTCACTGGACATCTGATAAATGTCTCCCTGTTAGAGAGCGGCCATGTTGTAGAGGAAGTAAAGGTCAGGCGCTTCACTCAGAGTGAGGAGACACCGCTGGGAGCTCAGAGGTGTGTGAGAGTGTATATCTACCTCCTCCAGTTTGAACGTGATCATGGTGAAGGCTCTGAACACACAGTCTGTCTGCCCCGTGATGGTGATGATCCTCTCTGGACAGGAGCCCTCGGAGATGTTGATCCTCGCACTGCTCTGTGGGTCCAGGCAGAGATGGAGGGAGGGGAGGGAAGGGAGGGAAGGTATTTTTTTTTTTTTTTTTTTGTTTCGGGAGAGGGAAGGTGGGTTGGCGGGGTGGGTGTGGGGGTGGCAGGAGGTAAGGAAAGGGAGAATGGGGATGAGGGGACAATGCAAGGGAAGGGGAATGAGGAGGCAAGTGGGGAGCAGAGTGGAGGTGAGTTATGAGGGATGGGGGGGTGGGGTGGAGGTTAATGGAGAGAGGTAGGGGAGGGGAGGAACACAGGAGAGAGAAAACACATTAGTGGGGGGGAGGGGGATATGTGGGCCAAGAAAGAGAAGAGGAGGAGAACCCTTTTCGCCACACTGCTCCCTGCTCCCTAAGGGAGATTCACCTGTGATGAGGGAGGAGAGAGGGATTACGAGGAAGCTGGAAGAGGATGGAGAGAGGGAAGGCAGGCGGATGAGAAGAGCAATGTAGTAAATCAAGGTTTCCAGAAAAGGAGGTGGTGAACAGTGGGGGGAGGAAGGAAGGAGAGCAGAGGAGGAAATGAAAAGGTGGTGAGAATATTGGGGGAGATTAGGGAGAGAAAGATTAAGATGATTTTTGACGAGAAGGAGGATGGAGGAAGATGGGATTCAAGCCCAGGAAATGAGAGGAGAGGAGTGTGGGTAGAGATTTATTAAAGGAGGAGGAAGAAGGGGGGAGGAGGAGGAGGAGGAGGAAGAGCAGGACAGGAAAGTGAGAAAGGGGATCAGCAGGAGAGGAGAGAGACAAGATGGTGCAAATATTTGAGGAGAAGGTGAAGATATAGAGAAGTGCAGTAATAACCATACAAGGATGGACGGAGAGGAAGGTGAAGTGTGAGTTAGAGAAGGTCCTGACAGAAACCAGATCACAGCCTGGTGCTGGATCTTGGGGGGGGGGGGGGGCCCCTGATCACAGCCTGGTGCTGGATCTGTGGGGGGCTGGAGGCTGGACTCTACTGGGTCTTCGCCTGGTGCTGGATCTGTGGGGGGGCTGGAGGCTGGACTCTACTGGGTCTTCTTCAGAGAGTTTCTGCATAACAACCCACAGAATGTTCTACTTCTACTATACTACAGTACTACTGTACTACACTACTAATACTGTAGCATGTCCTGAGATAACGCTGACATTTGACTTTAGGGCTGTCAGTCATTGATATATTTAATCAGGATTAATCACACATTTGCTTTATCTGTCCAGAATGCACCTTGAAGGGAGATTTGTGCGTATGGAGTTGTTCTGATACCAGTACCAGTATCAGAAATACATCTGATACTGCCCAAAATTCTGGATCGGGTAATGGCAAATATATCACCAATCGGATACCAGGAGGGTCCACCAGGCCTTTGTAGTTTTTTTTTTTTTTTTTTAAAAAAAAAAAAAGAGAATAAGATATATTTAAAAAAATAGGGAGTGTGTGTTTTTGGGGGGAGAGAGAGAGAGAGAGGGGGGGAGAGGGGGGGGGGGGGGGGGGGAGAGGGGAAGAAAAAAAGAGGGGGAAAAGAGGGGGGGAGGAGGGGAGGGGAGGGGGGAAAGAGAAAAAGGGGGGGGGGGGGGGGAAAAAAAAGAAAGAAATAAAATAAAAAATAAAAAAGGAAATACTGGACCCTCACTGTTCAGCACCTGTTCTACTGGAAATCCTCCAAACAGCAGATTATTAATAAAATGACTTTATATAGATGAGTCTATGAACCATACAGGACTGACTGGTTAGGGGAGGAATGTTTCCCTTAACTAAGCTTAAAATTAACACTTAAATTAAAAATTTAACTTAACATTAACCCATTTAACATTTAGCTTAACATTAACACTTACATTAAACATGTAACTTAACATTAACACATTTAACATTTATCTTAACATTAATGCATACATTTATCTTAACATTAACCTTTACATTTAACATGAACCTTTACCTTAACATGAACCCTTCCCTCTCCTCCTGTGGGTCCTCTCTGCTTTAGTATCTCAGCCAGCAGCCCCTCGGCTGTCCTCTCCTTCTCATCTCCAGACAGCTTTCTGGATCTTTCTGCAGGTTTTGTCTCAAAGTGACGGTTCTAGTTGTATCTTTGAAAACAGCCACATGTTTGTTGCAAACTAAGCTCACAGCTTTACCACCAACCTCTGCAAAAAAATACTTGGCAGTGCATGACTTATTATAGACGTGCCGCTGAAGGTACTGTTGCCTGTGGACGAGGACTGGGTCATCTGTTAGTACTTTGGGGCGGTGAGGGATCCACGACAGCAACCACTGCTCGTTGAAAAGAGTAAGAACGACATGCTTTCACGTCAGAGTCTCCAAAAGTCTCCAATAACACCAGTCGCAAGATTTGTCACTAGTCGCTTTTTTGACAAAGAGTCACCAGAGGGGTCTGAAAACTCGCTAAATATAGCGATTAAGTCACTAAGTTGACAACTCTGCAGCTTCAGCAGGTGACGCAAATTAAAACATCACTCGTGAATTTACATCAATGTCAAGTATAACAGGAAGAAACACAATAACAATAAATTTAAAAAATAAAAAAAGCTATTTTCTTTACTATTTTTTAGCTTCGTCAGTGAAATTATGCGGTTTCTCTGAGACGTCCCGGGCCGGACAGAACCGCGATGAGGACCATATAATGCCCAGATCTGGTTTATACCGCCGTCAGTGAATAAATGCTACAGCTGCTGACTGAAGTCGGCGCTCTGTGTCAGCCTCACTGTTGTCAGCCTCACTGTTGTCAGCCTCACTGTTGTCAGCCTCACTGTTGTCAGCCTCGCTCTCAGCTGATCTCTTTATCACCGAACACACACTATTAAGAGCAGGAAGGTTGCACAGGACCAATGGCTGATACTGGATGCATCTTCACGCGCTCTCTCTCTCTGTATGTGTCTATTTGTCAGTTTGCATTTCAACCCAGTCGCCAGAAAAATGTTAGCAACGTACATTTCTGCAAACCAGGGGATGTGCTGAATGCTGACTTTTCTCAACCAAAGGCGTGTTTCATAAATATGTTTCATATCAGCCTCATATCACACTTGCAGAAACACACAATGCCACATGGGTAATTTTGTGAAACAATTGGTTAGGTTTAGGCAACAAAAAAACCTCCTCGGTTAAGGTTGGAAAAAACAGGGATTGTGTTAAAATAATATATAATGATATGTAGCAAAGTAACGTAACAACGTAATGCAACAACAAAACAATTAACATAACGTAAAGTAACATGCATAATTAAATAGCAACCTCCCTTAGCAGACTTTGTTAATGTTACGTAATAAGCAGAACAACGTTGCGTAGCGTAACAATGTATCGGAAGTGCAAATGTAACAAAATAACTAGCTACTGTACTGTTCTACTGTAAATAACAACCGCCCTCAGCAGACTTTGTTACGTAACATAAGCGTAAAACTTTGCACTAACAACTGCCCTTAGCGGGCTTTGTTACGGAACAAGCATAACAATGTTACGTTTCAATCATTTTTGCAGTAACAGTAACAACTTTGCGTGATTGGTCAATCACAACATTTTACAGTCTATTATTTCTTTAAAGCAGATCATTGATTTATATAACAGACTGTTGCTATGGACGCAGTTCTGATGTTGGACTCTGGTGGACCATTTTTGCTACAAATTGTTGATTTCTAAGTGAGTAGCTGTGAAATTAGTAGGATAATGTACAACTAGTGGGTCATTGCTGTGAAATAAACCCCTTCAGGGCTTCGCATCGAGCTCTGTCAGGCTTTATTTCACAACAACGACCGGCCTGCTGTACATTATCCCTTACATATTATATTGTAGTGCTTTGTCCATTGATTTTAACCATGTTAGCCATGTTAGGTAGCCAGGAGTAAACTACTGAGTGTCCATTACATAGGGAGTAATGAATGAGGGAGATTCTGGCCCTTAAAATGTGAATTCATCTGCTCAAAATAATGAAAATGTGTATTTGTAAGCTAAGACATTAGCTACAGTATGTTTACATGCACCGAATTTCTCCAGTCCGATCTGAGCCTTGGTTGATCAGAAATTCCAGATCCACTGTTTACACGGACACTAAATAAAATGATCCGATCATGACGCACGCATACGTGCACCGAGTGTTCAATCAGAATAAATCCTTTGGGCATGCTCAGAGTTGTCTAATTTTCTGAAAATAATAGAAGAAGAAGTTGTACTTTGGCCTGTGTTGTAAACAAACGGCGTGTTGTCTGTCTGGCGGTTGCTGACGTAGCGTACATGCTCAGTGGAGATAATTTTACCCCAACCAGGAAGACATGATCCGAATGGGTGTGCACATGGACGCCGATCGACATAAACCACCTCTCTCATTTGGAATGAAATTTCTTTCCGATTGGGTCGTATCGGATCAGAATATTCCGATTGATGTGTTTACATGAAGCGTTTCTAATCTGATTGGACCTTTATTCTGATTATTTGTGTCCATGCAAACACAGCTGATGTAAACCTGCTCTCTGTGGAGTATCTGTGCATGAAGAAGCACATACAGAGTGTTTTATGTGTACTGTATATGAGTTTGTCTCTTCTAAACTACACACCTGGTAGTGCTGCTCTAGGTTTTGTGTGATTGTGTATATGCATTTGGGTTTGTATTTCATTTTGAGTGTTTATTTGTTCGTTGACTCATCCCCCCGGTGTCCCTCGTATCGTCCTCTATAGACCAGTCTCCTCGCTCTGTTGTGAAAACAATGAATGTGATCGGTGTGTGTGTGTGTGTGTGTTGCACCTTTTGTACATGACTGGTAATAAAGCAGTGATGGAATAATTCTCTCCCACTCTATCGCCATTTATTATCTCAATAAAAATACATTAGCTGCTGTCTCCTTCTCTCCCCCTCTGTTTATTTTTGTCACCCACCTTAATCAATCAATCAATCAATCAATCAATCAATCAATCAATCTATCTATCAATCTATCTATCTATCTATCTATCTGTCTTCCATCATCCTCCCCTGTAACTAAGTATGTCCTTCCTTCCCTTCATCACATTCATATTCTCTTTCTTTCCCCTCATTATCCATCCCTCCTCCATCACCACTCACTTTTTCATTCATCTCTCCCTCCCTGCCTTTAATCCCTTTATCTAATCAGTCTCATTATCATTAATTTATCAATACTTCCCCCCCTGCAACATTTATCTCACTATGTTGAAATTCTTCCATCTATCATTTCCTTCTGTCCTTGTGCTGATCCTCCTACCTATCCCCTACGGTATCAGTTACACTCTCCAGCTCTCTCTTGCTTTCTTCTCCACCTTCATCCCTCTGTTTTTCCACTTCCTTTGTTTCCTGTCTCTATTAAATGTGCTCAATGCGATATTGGGAGCATATCTTTTGCATCCACACAGCTCTCAACATGGTGACGGCTGAGCCGGCGGCTAGAGATGATGTGGTGGTAGCAGATGACTGTGGTGGCTAGCCGATGACTTGCGGCTAGCAGATGACTGTAGCGGCTAACAAATGACTATGGTGGCTAACAGATGACTGTGGTGGCTAGCAGATGACTGTGGTGGCTAGCAGATGACTGTGGTGGCTAGCAGATGACTGATGACTTCAGGCGGTCTTCCCCATCCATTAGGCCCATAGAGCAGGTGCAGTAGTGTTTCATTTAACTCTGGGGCTCATTCACATTAACAGAGGAAGGGAAATATCTGAATCCAGCTTTTTTTTTTTTTTTACAATTTTTAGGACCAAATGACCTAAATAAGGACTACTCAAGTGTTCATACTGGAAAGTTAATTCATCTCAAAAGCATTATCCTCTAAGTTGCAGACGTCGGAAACGAAACAAAGGGGTTTCACTCAGGAGATGAGAGTTAGCATCCTGTGTGGAACCAACAACACGTAGCTGTCTTTGTGTTCAAAGTTATTTAATCTTTTCCACCAAACTTCACTTTCTCTGGCCTAAATCTGAAGAGGTTATAGTTCTGTTGCCTAAACCTAAAGATGTGGTAGTTTTGTAGCCTAAACCTAAAGAATCTGTAGTTCTGTTACCTAAACCTAAAGAAGTTTTAGTTTTGCTGCCTAAACCTAAAGAAGTTGTCATTTTATTACCTAAACCTAAAGAAGTTTTAGTTTTGTTGCCTAAACCTAAAGAAGTTGTAGTTTTATTACCTAAACCAAAATAAATTGTAGTTTTATTTTGTAAACCCAAAGAAATTGTAGTTTTGTTGCCAAAACCTAAAGAAATTGCAGTTTATTACCTAAACTTAAACAAGTTGTAGTGTCTTAACTAAACATAAAGACATTATAGTTTTATTACCTAAACCCAAATAAGTTGTAGTTTTATTACCTAAACCTAAAGATGTTATAGTTTTATTACCTAAACCCAAAGAAGTTGTAGTTTTATTACCTAAACCTAAAGATGTTATAGTTTTATTACCTAAACCCAAAGAAGTTGTAGTTTTATTACCTAAACCTAAAGATGTTATAGTTTTATTACCTAAACCCAAAGAAGTTGTAGTTTTATTACCTAAACCTAAAGACGTTATAGTTTTATTACCTAAACCCAAATACGTTGTAGTTTATTACCTAAACCTAAAGATATTATAGTTTTATTACCTAAACCCAAAGAAGTTGTAGTTTTATTAACTAAACCTAAAGATGTTATAGTTTTATTACCTAAACCCAAAGAAGTTGTAGTTTATTACCTAAACCTAAAAACGTTGTAGTTTTATTACCTAAAGACGTAAAGAAGTTGTAGTTTATTACCTAAACCTAGACACATTGTAGTTTTATTACCTAGATCTAAAAACGTTGTAGTTTTATTACCTAGACGTAAAGAAGTTGTAGTTTTGCTGCCTAAACCTTAAGAATCTAAGTAGGCCCCTATTGACCCACATCTATGGTGCTTATAGGACTGATAACACCTATTTAATGGCCTGACAGCAGTCAGCTGGGATGAGCTGAATGTTCGTTCCTCCTTATTAAACTGTGACGGTTGATGGCAGCAGAGTGGATATCTGGATATGTGTGGACAGGACTTTAGATTCCAGACACTGTCTTACAAAGAGAGGGACTAAAGCTAAACCCCAAACCGATGGCGGCATCTAAACTGGCCTCCACATGTGAGAAACTGGGTGCTCCTTATTGTAGTCCTCCAAGTCTTTCCTGTCCCTGCCCCCCCTCCACCCTAATGACCCACATGTGCAGTAGTACTGTGTCTAGCTGTTGTGGGCCTGTTGTCTCCATTACTCTTCATTCGGGGTGGAGGAAGGATGGACAGCCATGTCATTCTACTGGATTACTCTGCTGTTCTGCTTTATTAGGAAGTCATGCTGCCAGGGTGTGTGTGTGTGTGTGTGTGTGTGTGTGTGTGTGTGTGTGTGTGTGTGTGTGTGTGTGTGTCAAGCTGTTATGAAGAGCTACAACCTGACATCAGTGCTTTTATTGACTCAATGAAAAGCAACTTCTTGCATGTGGCGCCCTCTCCTTGTGTGAAAGTGTGTGTTTGTGTGTGTTTGTGTCTCCATGTGGTGATTCTGCGCCTCTTCAAAAAACTGGCATAGTGCGAAAATGTGGCCTTGAAACACTGGATTTCAATGGCAGTTCATTAGGGAAAGTGAACGGAGAGTGTGTGTTTGATCTGTCAGTTTGCATGCACAATGAGTGAGGGAGTGAGGCAGCGGCATGGGGAATAAAGAAGAATAATGAGAAGAAGACATAGCTTATAAATCCAGTCTAACTGTATACCCAGTGTTGTGGTTTGTCCTTGAGAGGCAAATATCCATTTAAATATTCATGCTTCCTGCTCTGTGAGCTACTCTGTCAGACAGAAATGCTTCGGCAAAGACAATCTGTTTTCTTTTTCCTCTGCTCTACGTTCGGTCTCCCTTGCTTTCTGCTTAAATCTCTCTATGGAGGCAATACCACAGTTTTTGATTTGTGATTCTTTTATGAATGTGTCTGTCTGGGATTTTATGTTTAATTTAGTTTGGTTTGATGTAGTTTAATATTGAAGGGGTGTGCTGCTTCATCAGGTAAACCTGCACACCTGCTTGTCGAGGCAAAGACATCGTCACGCCTGTTACGATGAAGAAGTTCAGTTATTGTTCAGACCAAACATCAGAATGAGGAAGAACTGTGATCTACATGACTTTGACGTGGAACGATTGATGATGCCAGACAGGGTTGAGTATCTCACACTCCTGGTTTTCAGTCTCTACCGTTTACAGTGAACGGTACTAAAGCATCCAGTGAGCTGTGGTTCTGTTCAGAGCGAGAGAAAGACCACACTGATTCATGCTCACAGGAGGGCAACGGTAACTGAAATACCTGCACGTTATAACCAGGGCTGTCTGAGTCAATGCAACAAGTTAACACGTAGAGTGAAGAAACTAGTAACATATGAAACTAGAAACTCTGACAGATTCATAACACTCCAAACGTACGCTAAATTTGATTAAAAAACCCTCATTTTCAAAGGGGTCCGTTGACCTCTGACCTCCAGATGTGTGAATGTAAATGGGTTCTCTGGGTCCCCACCAGTCTCCCCTTTACAGACATGCCCACTTTATGATAGTCCCAGTCAGTCTGGATCAAGTCCTAGTCAAGTCAGCACTCTGACACACTGACAGCTGTTGTTGCCTGTTGGGCTGCAGTTTGCCATGTTCTGATTGGAGCAGATTGTTGATGCTAAAGTCAGAACCTGGGAGGGTTTCTGGACAATATCTGCCATTGATTAGTGGTGTTAATTGATTTCCAATAAGGTTGCTTCCTTTTCCTTGACAGGTCAGCACCAGAAGATGGATTTAAAATAACAGCAGCTCAGCTTTTGTCAGGGCTCCATGGTGTAATGGTTAGCATTGTGAACTCTGAATCCGGCGATCTGAGTTCAAATCTTGGTGGAACCTATATTTATCCACAATTTCCCAACTTGGGATCAATAAAGTATCTATCTATCTATCTATCTTTTGAATTCATTCTATAATTATATAAATCTACAACCACAAAATCCTGTTTGGTCTGCTGTTCTTTCCCAACACAAACAAATGGTCCGATTGTTTAGTCCACAGCAGAATCTGTTTGAACAGAACCCAACAGGCTACATGTGAAAGACTCAAACCTTACTGACATGTTGAAGATGGCATATTAAAATATTACCTTACAATACTTTGTCTTTGTATGAAAGCACATTCATCAGTTCCCCTCCTCATCACCGCTGGATGTTTCCCGTTCGATCTGGAGGCCGACTGGTTCACCTAAATTCGGCTTGATTCACATTTCATCTTTTCATGGCATTAAACAAGTTTTCTTAAAATTCCCTTGACACCTGAATGGACACATATCTCTGTTTTTCCCTCCGTCTCGCTCCCTCTCTCTGAAGTGTTGGTTCATGTGCAGTCATCTTCAAACTATTTCTCTGAGGACACACTTTGCTAAAATAATCTCTCCCTCCAGAATGTGTTTCTGGGCTATTATTTAACTTTTTTCCCAGGCAAGCAGGGGACTAAACTGAGTAAATTTAGGCTCATTAAAACACAGTGGAGCATTGTTTTCTTGTTGAAACACACTGGAAGGAGTTCTGTGACCTATTTTGAGCCTGAATTTAATCTTTTCTCCTCTGCTTAATGCTGCTGCTGCACCGACACAGAGGCCCTGTTTCAATGGTCTATCGTACGTGGTCTAAAGTGCATTCAGGGTGTGTCCACCTCCACTTCTGCTACTTAAACGGTGCATAATCTTAGCATAACGTAAGGCGCAAGGGGCAAAGGGGTTGTATTTAATCTTTTAATTCATCAATTAGGTGTGTTTTGGCAGAACAGGAGTTAAACCAATCAGAGCATCATCTGCCACATGCACCTGCACATTGGCGCGTCGCTATTTAAAAGGTGGATTCTGCAAATTTGAGAAGCGAGCGGTTTTCTGCAAGAGATCTGCTCGTGCATGAAGTTAAAGTGTGCAGATGTATGTAGTGCTGCTCGGCCGGTGGACCCTCTGCCTCCACCGTCTCCCAGTCCTCTGTGAGTGGATCCATCGGCCTCAAAACGCCACCGTTTAGGAGGGCGTGGGCTACGTCTACAGTCACAGACAGAGGGGTGATGATGACGCCACAGAGGCGTGTGTTGTGAACCTGCCGAAGTCGCCACGTCTTTCTATCTGAAAAACGAGTCCTTTAAACAAGAAAATACTGCGCCAGACTTCAGACCAGCTTTTTGTTGGTCAGTGGAGCAGTCGCTTTCTGCTGCCTCCACAGCGCCAACAACGTTCGCTGTGCTGTGCTGTGTTTTGCGCCGGCTGTATAATAGGTGACGTAACACCTCCTCATTTCTCCAGTGTAATATGAGCAATAAATACATGCACACACATTATTGTTCATACACACATTCGACTTCCTCTCTTAATCTGCATGTTTGGACAAGGATAATCTTGCTTCACGGTAACTCTCCTGTGGGAACCCTACATCCCTGCTCTCTTTAAACCTATAGACATTTGTCTCTGGTATTCACATCAGGTGTGGCATATATTAAGGGGCCTCTGATGTTCCTGTGTTCGCTACTCACAGAGATGAACACAGGACATTTGAAGTTATAGATCCACTTGTTTAAATATTCATATGGCTGCAGCAAGCGACCTGGTTACAAATGAAGTGTTTTGCCAGGAGTGAAAGAAAAATTACAAGCTAAAAACCTGAAACCAGTGTTCATTTTATCACCTTTATCCACGTGTATGTTAGCTTTAGACAAAAATAGGTCATTTGATTGACAGGGTTGCTGGTTCAATCCCAGCTCCACATGCCAACATGTCAAAGTGTCCTCGGTCAAGACACTGAATCCCAACCCCTTTCATGGAGCTGTAGCATTGGATAAAAGCTCACCAGACGCTGCTGCTCGCTGCTCTCCCTGCAGTGCTACACTAGTACGGCTGTTATGGTACACAAAATTCACGGTTCGGTATGTACCTCGGTTTTAGGGTCACAGTATGTTTTCATTACAAAAGGGAAAACAAGGAAAATGCATTTTTTTTAATTTATTTTGAAAATTGTAACATGCTTACTACTGGCATATTGTCAATAAAAGATAAACAGATAAAAATAAATAACAGAAATCTGTTATGTTAATGTAATGTAATGTAAAGTTTTGTCATATTGGGGCGATGCCGTCTTAAATTAAATGTTCGAACTGCATCACAAATATACCCGACTTCAGTTTAACAACTCTGACACAAACCGTCCGTTGAGGTTGTTTAATCCGGCTAACCGGACTGAACCAACTACCACGCAACGAGATTATCGTTAGACACGGTATTGACCGGCCGTGGCAACGGTCCTCACACGTCCACCATAACAGAACGATATTCAGTTATGTTGAAAACAGGGATTCCACCAGTATTTTACAAACCCGGCAGGATGGAGATGACTCCCCGCCGTGGCCAAACATCAGGGAATTATGTATTTTTAAGATGTTTATGAAACTGTTGTGTTGTACAAGTAGCGGTCGAGATAGAGGCAGACAGAGAGAGAGAGCGAGGGAGCATGTGGTTGACGGAGTGACGGAGAGAGGAAGTCAGCTGCAACGAGCTGTGAGCGTAAATGCAGACAATATTTGTCATTGTGTTGTTAATTGATTTACAATAATAAATATATACATACGTTTTCATGAAGCAGCATATTTGTCCACTCCACCATATTGATAAGAGTATTAAATATTTGACGATTCTCCCTTTAAGGTCCATTTTGAACAGATAAAAATGTGTGATTGCTCATGTATAAACACTGTAATTGATTGACAGCTCTAAGTTGTAAGGTTTGTTTTACTTGAATAGCAGCAGAGGAGGAGATTCACGTCAGCCGCCCACTAATTCTGTCAGTTAAAAGTCCTGTTTCTGTTTTTCTAGCTCTCCTCTGCCTCTCACTCTGCTTTTCCCTCTCAGCGTCGTCCTCGCTCGGCTCTCTACATATGTTTGCATCTTGGTTTCCTTGAAGAGATGCGAAGGCAGAGAGGACAGATACTCCATAGGGAATAAGCTCACAGCTCCACGTTGTGCCTCCATTTTACAGGCTGCTGACAATATAGACAGCTGAAGATGGTCAACATGGCTAACATCACAGCATGCGGCCACAAAGACAGAAACACCTTTAGATCTTTAACTATACTGACATGTTGTTGTTGATGAGTTCATGAGTTTACAATCGTTGGATACGACTTTACTGCTACTATTGTGCACAAAGATGAAACGGTGCCCATGCTTCCTGTCTGTCTCAGTTTCAGTATGGAGTAATGCACTGCATTCTGATGATGTTGTAATTAGCAGCATGCATGTGAGCTGCATTTGAAAGGTTGTCATGGATTAATAGAGACAGGAGAAGATGACAGAGATGAAAGAATATGCAGGATGTGGATCGGTGGCGGGGTCGTCTTACCTCTTCTCGTATTCTCTTCACTGTTTCTCCTTTCTGAGGAAAGACAGGAAGCACAAAGCTGAGTCACTTTCCTGCAGAGTATCACTCACCTCTACACTGTTTAGTTTAGTGATTCATTAAAGTCACTATGATGGTGAATACAGATGTATCACCAGAGTACAGCTCCAGTTGCACAGGACCTCATCAAATAGTCACGAAATGTAATGTATTGATTCATGTACTGTATATAGATGCCAATTTGCACATCAACACAAAATCAGTGTGTAATTGTGATTTTTACCTGCACTAAAAGCCGAGACTCGTGTGGATCCAATGAAACCAGCTGTGTTCGTTTGTGATGACGTCGGTGCCAAAGGAGCCATTTCATTGTAGTGACACTAAGTTTTTGAAACTTAACCTCACAATATGAAATAAAATGACCTGTGGTGACCTCTAGGATAATCACAGCCTCTACTACTGCTACTACTACTACTACTACGACATCCTGGTAACTAGAGACCTAGAGCATTCAGAGGATGGATGGCTTTCCTAGCTACACTGACTACTACTACTACTACTACTACTACTACTACTACTACTACTAGGATGGATGGCTTTCCTTGCTACACTGTACTACTACTACTACTACTACTACTACTACTACTACATCCTGGTAACTAGAGACCTAGAGCATTCAGAGGATGGATGGCTTTCCTAGCTACACTGACTACTACTACTACTACTACTCTACTACTACTACTAGGATGGATGGCTTTCCTTGCTACACTGACTACTACTACTACTACTACTACTACTACTACTACTACTCTCTCCTACCCTGGTAATTAGAGACCTAGAGCATTCAGAGGATGGATGGCTTTCCTTGCTACACTGAAAATACGGGGGTTTCTGGCCTTTACACAACACAAGCCCTTATGTACTTTCAAAATGTATTTCAATCAACTAATTAATTAATTAATTAATTAATTAATTAATTAATTAATTAATTAATTAATTGGGCTGCACGGTGGTGTAGTGGTTGCGCTGTCGCCTCACAGAAGAGGGTCGCAGGTTCGATTCCAGCTTGCGGCTCTTCTGTGTGGAGTTTGCATGTTCTCCCCGTGTAAGCGTGGGTTTCTCCGGGTACTCCGGCTTCCTCCCACCATCCAAAGACATGCTGTTTAGGTTAATTGATTCTCTAAATTGCCCGTAGGTGTGGATGGGAGTGTGAATGGTTGTCTGTCTATATGTTGTCTGTTTCTATGTGCCCTGTGATGGACTGGAGACCTGTCCAGGGTGAACCCCGCCTTCGCCCAATGCCAGCTGGGATCGGCTCCAGCCCCCCGCGACCCCTAACGGGATAAGCGGTTGACGATGGATGGATGGATGGATTAATTAATTAATGAACTTATTTCTATTTCTGATTTTTGACTTGACACAGTGCTGAGCTGCATCTCAGATTAATCTTCAGGTTCTCAGCTTTCAGGTGATGTTCACCATTTCTATGTGACGTCTACTGTTGACCTGCTATCTCCCCCTAAAGACCACCTGACCCGGACTGACTCAGTTTCCTGTGAAGATGAAAGTTGTTTTTATATATTCGACAAAATCAGTGCATCCATTTAATCCTGAAGCAGGAGGTACACAGAGTGACAGTGTGGTGAGGACGTCGGGTGGACGGGTGGGTGAAAAAACACAGGACTTTTACCCAGGAGGCTGGTGTTCATGTCCTGTGTGAAACCACAAATCAAAGTAACTTCCATACCTTTCCCTAAACCTAACTAAGTAGTTTCCCTGCCTAATCCTAACCAGATTGTTTCCTTGAAGACAGAAGTGTATTTTGAATGACGGTATGCCTGTAACGAGCAGAAACTGGCACCAGTTGCTGGACATTTGTAGGCGAACGCATGAAAAGAGAGGAATAACTTTTCTTAAGATATCCTCCGAACTGTTGTACGAGGATACGTCGGTTTAGTAAACAAGAAGAAATTATGTATTATGTTATGTGTAATATTATCTCAGTTTGACTCCTGTCCTATCACACGAGCCTGTTTAAGCCAGATAAGACGGGTTTAGTTCTGCTCTGCCTGCCGGCAGCCTTGTTTAAGACTAGAAGAAATCCCAGAGAGCAGCTCCTGTTGTGCGTCTCCACACTGACACCACCCACCCACAACTGTAACACAGCAATGTAATTTTCCAGCCATCTTAATGTCAGAGACTGCGAGCTAATAGACCACACACTGGAAGTGATGAGGAGAGGGACATCTAAATGTATGCTGAGGGAAATCAGCCTCAATCATGGGGTAGTGAATGCGCTGTGAGGGCAATGGTCATTATCACACTTCACTTGGCAGCGATATATTTGGAAAAAATCCTACAGGGGTTTATTTAACACGTGTCCACAGTGAAATTGACTCGCATCCCTGGAGAGCAGTTCCTTTTCAGTAAGTAGAGATTAGAATGACATGGCCTGACTGGAAATTTTACACACTATTAATTCATATTTCATGGCAACTTCATTTTGTTGTAGCAGGATTACATTGAACGTTATCTTGAGCGGCGTGCCAATTTTAGAACACCATGGACTGGAGATGGGAGGATTTTTAAACACAAGTTCATAGATGGGAGGATTTTTAAACACAAGTTCATAGATGGGAGGATTTTTAAACACAAAGTTCATAGATGGGAGGATTTTTAAACACAAAGTTCATAGATGGGAGGATTTTTAAACACAAGTTCATAGATGGGAGGATTTTTAAACACAAAGTTCATAGATGGGAGGATTTTTAAACACAAGTTCATAGATGGGAGGATTTTTAAACACAAAGTTCATAGATGGGAGGATTTTTAAACACAAGTTCATAGATGGGAGGATTTTTAAACACAAGTTCATAGATGGGAGGATTTTTAAACACAAGTTCATAGATGGGAGGATTTATTCATTTCAGTGTTGCTCTGAAACTATCGCATGTTTTCTAATGCTGCTAAATAAAAGATACTGAATGCAAACTACTATACGTAGACATGATTTGAACTGTGCTTTAATTTGTTTCACTGTAAAATACATAATATTGTGCTGAGAATCATTTTATTTCACAGTGATTTGATTTGTGTACATCGACATGAACTTCCCCATTTTGTTGTGATGCTCAGCGTGACTTTAAACAACATCTTCTTTGTTGTTTTCCTACAAATGTCCAGCAACACGACTCACATCAATTTTCAATCCAGTCTTTTCAAAATAAAACTACGTAGGTTTAGGAAAATATTGTGGCTTGCATTAAGATAAGTAGAAGTGGTGAAACTTAAGTACGGAAGTACAAAAGACAAAAACTAAAAAATTAACTTTAGGAAAGATTGACTTATTTAGGTAGGAACTAACTACTTAGTTAGTTAGAAAAAAATTACTTTGTAGGAAAAACCTAAATGAAAAAATCAACTTACGGTTTGGAAAAAACCCTTAGCAAATATCAACTTGGTTAGGCTTAGGCAAAAAACTACTTAGTTAGGTTTAGGAAAAGATCGACTCGGTAAGGTTTATGCAAAAATCTATCTGGTTAGCTTTAAGAAAATATTGTGGTTTGGGTTAAAATAACACCAGAAATGCTGTAACTTAAGTACAGAAGTTACACGACGTATAAACCAACTTTGACTTCTGGTTTCATACAAACACCTTTATACTTCCTGGACTACATACGCACTGATTTCATGCTGACCATCACAAAAAAAAGGTTTTCATCTATGTACGTCTATGTACACAAATCAGTACAATGAATTGCGTAACTATTTCACGAACTGCTGTGCGACTGGGCTGGAGAGTCCGACTTTTGTCTTTTGAGTGCAGTGAAGCAAAATCTCAGAGATGGACAGATGGTATCTGGTTCTCTGTGTGTACTAGAGAAGGAAAACCTATAAACTACAGTACTCACCTTGCCGATAATGCTTCCTACTTCCTGTTGAGGAAACGAACAGAAAATGTTAGTATCAGCTCCCAGAGGACACATCGACACACAGTGAGTCAAGCAAACAGTCATTCTATCAGAAACTCATTTCAGTCGTTTTTAGAAACAACAGCAGTATTTTGTCATCACCTCATGTCATGAATTACTGCCCACCAAAAAATCTGCTTTTTGGGCAGCAAATGTGCACAAGGTGCTACTGGATACAAATAATTTTATACTATCAAGACTTTATTATTTCCTATAATATTAAAAACAACAAAATAATAACTTTTTCTTCTTTGCTTCCAGCAAGTCTTTTGTTTTTTTGTCACTTTTTTGTCATCTAGTATACTCCACCTGTGTGACAGCAGAAAGACTGAAACTGTACTGACGACAGAGGATGGATTTTAAATAGTACAGATATGCTTATAATACTGTACATACAGATGTGGCAGTAATGTCACTCACTGTCTCTGCGGTTACATAAAAACTGAGGGGACATTGGGGAGAACTTTAAAGGAAACGACATCACGACTCATTTTTCTTTGTTAAGGTGTTTACACACTCAGGTTTTCAGGGATAAGAGGCTTGGACCTAAATGCATGTACGGATGAGGAGGCAGCAGGCAGAGTTCAATGATTTAATATCGAAAAACTTACTATGTTCAAAAATCCTGCAATGGGGCCGGTAGATAGGCAACAGCAAAGTCAAACTAAAAAACGTAACCTGAAATGACTGATATAGTGAGTATTAGCGGCAGCAGGATAGTGTATGTGGGACTGATTCAAAATAAGCCCCATTGTGTGGTGATGAAGAACCTTTAACCTTCCCTAATTTCCCTCCGGGGATTAATAAAGGTTCATCTTATCTTATCTTATCTTATCTAAGAGTGAGGCTCTCTGTGTTTTAATGGGGTTCTATGGCTCAGAGGAAGAGGAGATGTCAGGCTTTGATACACTCACTATGCTTGTGAGTAGATACATTCACTGTTGGTTTTGGTCTGATTTGTTGGCTATATGTAAAACATAGAACGTTGCCAGCCTTATGACATTTATACGCCATTCTCCTCACCTTTCCGTGCATGAGGAGGCGCAGTGTGAGCGTGACTCCCATGGCTCCATCTCCAAACTCCTGCTCACAGCTCATGGTGGTGGTGGTGGTGGTGGTGGTGTGGTGGGTGGAGGTGTGGGTGGACTCTGCCGCTGGGAGACGCATGAAGGTCTGAAGCCCCGAGGCGTATGGAGCGGTTCAAAACACCACAGAGAACCCTTTGGAGAACCCTTTGGAGAACCCGGCGAGGAACCCTGGAGCTGTGAGAGGGGTGAGGGGAGGTTGGGCTTGGGGGCGGATGGTGGGATGGTGCTGGGAGCTGGTGTCAGGGGTGGCTTTTATCTCTGTTCCTGTTTCTCTCAACTCTGTGGAAGGGAGGAGGAGAAAGACGAGAGGAGATGTTTATTTCCAGGTCACTGTGTTACACATCATCCGTACATCACTGCACATGACGGATGGCTCAGTGATACAGTTAAACCTGCAGCAGGCATCAGCATGTTGTCCTTCAAGTGTTCTGAGAGGAAACCAGACTTCTGCTCGTCCTCATGGCTCCGTTTTCAGGAGTTAAAAAATCAAGCCCCTGATGGTAGACTTTGGCCAATCACAGGTCATTTCAGAGAGAGAGAGAGATGCTATTGGCTGTTCACTGAACAGAGGCAGCTGTCAATCACTCCGAATTCTGAATGGTAGGCAGCGCTGATCAAATATGAATCAATAATTCATCAATTTTGTTACTGTGATGACTATTTCTGCCTACTGTTTATGAGAAAGTTTGCACCGGCTGCTGGTTCTTGGTATTTCCTCAACTGATCTCAACATGGCTGCCGGGTCACAAACTTTCTGTTTTTACAGCTAAACAGTGCAGTGAGCTACAGCCAGATGTTTCTGAACACATTTATGTGAGAAATACAATAACTATTGATTCATATTTGATCAGCGCTGCCTAGTTTGATGGTTTGATCGGAGTTTGTGAGTGATTGACAGCTTGTCAGAGATAACAATGCTCCAGCTTGGCTCTGATTGGTTGTTTTCCTCTGGTCTGTGAAATATTGCAGATGCAGATTACCTGTCTCCTGTTCTACTGTCAGGATATCGTGACCGCTCTATAAAAAATAACTTTTAACAATCATATTTGCTCCATTTCTACCCACTGCTGCTTTCAGGGGTTTGTATTTGCTGAACCTCAACAGATCACATCCAGCGCAGAGATGACACGAGACATCCAGGCTGTGCAGTAAGTGGTGATTAATATGACTCAGCAGATACAGAAAAGCAGGACAAAACCCAGCAGGACAGATGGGCCAGCAGCCAGCGTGGAAGCGACTTAAGATGCAGCAGCACTGACGGAAATATGCTGGATCCAAAAATCTATGTTCAAAATCGCCAACTTCTCCATCGATATGCAACCCTTTCTTTTCACAATACAAGACGTGACCCAAGACATATATATTGCACAAAGTATATTTTCTTACGTTTTACGAGCATTTCTTCATTTTTTCAAATTTTATTTTATTCGCCACAGATAGATACCTGAAGTATTTATAAACAAAACTATTTATAAATGTACAAAAATATAAACAAAAAAAGAGGAAAAAGAGGAAAGCAAAAAATATTGTGGGTTATTTTGTTATTTTGAGTTGTGCTGGACTCTGAGTGCTGCCACGATGTGGGCGACCTACACTTAACATTGTGCCTGAACGCATCGTACTGTATGTAGACATGTATGGAGGACTAAAGGTGCTGCCGTTGTTGTGTAGGAACCAGCCTCTGAGGCGGTACGAGGGCTCAGCAGTGCTCTGAGCTAAAGAACAGCATCATGCTAACATGCTCACAGTGACATTCAACACTGTCATGTTTAGCAGGCTTGAACAAGGTAACACAACTCTCCCTGTTAGATCTCTTATGAACAAGCAAACTAATAAGAAAAATCAAATAACCTCATTCACGATGACGAGGAAATGCTGCTTCAAAAAATTATATAAAAAAAAACCTGTATCAAAAAATCACAAATATAAAGCAGATCAAAATAAATTGTATGGACCTGAAATGAGTATTTTCTATAGCAGACTTCTGAGCATGTCATTATTTCAAAATTATGTTGATGTGAATAATTGTCAGAAAACTAGAAAGTACCAAGCTGATAAAACTATTTAAGTGTGTTTTGTTTCATATTAAAGAAGCATAAATAGTGTCAAACACCACGTAGGGAGGAGGGTGATCACCAGGTCTTCACCCAGGAGACCGCTGTTTGAGTCCCGTATAGTCAACACAGGAGTCAACAATTCATTGTCATGTAACGTCCATACTTGAGTTGCGCCACTTCTGACACCTTTTCCTAAATCGTACTAAGTAGGTTTATTAGACCTTTTGCTCATGGAACTTCCGTACGTAAGTTATGCTACTTCTGGAGCGCTGGAACCACATCCGGTGTAGCCTAAGTTTACAAAGCACTTTAGCTAATCTATTTTGTTGCCTAAACCTAATCAGGTTGATCTTTTCCTAAACCTAACTAAGAGGTTTTGTTGCCTAAACCTAACCAAGTCGAGCTTTTCCTAAACCTAACTAAGAGGTTTTGTTGCCTAAACCTAACCAAGTCGATGTTTTTCTAAACCTAACCAAATAGTTTTTATGCCTAAACTGAACCAAGTTGTTTCCTGTGAAGACTGGTGTGGAAATTGTCACTTGACATTCTTATGAAAATGCATGAAAAATGAGAAATAGCTTATCGTAAACTATGATATGAACTGTTTTATGAGGATAAAGTGTTGACAGTTTATACGTGGGGTTTGTGCATCCTGTTTATCTTCAGTGAATTTGTCTTATTTGATCAGTAAAGATCAGCTGATTCTCATTCTGATCATGATGAAGCTGGTTTATGTTCAGATTTAAAGTCAGCAGGAAGTGAAAGCAGTTGCAGTAGTGAAGGTCCCCACTAGTACAGTAATACACACTGGTGTGTGTGCTCATTTGCATTAGAGGGCGTGCTAGTCAAGTGTTGCCAAGGCACAGAGCTGGCAAATGCATGTGTGTGTGTGTGTGTGTGTGTGTGTGTGTGTGTGTGTGTGATTTGCAGTCAGGTTGTAAACCACAGCATGTGTTTGCATCTACAGCCACGAGGCCTACAAGGTATTTCATTGATTCAACATCGTGAGCAGCGGGAGCGAACCGACTATAAGAGGTGTGGAAATTAACATAATTTCTCAAGTGTCAGAATGCAGTCAACATGCCGGCGCCGTAATTTAAAAATTAATTGGGAACTCTGTTTAAAAGGCTTAGGGGGCTGAATTAAATAAGCTCTTGGCCATGGAAATGCCACTCATGCGTGATGATACTTAAGCATTTCCTTTTACCCTAAATCCTCCAAAACAGAGAGAAAAGCAAGCAAACTTCAGCCATTCCTGCTCACTGACGGTGGGATTTGGCTCTGTTGTTGCATACACACTGTCACTTACACATCTGTGCTAGTGTGAGTGCCCTGCACACACACTTTGATTGTTGTGTATGATTTTGTTAAGCATCTGTGTGTGTGTGTGTGTGTGTGTGTGTGTGTGTGGTGTTTTTCCAGCATCCGTTTCTATGCCAACTGGGATCCTTAGTGGCTTAAGGTATGCAGAGGAATAAATAAAAGGTGTGTATGAATAGGTGTTGCTTCATATAAAAAAAACCATCTGCATGTGTGTGTCGGTGTGTGCTCTTACTGTATATGTGTGTTTGTGTGTGTGTGGACCCCGACGGTATGTCTGCACCTCCATTCACGCCGTGAGCATCTGCATCTCCCGGCCTCATAAAAAATACACACTCTGAGCCAAAGTAGGTCACAAATGCGATGCAGGCTGTCTGGAACGGCAGACAAGCAGCATCTCATGCCAACGCAACGCAGAGAAACACACCCAGGGAGGCTGCTTTAACTTCAGAGAGAGGGAGCACCTGGTAAACAGGAAACTGAGGAGGGGTGGGCGGAGACGGAAAGAGTGATAGAAAGTATAGGAAGGATGACAGACGATTCTTTATATGACCACCTGGTAAGTTAGGGAGAGACTGTCAGAATGAAGGTTACCATTTCTACACAGCATCGAGTCAAGCGGTCGTGTATCTGTGAGTACTTTCAAAATCATATCGCTGTGTAGGAATGTATGGGTGTATTCTTGTGCTGTGTATCAGATCACTTGGGTATTTGTGTGCACTGGAGTGTGTGTATGTGCCTGGTCGAGTGATGAGTGCATATATTTGAAATGGTGCATTTACTATGTATGTGTGCACATGTGTGTGAGATGCAAATACAGAGCATTTGAATTATTGAACTCCTTCAGATGCTTCAGCATGGGGTTAAAAGCCTGGTCCAACCCCCTTTGAGTCCCCCCTGCATGATCATTCACACGCACACACGCGCGCACACACGCGCGCGCACACACACACACACACACACACACACACACACACACACACACACACACACACACACACACACACACACACACACACACACACACACACACACACAGTTGCAATCCCTACAGACCTGTCCTTGTAGAAATGGACTCGGAGAACAAGCCATGAATCAGCCAAGCACGAGGTCAGCATGCACGCGTGCAGCGTATCCTCATACATCCTCATGGTATGATATATTATGAAATGTTATTCCTCATTTTTTCATGCGTTTGCCTGTGAAAGTCCAGCAACGCATGTCAGTTTCTGTGCATCAGATGCATACAGTCTTTTCAAAATAAACTTCTGTCTTCACAGGAAACAACTTGGCTAAGTTTAACAAACAAAATCACTTGGTTAGGTTTAGGAAAAGACTGTGTTTGGTTAAAATAACTATGTGGCATTACATACAGTACAAAATTTATGTGACAAATGGTTTAGGCTAAAATAACTACAGAAGTGGCTTTACTAAATTACTTAATTTTACCTTTCGTAGGTATTGCTATGAACAGCTTGTCTTGGTTAAGATGGTCATGTTGGGGAACTTCACATATTTAGTTCATAAGATGGACAGAAAACCACAGTGTCAATCGTTCTTGTTCTCTATTATTAATGTAGAGGTCATGTTTTACACCTCAGGTGAACTCCTTCCCTGCTGACAATCATCACAGTATTGATGACAGTATTGACAGTATTGTTACAGCTATTCTAGTAGTTGATGTCCATCAGTAAAATCCAGGACACGTCTTCTAACTAACACCCTGATACCTCAACATGCTGCCTCCCGTCGTCACGACGACCCGTCTCCCACCGGAGTTATCGCACTGTTCGGAGGGAAATGACCAGAGAGAAAGAAAGTCTGTGTATAGAAATAAAAACAGAGAAGAACAGAGCAGAGAAGGGAAAGAGGGAGGAAACACAGAGGGAGGAGAAATTCAGAATAAGACGAGGAGGACGTCAGAGAAGAAAACAGTGAGGCAGAACACAGTCTGAATATATTTCACGGCTGTACGGTAAATCACTGCATCGGATTTGATTACCAGGTGGGCCGGCCTGATTGATTCTGGCCGGCAACAACTCATTTCTGAAAACTGATTGGATTAAACGCTGAGCCAACAACTCATTCCTTAGAGCTGATTGGATTAAAAAGGCGGCCGGATGATTTCAATCATGTCACTGGTTAACGGTCAGCAGCGATGTCAAGGACAACACGCTTTTAAAGTTTAAAAAAAGAGAAAAATGTCTCCAGTAAAAGATCCCGGAGGTGGTGTGTGTGTGTGTGTGTGTGTGTGTGTGTGTGTGTGTGTGTGTGTGTGTGTGGGAGTTTTACATGTTATGATATATAGTATAATGTGAGCAGCAGTGGTGTAGTCTTGGACAGTCTGGCTTGTTTGCAGGTACTATATTTGACATACTTGTATACTTGTACTTAACCTGAGTATTTACATTCATGTTTAGTCAACAGACTGGACCTGGACTTATTTCACCCATCAGCTGCTATATACAGTACTGACTTAACTCAACTGTACAATAATGTGTACAATAATTAAGCTGTGCAATACTGCTATTAATACTGTACATTCAAGAAATATTCGTATTAATTTGTTATTGTAACATTCTGGCATGTATATTTAACACACTTAATAGATCCCACTTGTCAGCATTTTGTATTGACTTATTTTCACTGTGATTACTTGCTATATAGTGTACATCTTAATAGAAATATTTGTTCATATTTCTTACATTATAATTTTGTTATCTTAAATTTTAGTACTTACTTTCATTAATTTACATGTATTGTGTTTATATTGTATCATTATGTAGATAATTGACAGACTCTTTTTCTATTTCCTAACATTTCTTTATATTAATATAAGAGCAACTGTAATGCTCCAATTCCCCTCAGGATCAATAAAGTATTTCTGATTCTACTTTATACTTCAAGGGAAATATTGTACTTTTAACTGTTAACTGTTTGTTAATTACTGATTAATTTAGAAACATACAATACATCATGAGATTACCGTGTAATCTTGTTTAATACATCCACATAAAAATACATATATCAAAATACAAATAAATTATTATATTGTACTTCATTCCCTCTGCTGCTGTGTAATCACAGCCCATGTCTCTCCTGCCAACAGCAGAATTGAATTTCCCCTAGTGGGACGAATAAAGGTTGATCTTCTTCTCTTCACACCGTCTCTCCGTCGCTGCAACCGACACAACCGCTAAACTTCATGCAAATTAACGCACAGTGATGTCACCAACATGCAAATGAGCATGTGACATGATCTGTCAGCTTTCAGCGACAGCTGGAGCGAGTGCCGCTACTTTCATTGGAGAGGAGTTGGTGACGCTGCAAAGGACACAATGCATTTTGTTTTCCTCAGTTACTTCAGAAGTGTCCAACGTGTCCTCTACTCTGTATAACAACTATAAACTGTAGTATATAATAAACTCTATAAACTGTATAAACTGTACACCGATACTCCTTGGTAACTGGGGAAAGGGAACGATAGCTACCAGGGAAAACAAAAGTGCTTCCCTCTTCCTGATCTATGCAAAGGTTGACATGCTTTCTTTGTGCTGAGCTCCGGTCCTGAGAAGTGAAGCCAATGCAGAAGGGCCTTCAACTTGCAGTTTATCTTACAGCCAGCAGGAGGCGACTCCTCCGGTTGGAAAAGAGATTGTCGAGAAGTATATGAAAAAATGCCTCAGTAATAGGGATAGACCAATACTGATTATTAGTAGTCAAGGAAACAAAAAAACAACATTTCTTGCAGTAAAAATGAAAATCTTGGTGTCAAAAACAGGAAAACACAAAGCTTTGTTGAAACGCTTTAAAGCATATGTTTAATTTAACATTTTCTTAAAACAAAAAGTGCAGTGAGCTCCCAGCTTCTGAAAATGAGAATTTTACTAAATAAGTAAACGTTATTAACAATATTTGTAAAAATAAATAAAACTAGTAAAACTTAAATTTGTGCTGAGTTTGTAGTCCTAATTCAGCAGCAGACTGTGGCGCAGAAAGCAGAGTTACTCTGTTCCTCCCATAAACGAGACGACTTCATGACCAATGATTACTGCCGGTGAATATGTCCAATAGCAACACAAGTGACTACTCGACTACGACGTCTACATAATAATACACCATCTATGCAGTGCATGTATGAGTTAACCCAACCCTAACATGCAGTTCCTCCAACCAGCTACTGGTTTCTGTTCATTTATCACATTACATACTACTGATATAATACAACTGAACAAATGATGACCAGTTGTGTGTGTGTGTGTGGGGGGGTGGGTGTGTGGGTGTGTGTGTGTGTGTGTGTGTGTGTGTGTGGGTGGGTGTGTGGGTGGAGTGTGTGAGTGTGTGAGTGTGTGAGTGTGAGTGTGTGAGTGTGGTGTGTGTGTGTGTGAGTGTGTGAGTGTGTGTGAGTGTGTGAGTGTGTGAGTGTGTGAGTGTGTGTGTGTGTGTGTGTGTGTGTGTGTGTGTGTGTGTGTGTGAGTGTGTGAGTGTGTGTGTGTGTGTGTGTTTGTGTGAGTGTGTTTGTGTATTTATTCTTTAATTTTACTCTGGACATCATTGAAAATGAAAACATGGCCTCAATGATTCCTCCAGTTTTTGATTTAGTTGAATGAATGAATTATGTTAAGTCACTAACGACAATATTCAGCTTCAGGACAGACTCAGTAATGTTAGTTAGTTAGTTAGTTAGTCAGTAGTCCTGGTTCAGACTCAGTAATGTTAGTTAGTTAGTTAGTTAGTTAGTTAGTTAGTTAGTCCTGGTTCAGACTCAGTAATGTTAGTTAGTTAGTTAGTTAGTTAGTCTAGTTAGTTAGTTACTCAGTAATCCTGGTTCAGACTCAGTAATGTTAGTTAGTTAGTCAATAGTCCTGGTTCAGACTCAGTAATGTTAGTTAGTTAGTTAGTCAGTAGTCCTGGTTCAGACTCAGTAATGTTAGTTAGTTAGTTAGTTAGTCAGTAGTCCTGGTTCAGACTCAGTAATGTTAGTTAGTTAGTCAGTAGTCCTGGTTCAGACTCAGTAATGTTAGTTAGTTAGTTAGTTAGTTAGTTAGTCAATAGTCCTGGTTCAGACTCAGTAATGTTAGTTAGTTAGTTAGTTAGTTAGTCAGTAGTCCTGGTTCAGACTCAGTAATGTTAGTTAGTTAGTTAGTTAGTTAGTCAGTAGTCCTGGTTCAGACTCAGTAATGTTAGTTAGTTAGTTAGTTAGTTAGTTAGTTAGTTAGTTAGTTAGTCAATAGTCCTGGTTCAGACTCAGTAATGTTAGTTGGTTAGTTAGTCAGTAGTCCTGGTTCAGACTCAGTAATGTTAGTTAGTTAGTTAGTCAGTAGTCCTGGTTCAGACTCAGTAATGTTGTTAGTTAGTTAGTTAGTCAGTAGTCCTGGTTCAGACTCAGTAATGTTAGTTAGTTAGTTAGTTAGTTAGTCAGTAGTCCTGGTTCAGACTCAGTAATGTTAGTTAGTTAGTTAGTTAGTTAGTTAGTTAGTTAGTCAGTAGTCCTGGTTCAGACTCAGTAATGTTAGTTAGTTAGTTAGTTAGTTAGTTAGTTAGTTAGTTAGTTAGTTAGTTGGTTAGTTAGTTAGTTGGTTAGTCAGTTGGTTAGTCAGTAGTCCTGGTTCAGACTCAGTAATGTTAGTTAGTTAGTTAGTTAGTTAGTTAGTCAGTAGTCCTGGTTCAGACTCAGTAATGTTAGTTGGTTAGTCAGTAGTCCTGGTTCAGACTCAGTAATGTTAGTTAGTTAGTTAGTTAGTTAGTTAGTCCTGGTTCAGACTCAGTAATGTTAGTTAGTTAGTTAGTTAGTTAGTTAGTTAGTTAGTTAGTCAGTAGTCCTGGTTCAGACTCAGTAATGTTAGTTGGTTAGTTAGTCAGTAGTCCTGGTTCAGACTCAGTAATGTTAATTAGTTAGTTAGTCAGTAGTCCTGGTTCAGACTCAGTAATGTTAGTTAGTTAGTTAGTTAGTCAGTAGTCCTGGTTCAGACTCAGTAATGTTAGTTAGTTAGTTAGTTAGTTAGTTAGTCAGTCAGTAGTCCTGGTTCAGACTCAGTAATGTTAGTTAGTTAGTTAGTCAGTAGTCCTGGTTCAGACTCAGTAATTGTTAGTTAGTTAGTTATTAGTTAGTTAGTCAGTAGTCCTGGTTCAGACTCAGTAATGTTAGTTGGTTAGTTAGTCAGTAGTCCTGGTTCAGACTCAGTAATGTTAGTTAGTTAGTTAGTCAGTAGTCCTGGTTCAGACTCAGTAATGTTAGTTAGTTAGTTAGTTAGTTAGTTAGTTAGTTAGTTAGTTAGTCAGTCAGTAGTCCTGGTTAGACTAGAGTTAGTTAGTTAGTCAGTAGTCCTGGTTCAGACTCAGTAATGTTAGTTAGTTAGTTAGTTAGTTAGTTAGTTAGTTAGTTAGTTAGTTTAGTCAGTAGTCCTGGTTCAGACTCAGTAATGTTAGTTAGTTAGTTAGTCAGTCAGTAGTCCTGGTTCAGACTCAGTAATGTTAGTTAGTTAGCTAGCTAGTTAGCTAGTTAGTAGTCCTGGTTCAGACTGAGAACCAGCCTGGCTGGCTAAATTAGGGATCAACAAATGACCTCATTATTGTATTCGTTAGCTCTACGATGCTCTACATTATCTTACGTTGTTCATGTCAACGTTCACTCATAAGGTGAGTTATGTTCCGTTAACAAGTCAGCTGCTAAAACCAGTTTCAGTTGCAGAGCCACCAACAGGACTCAGAGCCATATTGAGACTGGATGTCGCTGCAACAACGTGAATTATTCAGACGTGCTCAGCGGTGAAACGGGGAAACTGGGCATGTTGTCATGCTTTAGGGCGGGGCTACCTTCTGATTGGCAGGTTGCTACCATGGCGCTGTCCATTCTGAGAGTTGACCCTGTTTTCATCTTACAACTTTGACTATTTCACAGTGTGCTTTCAGTTCTTGAAAGTTACTTGTAAGATTTTAGTCACCTGAAAATGTCTTAGTCAGCGTTCGGTTGTACTCTCATGTGACTGAAAATGCTGTATTCAAGGCTTCAAACCGGCAGTCCACAACCCAACGGGTGACGTCATGGTGACAACATCCACTTCTAATGGTGGCCTCGTACCCAGAGACATCGTATCCAGTGGCAGGGGGCGGCGGTGGCTCAGTCTGTGGGGAGTTGGCTTGGGAACCGGAGGGTCACCGGTTCAAGTCCCGCCATGGACCAAGAACTGAGTGTGAACTGGTAGATGGAGAGGTGCCAGTTTACCTCTTGGGCACTGCCGAGGTGCCCCCGAGCAAGGCACTAAACCCCCAACTGCTCGGGGCGCTTGTCAGGAGCAGCCCCCTCACTCTGACATCTCTCCATTGATGCATGTTTGTGCATGTGTGTGTTCGGGTCTGCATGTACCGTGCATAAGTTAACAACAGAGTGTAAAAATTGAATTTCCCCTCGTGGGACTAATAAAGGAATATCTTCTTCTTCTTCTTCTTCTTCTTCTTCTTCAGACAGAGTTACACATCTAAACGCCGATGGTGTCGTTATTCTACAGTCATTATACTGAAATCAGCATTTACCTCACAGCCGCTTTAAGTGAAGGATATGAAGTCAGCAGACAGAGTTACTCTGCAAGATGGAAAATGATATATATCTTGTTATTAATAGGTCCATAGATCTCTATAGGGTGAACACCTGTGTATACGCACCACTACACCTCTTGTATATGTGTGTGCCAGTATATATAAGAGTGTGAGTCTATATACTGCAATGTATATGTATGTGGCTGGTCAACAGTGTGTGTGTGTGTGTGTGTGTGTGTGTGTGTGTGTGTGTGTGTGTGTGTGTGTTGTGACTCACGGCATCAGACGGTGATGTCATGGCATGGGATGGCGGGATGGGGAGAGAGAGAAAGTGACATCACTGCCTATCTAGTGTGTGTGTGTGTGTGTGTGTGTGTCTGTGTGTGTGTGTGTGTGTGTGTGTGTGTGTGACACCAGTCTCTATTTAAAGACAACAGAATCTACCAAGAGGAAGAGGAGGGGCGAGAGACAGATAGAGATAGAGAGATAGAGATAGAGAGAGAGAGAGAGAGAGAGAGAGTGTCTCTGAGTATGAACGAGAGATTTGGTGAGAGAAGCAGAGAGAGAAGAAAAGATAGAAATGGGATTTTGATTTGAAATAAACTGGTCGACATACAGACAAGAGGAGAGAGAGCTGCAGGGACAGAGAGAGAGAGAGTAGGAGGTCGTTTCCCGCTGCTGGTGATAATCATGGTAATTAAGGGCTGGATAATGCTAGGATGCTAAAGCTAACGCTGCTATAGAAGGTGAAGCCATGATGCTAATGCTAAAGTGCTTTTAAGGAAAACCAAAATGTTAGGATGGTGACACAAACCTTAAAAACAGAAATGAGCTGCAGACAGCTGACACAAGAAAGATTTAGTCAGTGCATTCAGTATTTGTAATTCACTGCTGGTCCAAAGGGGCTCAAAGGGGGTTCAATTCACCTATATATCGCATTTTTTTTTTATTTTAACAATTTTGAAATCAACTTTTAATGCCAGAATCCATATACTGTATTTACTTCTTCATTTGTCAAATCTGTCGATTTCTTGACTAGTATTTGTAACCTAGTAGTAATGTCGCCGGGCATTACTACTACGGCACTGTGCGTTTCTGCAAATTATGAGATATGTTGAAGGTGGACCTTTCTAAACTAAAATTGATTTTCATAAAAACGTTTCATGTCAGCCTCACACACGCTAAATGTTGTGAAACGATTGGTTAAGTTGACGTTAGAAAAAGATCATGGACTGTGTTCAAACAATAACGTAACAAGGTAACAACATAAATCTTAATCCAGCACTTGATGCTACATCACCCATTCACACACACTCATTCATACTCTGACAGCAGGGCCTTCGGCAGCAGTTTGGGGTTCAGGATCATAACCGAGGACACTTTGACCTGTCGACTGAAGCAGATGAAGTTCAAATCACAAATCTTCCGATGAGTGGACGAGCCGCTCCGCCTCCTGAGCCTCAGCTGTACAACAACCGTAACAACATGAGTAGCATGAATACATATGAATGAATATATAACGACTGCCCTTAACGAACTCTCTAATGCAACACTGTGCAACAGGCGTAACAACGTAACTAATAAACAAACACTCTTAGCGACTTTCTCCATAACAAGCACAACAACATAACTAGTGGAAATAAACAACAACTGCCCTCGATGGTCTTTCTTATAAAACCTTACTAACAAGTCAGTGCTTACTTTTGGATTCAGACGACCATCCACCACTTCTCCACCCGACCACGGTGGACTGGCTCGTTGCTGTACGTGTTACTATCAGACGTAACTTTCCTTTACGATCGCTCGTTTTGCTCCATTTCTTGCTGTGACCGGCTGATGCAACAACGTCCACATTCAGCTTATCTGAGGAGACATACAATGCCGACATTTTTTTCCTGGCGACTAGGCTGAGTTGGATGTTTGTCACATCTGGGCAGCTGTTCACACCTGCACTGCTCACTTGGCTAGACATTTACACACAATAGGCCATCTTAAACACACACAAATGTCCAGTCAGGTTCCTTGTGAGTGGGAAGTAATCCATTCTGAGGCTAGATATTTACACAGGGTAACATTTACATGCTTTGTGTGTGTGTGTGTGTGTGTGTGTGTGTGTGTGTGTGTGTGTGTGTGTGTGTGAGAGAGAGAGAGAGAGACAAAGCGATCTGAAAGGGCATGACAGCTTGTGAAGTATCTGCTCGAGTGCTGATAAGTACAGAGTAGATGTGAGTCTAAATGCTTTTTGATATGTTAATTGATTAATCAGTTGTGTGTTTTTCTATGAATGCTTGCATGCTGTCATACGTTTATACATCCTGAAATGTGTGTGTGTGTGTGTGTGTGTGTGTGTGTGTGTGTGTGTGTGTGTGTGTGTGTGTGTGTGTGTGTGTGTGTGTGCATGGCAGGTAAATGACAGTAGTGACCTTGTCATATTTAGTCACTGCTGACCAGGAGCACACACACATACAAACACACATAATATCCTAGGATACAGAAATGTTGCACGTGCATAACCAGAGGCACTGAGCATTATGTGAGCGCACACACACACACACACACACACACACACACACACACACACACACACACACACACAGACACAAATAGAGCAGAAAACATGTGCTGCCTGCATACAGAGAGGCCTGCCAAAACCACTTACACACAGCTATGCTCACAGGACACATGCGCACACACACACACACACACACACACACACACACACACACACACACACACAGGAGGCTGACTCCGTCTGGCTCATACACAGTCACACGTGTAGCTTGGACATGAGTATATAAAAGGATATACTGTACAGTACATGCACCGTGTCCGGACAGAGACAGAAGATTACGCATAAAAAACACTGAGATACAACAACAAACACACACACACACACACACACACACACACACACACACACACACACACACCCATCCATGCACAGCATCCAAACTGATTTAATTCCAAGTGGAGAGAAAACAACAGAAGCGTCAGTGAATTTGTACCGGATGGGGATGAGAATGAATTGTCTGAATCTAAGTGACACTCCAATTTGTCACAGCATGCGCACCACACACACACACACACACACACACACACACACACACACACACACACACACACACACACAATTTGACTCTTGCGTCAGTCAAATGAAAGTAAGAAAATGGAGGATTGAAAGTGAAGAAAAACAAAACAGAAAAAAAAGGTCACGTCATGGAAGTGATGTTTACACGGATGCAGATGAAATAATCTCATTTGTTTTTAAAACCCCTCCTTTGAATCAGACTCTTAAATAATCCTGGACGTTTCACTGACCCTCAGCGAATCTAAATCCTTCGAACAACTGCGAACGAGCCTCGCCGGTCGACCACGATCAACGCCGTTTCCCTTCTTTGCTGTGAGATGGGACATATCAGGTTTTCCCTGGCCAACAGTGTCATATTACAAAGCCTTTGGGCAAACTGCACGGCCATAAATCGCCCAGCCGACACGGCCGTGACGATGCATACGTTTATTCTGCCCTGTGATTGAGTTAAATGGAGCGGTGTGCCATTCATGTGTCTGTGTCTGAAATCTGTGCAAATGTGAGAGAGAAAATTATGCTACTGACATACAGTTCAGCTATTTTCAGCCATTAAACAGTAAAAGAAATGCAAAATTCACATTGACAGCTTGAGGAAAACAGCCTGAATCCCATTCTGAGCTGCTTTTAAAGGTCTGCAGACACTCAGTGACAATGAAGCTGAGGCAAGCGATGGCAATCACTGACACAACTGTGCAATGAGCTGAATAAGACAGGTAGACAGGTAGACAGGTAGACAGGAAGACAGGTAGACAGGTAGACAGGAAGAGAGGTAGACAGGTAGACAGGAAGACAGGTAGACAGGTAGACAGGAGGACAGGTAGACAGGAGGACAGGTAGACAGGTAGACAGGTAGACAGGAAGACAGGTAGACAGGAAGACAGGTAGACAGGTAGACAGATAGACAGGAAGACAGGTAGACAGGTAGACAGGTAGACAGGAAGACAGGTAGACAGGTAGACAGGACGACAGGTAGACAGGAAGACAGGTAGACAGGTAGACAGGAAGACAGGAAGACAGGTAGACAGGTAGACAGATAGACAGGAAGACAGGTAGACAGGTAGACAGGAATACAGGAAGACAGGTAGACAGGTAGACAGATAGACAGGTAGACAGGAAGACAGGAGGACAGGTAGACAGGTAGACAGATAGACAGGAAGACAGGTAGACAGGAATACAGGAAGACAGGTAGACAGGTAGACAGATAGACAGGTAGACAGGAAGACAGATAGACAGGAAGAGAGGTAGACAGGTAGACAGGAAGACAGGTAGACAGGACGACAGATAGACAGGAAGAGAGAGACAGGTAGACAGGAAGACAGGTAGACAGGACGACAGGAAGACAGGTAGACAGGTAGACAGGAAGACAGATAGACAGGTAGACAGGAAGACAGGAAGACAGGTAGACAGATAGACAGGTAGACAGGAAGACAGGTAGACAGGTAGACAGGAAGACAGGTAGACAGGTAGACAGGAAGACAGGAAGACAGGTAGACAGGTAGACAGGAAGACAGGTAGACAGGAAGACAGACAGACAGGTAGAAAGGAAGACAGGTAGACAGGTAGACAGGAAGACAGATAGACAGGTAGACAGGTAGACAGGAAGACAGGTAGACAGGTAGACAGGAAGACAGATAGACAGGTAGACAGGAAGACAGGAAGACAGGTAGACAGGTAGACAGGACGACAGGTAGACAGGAAGACAGGTAGACAGGTAGACAGGAAGACAGGTAGACAGGAAGACAGGTAGACAGGTAGACAGATAGACAGGTAGACAGGAAGACAGATAGACAGGAAGAGAGGTAGACAGGTAGACAGGAAGACAGGTAGACAGGACGACAGATAGACAGGAAGAGAGGTAGACAGGTAGACAGGAAGACAGGTAGACAGGACGACAGGAAGACAGGTAGACAGGTAGACAGGAAGACAGATAGACAGGTAGACAGGAAGACAGGTAGACAGGTAGACAGGACGACAGGTAGACAGGAAGACAGGTAGACAGGTAGACAGGAAGACAGGTAGACAGGAAGACAGGTAGACAGGTAGACAGGAAGACAGGTAGACAGGAAGACAGGTAGACAGGACGACAGGTAGACAGGACGACAGGAAGACAGGTAGACAGGAAGACAGGTAGACAGGAAGACAGGTAGACAGGTAGACAGGAAGACAGGTAGACAGGACGACAGGTAGACAGGACGACAGGTAGACAGGTAGACAGGAAGACAGGAAGACAGGTAGACAGGTAGACAGGTAGACAGGTAGACAGATAGACAGGTAGACAGGAAGACAGGTAGACAGGTAGACAGGTAGACAGGAAGACAGGTAGACAGGAAGACAGGTAGACAGGAAGACAGGTAGACAGGAAGACAGGTAGACAGGTAGACAGGAAGACAGATAGACAGGTAGACAGGAA
>CAMQGK010000474.1:1932500-1945000 GCA_947000775.1 Pterois miles
GTCTCCATCTGTTTCCCTCCGTCGTTACCTCCCTCCCCCGTCCTGTCTCACCCTCTCTGCATGACAATCAAGCATCAAGCGCTCACTCAGCCATATTTGCTTCGTCTGCTGGGGGAGAGTCGCTTTCAATGAGCTCCTTAGCTCAAGAGCCACTTCTCTCGGCTCTAAGCATGCATGGATAGCATCTCTCCACTCCACTATCTTTATGAGGCCACTTGGCCGCTGGGACAGATATTACAGGAGGAAGAGAGGAGGGTGAATGGAGAGAGACAAAGCAAACAGCCAGGAGAGAGAGGGAAACGAGAGAGAGGGAAACGATAAACAGAGGGAGGAGGATGTGTGACGAACAGACACAAACATACTTGAAGATGAAGGTTCGTCTACTGACTTAATACATACGGCAAGAGAGGAACAAAACCTCTGTTTAAACAAACTACACACACTCTGAAGAAGACAAACAGTGAAATATTATAATATCATGTGATTAATGCCAATAATATGTTTGAATTGATTGACGGGCCTTTTGTAACCGTCTTACTAACCCAGGGTTCATTTATAGACATTCAGCTGTGATTCATGACATCTAAGATAGTTATTTCTATATGTGTGATTTTTCAAGCAATTGTCTCTGAGAGGTTTAAAGTACCTTAATCTCCTCCATGAGCTGTGTGTCAATTAATAGTGTTTACTAATTATTAATAATATGTTAAAAAATGGTTTGTAAATGTCTATTAACATTATTTTGATGGATATTAAATTCTGTCCCTGCAAATGATGATTGTAAAACCTCGTTCAATGGTTAATAAATACTTTGTAAAGCATCTATGAACATTACTTAGATAGTTAACACTTTAATTAGTTTCTCCCAAACATTTGTTCATTATTTACAAATACTTCTATTAATATCAGAATGATATTATTATTGTCTCTTATCAGCTATGATACAATATATAATTTATAAACTAATGATTTCACATGAATACAGTCATTTAATGGTAAGTAAAGATTGACAGTCCAACATGCAAAGCAAGCAGCTGACGGAAGAGAACGAGGTCGGGAGCAGAGGCTTCTGGGAACTCACAGGCAGGAAGTAATGGACTCCTTATTGAATTAGACGCTCCAGAAAACCAGAGCAGTCGTTATTATTCTGCTGAGATCCTGACACAACCACTGATAACTGGATCCATTAACCCTGATTGGCTGCACAGCCATTAATCACACGGCATTTTAAAATGTCTGATTCATTTCTGTTAGTATCGTCTGCCTGCTGTCTCTTGTAGCGAGGTTGTGGTTGTGCTGCAGGTCTGAACGATATTCTGTTATTATTTAAACCTTTTTGTGTTTTTTAGCATTAGATATCATCAGCTACCTCACTGCTGCTTTTTCTTCAGGAAAAGCAGGAGTGGCGATAGTCTTTGGTTTTGTCCAAAATCACATACTACGTACTACATACTCAGTATGTGTACAATCGTTCAGCATACTTTTGTGTGAATAAACAGCAGTATGTTTCTCTTCGGACACAGCCGTAATTTACGTCGTCAATTCCTGAAAGCCTCCTTGCTGGTTGGAAACCACGGTAACCCGTGTCGACCTTATTTAAGCCACCGCGGTGTCCAGTGTTGCATGCTGTAATATTTCACCTGAAATGGTATGCAATGTGTGTACTAATGGTTTCACGCTAATGTTTCAGAAATATTAAACTATCTTCCATACTGTTTGGGCGTCTAGACAGTATGTTAGTGTGGCCTTTGTCCCTTCTGAACCAACAAGTCAAACAGCATGAAAAAGCCTGCCCTGGCGATGCTATCCTCAATGTATGTGGACAGAACCCGCTCAGACAATAAACTCCTACAAGCAGCATGCTAAACCTCAAAACAACCCAATGTTTCAGAAATGAGAAGGTGAAATGAGTCCACAGTGGACTGAAAATGCTTTCAGAGACAATTAAATTGTAGATTGATGATCTTATTCCAACTTTACCAACTTTGTGGCTGCCAGACCAACTGCAGTACTTTTTTAACGGCCGTCTGCAGACAGAAAACAGCACTGTGGAGAAAAAAAAATAAAAAAGGGTTTGTGTGAATACTATTTATGGACCTCAGGAAGAGTAGTTGTTGCCAACGCTAAACAAATCAGATCCTATACTGCTGCACCACACTGATCGATTGTCATGGAGGTCATGTATTGGAATGGGAAGCTCAAAAGCTCATGCTCCTGTGAAATGCATCAGCTGGAGTTGGCAAAAGATTCAAGTAATACAAGAGCACTGAGGCTTGTTACAGCAGAGCTGATGGAAAAAAGACATTTCCCTCACAAAGTACTGCCATTGGCTTTTTAACTTGTAAGGGACGTAATGTTTTATACTTCTGCTGAATATAATCCATCAGTCTGATTTCCATAGATGGATTCTGTAGATCCAGTTCCCTTTGTTAACACCTTATTTTGAAAAGCAGACCCAGGTGTCTACTTCCTCTAACTCCTCCAAGGTGGTCTCTAGCTCTCCGTCAGCTCCGTTCTCTTTATCCATCCATGGTCAGCTCCATCGGGGCCGTCTGAATGCATTTAACATAAATGTCAGTATATGGAGCTCTACAGTCGTAGCGTCGGCCCGTTGGACCACGGAGACGAGAGCGACGGCCGGCCGGACCGCACGTTACCGCTGTACGATGACGTTTCCCGTCCGTGACGGAGTTAGCGTGCAGCTTTAGCCGTGATGTCTAGCTCTGCTTTTCCAAAGTGTTTCCCTCCTTTACGGATCCACGCCCACCCTCCACCCTTTAATACTTTACTGGATGTGTAGTGTTTACCATGCTGGATTTAACATGGAGGGTGGAGGTCGGATCCACGCCCACCCTCCACCCTTTAATACTTTACTGGATGTGTAGTGTTTACCAGGCTGGATTTAACATGGAGGGTGGAGGTCGGATCCACGCCCACCCTCCACCCTTTAATACTTTACTGGATGTGTAGTGTTTACCAGGCTGGATTTAACATGGAGGGTGGAGGTCGGATCCACGCCCACCCTCCACCCTTTAATTCTTTACTGGATGTGTAGTGTTTACCAGGCTGGATTTAACATGGAGGGTGGAGGTCGGATCCACGCCCACCCTCCTCCGAGTTCTGATTTCTTGTTTCGACACTGAACGGATATGACGTCACTTTAAGACTACAGCAATGAAAGCAGTAACTTCCTTCTACCTCCACATTCAAATGCATTAGAAACAATTTTAAAACCATAAAAATATTCAGTATATAGGTGAATCTTTTTTTTCCACCCCTAATGATTGGCAGGGGGTCTGGGGGTTCTGGGATCCCTAACCTTAAGAAAGTGCTTATTTTAACTGAAACCATGATCTTTTCCTAAAAGCATCATGTTTGTCCCTAAAGCTGACCAACCCTTAATTAACCATGGCGCTGTCACATCACAGAAACACGTCTGCCCCATCAGAACCATCAGAAAACACATCTAGGCATCCGTCTAGAGGGCATGGACAAACAATGTGGGTTGTCATTTCAACTGAAGGACTTTTTGGACTATTATGCTCCAGAAATAATAGTTTTTAGACAGAAACAGATTCAGACGGACAGGAAAAGCTGAGAAACAAGCTGATGGTTTAGGTCAAAGGTGAAAAACCTCTGAGTAATGACATCAAATTGACAAAACTGTCAGTGGAACTGTAAACAAAAGACCTGGCGTGCTCGTCTGATGTCAGACATTTTGTTCTTGGTGCCCCACAACGGGGCCATAGTCAGGCTGATAGCACATCGTCTGCGGAGGCTTTTCACCGCCGAACTGATGGCCAGAAAAGCTCCCGACCACAGGCAGCGCCGACATGGCAGTTCAACAAGGAGCTAAGAGAAACCTCTTTCCCACATCAGCACATTCCTTCTATCAGCATAAAACATTCAGAGGATCTCGCTCACAGATCCAACGCAGCCGAGCAAAATAGAAAATGTGCAAACGGATTTTTCTCAACAGCACTGAGCATTTCCACCATCAGCTCAGCAGCACCTATACTGTGAAGTCAGCCTGGTAAAACCGAGCATAAACACACACACACACACACACACACACACACACATATATAACAGTGTTTAAGTCTTGCTCTGACGCTGGACCACTCTCAGTTTGCCCTAACAACATGTTTCAGCCGACTTCTACCGTTTCTTTTCACTTCTTCGCAGTGAAGCGAGGTGTGGAGAGAGATAGGGGTGTGTGAGATTACTTGTCAGACAAATTGCTTGCACATCAGCTCCTCTCCACTTCGACATCACCCGTCCTCTTTTTTACTTGTCCTCTCCTATTCTTTCCTGAACAGTTCAGCTGAGTCGGAGAGCAAGAAACAAAGACATGCACAAGAAGAGGGGGAGGTTTAGATATGAAGAATAAAAGATAGACGTAGCAGATGGACAGATCAATAGAGAGATAGACAGAAAGATGGACTGATAGATCAACATATCAATACGCTAGCATGCTCACAATGACTCACACTGCTAACGTGCTGATGCTAAACAGGTATGATGGTGAAAATGTTCACCATCTTAGTTTAGCACATTAGCATTAGCGAGCATTAGCAGTTAACAAGAAGTACAGCTGAGGCTAAATGCTTTTACTTTTGTAGGCATGAAACATAAACCAGTGGAACTGAACTTTATCTGAAGATGGAGTCAGATGACCACCAAGCTCCAAACTCCCTTAACCTCTGACCTCAACATGTGTGAAGGAAAATGGGTTGTCTCCCCTTTAGACGCATCCATTTGATAATCACATGCAGTATTTTTTTTTATACAGTATAAATGTTTTATTTTCTCCGATTCTAAAATGGCGTTTTTAAACATTTCTGTGTTCTGAGGCTCCTAAACAGTCCTGGATTTAACTGGATTCATGTGTGATGATGTTATAGGAGTCCCCATAGGAGCCATTTCATTGATCACTGTATAAAATGACCTGTGGTGACCTCTAGGATACTACTACTACTACTACTACTACTACTACTACTACTACTACTACTATCTCTGGGATAATCACAGCCTCTACTACTACTACTACTACTACTACTACCTCTGGGATAATACTACTACTACTACTACTACTACTACTACTACTACCTCTGGGATAATCACAGCCACTACTACTACTACTACTACTACTACTACTACCTCTGGGATAATCACAGCCCTACTACTACTACTACTACTACTACTACCTCTGGGATAATCACAGCCTCTACCTACTACTACTACTACTACTACTACCTCTGGGATAATCACCCTACTACTACTACTACTACTACTACTACTACCTCTGGGATAATCACAGCCCTACTACTACTACTACTACTACTACTACTACCTCTGGGATAATCCACTACTACTACTACTACTACTACTACTACTACTACCTCTGGGATAATCACAGCCTCTACTACTACTACTACTACTACTACTACTACCTCTGGGATAATACCTACTACTACTACTACTACTACTACTACTACTACCTCTGGGATAATCACAGCCTCTACTACTACTACTACTACTACTACTACTACTACCTCTGGGATAATCACAGCCTACTACTACTACTACTACTACTACTACTACTACTACCTCTGGGATAATCACAGCCACTACTACTACTACTACTACTACTACTACTACTACTACTACCTCTGGGATAATCACAGCCTCTACTACTACTACTACTACTACTACTACTACTACTACTACCTCTGGGATAATCACAGCCCTACTACTACTACTACTACTACTACTACTACTACTACTACTACTACTACTACTACCTCTGGGATAATCACAGCCTCTACTACTACTACTACTACTACTACTACTACTACTACTACTACTACTACTACTACTACCTCTGGGATAATCACAGCCTCTACTACTACTACTACTACTACTACTACTACTACTACTACTACTACTACTACTACCTCTGGGATAATCACAGCCTCTACTACTACTACTACTACTACTACTACTACTACTACTACTACTACTACTACTACTACTACTACTACCTCTGGGATAATCACAGCCTCTACTACTACTACTACTACTACTACTACTACTACTACTACTACTACCTCTGGGATAATCACAGCCTCTACTACTACTACTACTACTACTACTACTACTACTACTACTACTACTACTACTACTACTACTACTACTACTACTACTACTACCTCTGGGATAATCACAGCCTCTACTACTACTACTACTACTACTACTACTACTACTACTACTACTACCTCTGGGATAATCACCTACTACTACTACTACTACTACTACTACTACTACTACTACCTCTGGGATAATCACAGCCTCTACTACTACTACTACCCCCCGAACCTACTACTACTACTACTACTACTACTACTACTACTACCTCTGGGATAATCACAGCCTCTACTACTACTACTACTACTACTACTACCTCTAGGATAATACTACTACTACTACTACTACTACTACTACTACTACTACCTCTGGGATAATCACAGCCTCTCTACTACTACTACTACTACTACTACTACTACTACTACTACTACCTCTGGGATAATCACAGCCTCGTGAGACTTCACAGCCAAACAAACAGAAGTGCTCCTCATCCCAAAAACCAAAAATGCAATTTTTGCAGAAATGTCAAAAGTTTTTGAAACCAAATCACCACATGGCTTTTTCTATGTTGATCCTCGAGGTCTTGGTGTTGCCCCCTTAGAGGGTAAAATAAAAATACAATCATTTATTTCTTCATCATTTGAATGAGGTGTTTTTATGCAGATAACCACTATAGATGACAATAACAAGGTACAATGATAACCTTTAAAATCTTTTATGGTTTACACTGACTTCGGGATGGTGATGATAAAAGTCTGGAGCTTTGTATATCAGCTGCTACAACAAAACAACAAAAAACAACCCGTATCTGCCATTATGGCTCTTATAAAGGTGGATTAAATCTCCATGTGTTATTGATTTATAAACTGACAGATACAATGAGACAGTAACACATGCAGAGGGTCTGTGCAGGTCACAGTGCACACTGTTGTAATTCAGCTCATATTGTACCGTTGTTCCCCCAGTTGACCCAGTGACCCCACACCTCCTCACTGACTTCCCAGGCGATGCCTCAAAATTAAACCAGTGCAGCAAAGGGACCAGATGAACAACATGCCAGGACGACTTCAATACAGCGTTTTGGGAAAACAGCAGCCCAAAAGAAGGAAGTCTCATTTACAATGCACGGCTTATCAAATGCTAAGCTCGACGTCACACACTGTGCTGCCCTTTGAAAAGCTAATCCCCTCCCGGATGTCTCAAAAGCGCCCTTTAGCTTTAAGGGTCAGAAAGTTTAAGTGGAGTGGAGGAAGATTTATTTTCTTTATTTTGTATTGGGAATCTTTTGGGAAACGTTTTTTAAACATTAATAACAACAGTCACATAATGTGCATTGATTCAATCAACGCCTCTGATTTCTTTAACCATTCACGCAACTTGCGATTTTAAGGTTATAGCTCAGTTTTAAAGCTACAGTTAAGATTGTTGCATCATATTAAACTAGATTATCGAAGGAACCCATTGGACCACCACCGTCACGTAGGAGGTTCAGTAACACTCCAAGCTTGTGCTAAACTTTGGTGAGGAAAAACCGTCATGTCCATTTCCAAAGGGGTCCGTTGACCTCTGACCTCCAGATGTGTGGATGTAAATGGGTTCTCTGGGTCCCCACCAGTCTCCCCTTTACAGACATGCCCACTTTCTGATAGTCCCAGTCAGTCTGGATCAAGTCCTAGTCCAGTCAGCACTCTGACACACTGACAGCTGTTGTTGCCTGTTGGGCTGCAGTTTGCCATGTTCTGATTGGAGCAGATTGTTGATGCTAAAGTCAGAACCTGGGAGGGTTTCTGGTCAATATCTGCCATTGATTAGTGGTGTTATTGATATACAATAATAAATATATGAGCACATTTGCATAAAGCAGCATATTTGTCCACTTCCATGTTGATAAGAGTATTAAATACTTGACAAATCTCCCTTTAAGGTACAGTTTGCACAGATAAAAAAATGTAATCCATAATCTAACTCTAAACTCTAACTCCCTTCCTTTTAGGGCAGTTTATCATAATATCTTGATCTGTAAAAGATTAACTATTGCTGGCAAAACAAGGTGTAGACTTTAACAATAAAGCCAGGATGAAAATACAACGGCCGCTGTGGCTGAGTGAGCTCTGTACACTGGACGCAAAACCATTTGATTTGGGCTCCTGTGTTTTTATTTTTTATTCTGGCTCAGAGAGCGGACCACATAAAACACAAATATCATTTTAAAATGAGCCAAGTTAAAAAATATCCATCTACCTTCTGGTGAAACATGCAACAAAGCTTCATTTTTCACTGTAATTACAGCTGAAATACCAAACTGCCTTATGTTTTTGTGTGTTTAGTTCCAGACTAATGACAGACCCACGAGCTGCTGAGTTCAGACGCTCAATTTAAGCAGCAGAAACAAGCCCCACGCACATAAACACACACACACACACACACACACACACACACACACACACACACACACACACACACACACACACACACACACACACAGGCTGTGATGTAGGCATAAAAATGTCTGAAACTCACCAGTGTTTTCACTTTGTGCGGGGGGGGGGGCTTACCTCTAGTTTTTGCATCATAAATAAAGTCATCAACCCATCAAACCAAATCCACTCCTTCAGTTCTTACCTTTCAAAATAAAAGCCCTAAACAGATAGCATTCCCAGGTGAGTATTTCACATTTTCCTGTTGTTTATTCTTCACAGCCTGGTTTGTAAAGGCCTTCACTTTCCTCTGTGTCAAGAGCAAAGGTCTAAAACTGGTCCTTACAAAGACAGAAGTATAGTGACACACACAGCTGTGTCCGACGTTAACTGACACACGACTAAAGGGAAGTCAGACAGAGATCAGTCTGAACACAATAAAGACAGATTCAGAAGGATTCACTACTTCCTTCATGCTCAGCGCTTCTCAGGGTTAAACGTCTCTGAAGTCATATGACAGACTGTTGGAGAAAGTTGGGGCGTGATGACCTGAGCTGAGGTGGAGTTCATTCAATTTAAAGTTGTTTTGTGAGAAACTCGCCTGATGCAGTTGAGGAATGTAATGCAGACCGATGATCTGCACATAATGTTTATGAAAGTATAAATCAGAAAAAAACGACGGCGGTGTTACCCCCAAACCTTCTACAAAAAATGTAAATATTAGTACAGGGCACATAAATAATAATGAAAAAGTAACCCAAGGCATGAGTTTGGAGAAGTGCCTCATGACTCACTCATAGTTGCTGAGCTGTTTTGTTTTGTCATGTCTGATGCAGGTAAAGTTGTGTTTCCACAGCAGGGTACGGCTCTGCTCGGCAGCCTCACTTTTCTCAGGTCCAGGTCCCAGACAGAGCATGAGCGCTTCGCTGTCTACTGTAGCGTAACCGTTTAGCTTTGCGAGCTGCCATTTTTAAAAAGCTGGGTCGAGTGTATAAAAAATTGCGGTTGCCATTGAGGGTAGCTTGGCTATAATGGTGGGATTGTGCAGGACGTCCCGTGTCACGCTTGTAATGATTCTCTCTGACCAATCAGTGGCCTGCAGTGTTTGAACTCCACCGTCTGACATCAGCTCAGCTCGCTTAGAACCTCGAGGTGGTACCAAGAATGGAGCGGTTCTATTGGGCCATCCACTTCAATTCAATTTGTTTTTTCATATAGCATCAAATCCTAACTGAAGTTATCTTGAGACAGTTTTCATATAGCGCTGGTCCAACCGTACGCTCTGATTTCGACACCCAACAAGAGATCCGTGAGTATGAAAAAGCAGGTAGAAACCTTGGGCAGAACCCAGCTCTGCAAAATGGAAACGCAAACATAACCACTCTAATTTGTAATTGAACTGAATTGAACTTCTTGATGGAAACGCAGCTCATGTCTGAATTTAGGCTGTCAATGTATTAAAATATTTAATCGTGATTAATTGCATGTTTGTCCATGGTTAGTCACAATTAATCACACATTTTTTTATCTATTCAAAATGTACCTTAAAGGGAGGTTTGTCAAGTATTTAATACTCTTATCAACATGGGACTGAGAGCTTGCATTATTATTATTATTATGCAAATGTATGTATATATTTATTATTGTAAATCAATGATCAACACTAATCAATGACAGATGTTGTCCAGAAACCTTCACAGGTTCTGATTTTAGCATCAAAAATCAATGCAATCGATCCATGCGATTATCATAAAGTGGGCGTGTCTGTAAAGGGGAGACTGGTGGGGACCCAGGGAACCCATTTACATCCACACATCTGGAGGTCAGAGGTCAACTGACCCCTCTGAAGATGGACATGCCAGTTTTTCCTGGTTGGTATCAGTGACGTTAATGTGTTAAAAAAAGATTAGTGGCATTAAAATGAATTTGCATTAATGTGTTATTATTAAACTCTGACAGCCCTAGTCTGAATATATTGAAGGGTTATGGCTGCCTGTCCTTCTCCATCTTTACTCTCCACAGGGCTGCACGGTTATTCATGTGATTATGTCTCCAATGTTGAATGATTTCATCTGGAGCAGTCTCCGTCGTAAATACCCACGACTCTTATGCAAAGTGAAAAAAAGATGGATACAAACGGATGAAGTAATTTGGTGCCTAAATCCTTCAGACTGGTATTTGTGATTAATCATCCTTGTCACAAAGCGGAGGAAACAAGAGGAAATGAAAGAGCAGTGTGTTGATGTGGCCGATGAGCCGGTGGAGATCAGAGGTTTGGATAGACGGTGAGGCAGAGCTGAATGACGGGCCTCCCACTGTCTGCCGTGTTTCCTCTGCTGTTTGCTGTTTCTCCACAGGTGACTGACAGTGGCAGTGATTCAGGGTTAACCAGCCCTCTTGACATACCCTCACACATCATCAATCTAATGGCTCTGGTCTTTATCGGGGTGCAGAGGGTAAGGGCCCTGCACGGGGTGGCGGGTAGGTAACAACACAGCCTCACGTCAGTGTTCCTACCAATCAGAGCATTTCACTCACCAACCTGGTCGCTCAGATCTGTGGACGCGGCGGCATCACTGGAACGCTCCTGTAGGGCAAAAAACCAGCGGTCAGATAGTCTCATTGATGCACAACAATACTGAAAGTGAAGTACAGTCATCCACCTCATCATGAAACCACATCACATACTGAGAGTATGGCAGGTCAGATTTAATCTATGACAGCTTTGGCTCTAACAGTAGCTCATACTGCATGTATGAAAAAAGATGAAATAATCCTTTAAAGGAACGGTGTGTAGGAACTGGCGGTGTGTAGCAGTGAGATTGCAGATTGTGACTTTTCCAGTGTGCCAGGCGTGTACTGTAGGATCGCTACGGCGGCTGAATGGCCCAGTATTTGGTTCGTCCATTCTGGGCTACTGTAGTAGTATTTCTGTCTCTGTGTACATATAAACAGCTCATTCTATGGTAACGAAAACACAGCCATTCTTATATTAGGTGATTATACACTAAAGAAAACCATCACCAGATCGCCCAAATTATTATACACTGGTCCTTTAAAGGGACTAGTCTGACAGTTTGGGAAATAGCTTTTTGCTTTCTGGGGATGGGTTAGATGTGAAGATCAATACCACTATCCTATCTCTCCATTAATTATGAAGCTAGCATCTGATTAGCTTAGCTTAGTGTAAAGACTGGAAGACTGTAGCCTAATATTTTTAACGAGCAGATAAGATAAGATAAGATAAGATATTCCTTTATTAGTCCCACAGTGGAGAAATTTACAAGAGATACAGATATGAGAGTGGTATCGATCCAACCTGGAATCAGGTCACAGTGTGTAATAGTCAGTCAGTGTCATGTTTTGCCTCATGGAGGCGTGAATATTAAACATGTATAAGTACCAGCAGAGGACTACAAAACCACTCACTCAGGTTTAGGCAACAAAACCACTTAGTTAGATATAGAAAAAACATTAAGTCTGGCCTTAAAATAAGTATGGAAACAACATAAAATAAGTACAGAAAACACGTCAAAAAAAACCAAAACATGTCAATAACATGGGCTGCACGGTGGTGTAGTGGTTAGCGCTGTCGCCTCACAGCAAGAGGGTCGCAGGTTCGATTCCGGCTTGGGGCTCTTCTGTGTGGAGTTTGCATGTTCTCCCCGTGTCAGCGTGGGTTTTCTCCGGGTACTCCGGCTTCCTCCCACAGTCCAAAGACATGCTGTTTAGGTTAATTGATGACTCTAAATGTCCCGTAGGTGTGGATGTGAGCGTGAATGGTTGTCTGTCTATATGTTGTCTGTCTCTATGTTGTCTGTCTCTATGTTGTCTGTCTCTATGCTGTCTGTCTCTATGTTGTCTGTCTCTATGTTGTCTGTCTCTATGTGTCCTCTGATGGACTGGCGACCTGTCCAGGGTGAACCCGCCTTCGCC
>CAMQGK010000474.1:1950000-2125000 GCA_947000775.1 Pterois miles
GAGGTGCCCCTGAGCAAGGCACCAAACCCCCAACTGCTCGGGGCGCTTGTCAGGAGCAGCCCCCTCACTCTGACACCTCTCCATTGATGTATATGGGTCCTGCATGAACTGTGTATAAGTTACAACAGAGTGTAAAAATTGAATTTCCCCTAGTGGGACTAATAAAGGTTGATCTTCTTCTTCTTCTTCTTCTTCTTCTTCTTCTTCTTCTTTATGCGTGTTTAGCTGTGCTCATGGTTTCCTGTGCTGTTTGCATGTTTGTGTGGTTTCGCAGTGTGTGAAGTCTGTAACTGTCCTCAGGTCTGTCTGAGATCTCAATGAGCTGATGTAAGAAATGGACATCATATCACCTTTTAGTCACACAGTTTCAGGTGATTTTCCGCTGTTTTGTACAATCCTGGCTTTAAGTGACCGTCTCATTGGTGGCATAAAACCGTAATCGATCTGTGCATTATCCATAGCTATGAACTAAATATTAGACCAAACTGTATATGGAAACCACCCCCATATCAAATAAATTACTTCAGATTCAAGGTCGATACTAAACTAAATAATGCCAATGCCAGCAAAGCAAATTTCAGTTCAGCCCTGTTTGGGCACGTTTCAACTCCCACTTGGTCTTTCTCCATAAATAATAATAATAACAGCTATATTTACAGGGTACTTTCAAGGTTAATGAAGCAGAATAAAGGAGTATTCTCAGTAATCAGCCTAAATAAAATGAAGAGTTGTGCCGCTGACACCAATAACACCCACGAGCTGACTCAGAAAACATATTTGGCTCCCAGCAAACAAATTAACAATGCTCCTCCTGCATAATGAGAGAAATAATAAGGTGTCAGTTACATACGTGCCCATACTAAATCAGTTTTCAGCTGTGTTGATACGATTAACATGCAGGCATAGTTTGCTTATCTCTTACAAGGGCAGGCTGATGAAGACTTGCAGACTTAACAGGCAGATTTCATTGTTATTAAATATATACAACTACATGAATCACAGTGAAAGCCTTGAGATAATGAAGCACATTGTTAAAGAGCACTAAGCAAGCCCACTTCTCTACTTCCAAACATGGACACCAAGGCAGACCAGAAGGCCTGTACTTATCCAGTGCTTCTATAAATGTCTGCTTTATCTGCATATCAAAGAGCCATGATACGTGCCTGGTCAAACTGACGGACAGCATTTCAGCTGTTTCCTCTGTAGCACAGTCAATGGTTTTCTCTCAGCAGCTGTAAATGCAGACGATTACTGCACGATACCTTTAAAGCTCATCAGAAACATAACAAGTAGACAAACTAAAGGCTGGACTGAAACGGTGAGAGAGCCCACACATATAGACATGTTATGTAACATTCAGTTTTGTTCCTGTAGTGTGTGGTGACCATTCATGAACTGAAGTCATGACTAAAAAACGACACACAAATGGAAATCTCGCAAAATGTGTTGCGATCAAAGGTGACCTTAGTTTAAACAAACATGGCCTCCAGTGGGAAGGAATAACTAGAAAGTTAGTTTTTACACGACTTTGTACTGAAAATTCATGAAGGAAAAAGAAAAAATATGGATGGAGTCATGTTAAACTTGAGATGTTGCCACAAATGAAGCAGCTGGTCCTCCATTTCTGAGCTCCAGCTTACTGCTACTTTATGCTTCACGTTAACTTATGCATTATGATGCTCAATTAGCTATTCCACAACAAGCACAATGCAGCAATAGTGGTTATTTGGTTCATGGTCATTCACCTGCCCCTCCCCCGGCCCAGTCCACCCTGCTGCAGCCCCCTTCATCTGCCACTTCAAGACAGAGCCCCCCCTCCTCCTCCTCCTCCTTCACCACCTTCAGCTCAATAACAGCCCCCCCACTGACACCGACACCTACAGATCCACCTACAGCTCCAGCTCTACCCTCAGCAGACCCGTCCCACAGTCAACCCCCCTCTGCTCCACTACACAACTCTACTCCCCCACCCCCCTCCTCTGCCTCCGACACACAGCCCCCCTGCTCCAGTTTGTCCTTCACAACACTTCAGGTGAAGAACCAGTTCATGAAGATGAACGTGAGGAAGGCTACGGGTCCAGATGGCATCAGCTCCAGGCTCCTGAAGTCCTGCGCAGACCAGCTGTGTGGGACTTTTGGACGTCTATTCAACCTGAGCCTGAAGCTGAGGAAGGTACCACAACTGTGGAAGACATCCTGCGTGGTACCTGTGCCCAAGACCCCACACCCCAAGGACCCCAGCAGCTTCAGGCCGGTGGCATTAACATCCCACCTGATGAAGGCCCTGGAGCGCCTGGTCCTCCAACATCTCCGCCCTGTGGTGAGTCCATCCATGGACCCACTACAGTTTGCTTATCAACCTGGCATTGGGGTGGATGATGCCGTCATCTTCCTGTTGGACCGAGCTCTGTCTCACCTGGAGAAGCCTGGGAGCACTGTGAGGATCATGTTCTTTGATTTCTCCAGTGCATTCAACACCATCCAGCCGACACTTCTGGTGGACAAACTGGAGACTGCAGGGGTAGATCAACATCTTACATCCTGGGTACTGGACTACCTCACAAACCGTATGTGAGGAAAAGGCCCACAGTATGTGAGGTACACAGGACTTCACCTCCGACACGGTGGTCTGCAGTGTGGGGGTTCCTCAGGGAACGGTTCTGACACGGTGGTCTGCAGTGTGGGGGTTCCTCAGGGAACGGTTCTGACACGGTGGTCTGCAGTGTGGGGGTTCCTCAGGGAACGGTTCTGGCTCTGTTCCTCTTCACGCTCTGCACTGCAGACTTCTCTTACAACTCACCAACCTGTCACCTGCAGAAGTTCTCTGATGACTCTGCTATTGTCGGCCTCATCACTGATGGGGACGACGGGGAGTACAGAGAACTTTCCCAGGACTTGGTGGACTGGTGCCTGCAGAACCACCTCCAGATCAACGCAGGGAAAACTAAAGAGCTGGTGGTGGATTTCCGCAGGCAAACTCATCCCCCTCCAACACCGGTGAACATCCAGGGATCAGACATTGAGATGGTATGCTGGACATATTCTTAACTCTACTTCTCTTTTGTGTATATATTGTTTTATTTATTTGTATTAATACTCTTTTAAAACCTATGCTTCTTTTTTACTGCACTATCCACTTTTCTCCACTGTGGGACAAATAAAGGAATATCTTATCTTATCTTATCTTTCAGGTACATTTTGAACAAAAAAAAATTTGTGATTAATGACGATTAATGAATTCACCTTTAAGGCGCAGACCCACATGTGTGAATTCAGGCGAATGAGACGATATTGGTGCTGAATGTGGGCGGTGCCAAGTGAGGTCAACCCCACACACTTCTTTGCTATTGGTTGAGGCTGCGACTTCACCAGTCAAAGTTCATCAACGTTGAACTCCACGCAATATGAAAATACAAATTTTGCACAAGTGTGACCATTCCCTGCCACAGCTGTACAAAAACCAGGGCTTCTAAAGGGTCAAAACATCTGCTGTTCAAACTGCAGTTATGAACTAGCCCATTTCAAGCCTATATTTTCATTGATTAATCTGGCTGAAGCAGGTCCCGGTTCACAGTGATGAAGGTGATGCCTGACAGCCACAGACAGAGCTCTGCTCGTCAACATTCATCACTCTCTCTCCAGTGTCACAAGGTCTGCTGAAGTTTCTGTACTTTTGGAGAGGATTTTGTGAGAACAGATGTCTAGTGTGTCAAACCTCAACATGACATGAAACTATCCAGTTTCAGCTCCGCTAGCATAAAACACTTGACAGTTTCAGCTTCCAGCAGGACAGTATCGAGACGGACAGCACGGGAAGCAGCGGGGAAGGGAAGGGCGCGCTTCAGCTTCACTTTACCAGTGTAATCAATGCTGATCACCACGAGCAAACCAAGAGACTAGAAGCCACAGGTCCAAGTGACGGGATGATATCGACTGCTGTTGTTGTTCTGTTTCCTGTGGCACATTCGCTGAGACTGGACTGTGGGCAGTGGTGTTTCCTGGCTGTCTGACTGCAGAGGTAGTTACTGATATTGATCAGCTACAGCAGAAACATTAAAAATCAGCTACAGCAAATTACACATGCAACACAATGAGGTGCTTAAATACAATCAGATTCAAGCATGCACACACACACACACACACACACACACACACACACACACAGTCCTATAAAAATCAATAAGTACTGGGAGGGTCAATGATGAAATGGATAGGAATTTGCATGTGTGTGTTTGAGACAGCTGGTCTGGTTTATAGACTTTGCCTCTCTGGTAAGCTGCGTTTTGTGTGTGTGTGTGTGTGTGTGTGTGTGTGTGTGTGTGTGTGTGTGTGTGTGTGTGTGTGTGTCAGTCTCGCTGGCATGCAGAGTCTCTTCCCTTGGGCAGCTTAAAGAGAGACAGTGTGTTATACTTCTGTCTTTGTGAGGACTGAGTTCAGCTGCAGGGTGAGGCTTTTGGTCTTTCATTTAACCTTTTTGATTGTTGCCATACAAACGATGCCGAGTTCTGTGTATCTGTGTATTACTCGTCACTTAACTCCTGATTAAATTATTTCAACCCGAACGTTGACTCATTTGCCACGTAACTTCCGAACTTAAATAACGCCTTAAATAACGTCTGTAGTAAATGTGAACCCAAACCACATTTTCTACTAGAATGCATAAAAAACTTTTTGTAAAATATACAAACCATTGCATGAGGACATGTTAAGTATAATATGACATATGATACGTGTTAATCTGACAGTATAGCTGAATAAAACCTGAGTCTGGCTTCACATTTCTACACATTAAATGCTGTTAAACTGTTTGCTTGCATAGCTGTTCTCCGGTTTGGAGAAGATGGAGTTGGTCTAGATACCAAAAGATAGATACAAGAGGGATTTGGAGAGTTTATATAGTAAATCTGAATTTGAAATATCATCCACAAAATACTTTGTCTCTGTGATGCTGTTGGTGGCGAATCCCAACCATGGAGTTCATCCACACACTTGACTTTAATGCCAGAATCAAAGCTCGTTGTTTCCTCCCTGCAGCAGCAGTCTATATTACTCTGAGTGGCTTCTCGCTTGCTATCACAACCAAGTCTCCCTAATTACCCACTCTAATTATGGATCATTGTCGTGGTCATTTTCTCTTTGTGCCTCATCAGAGTCCAAGGGCAGCAGCAAGTTTCACCCTCCAGAAGGAAACAGCAGATTGTCTTTACTCAGATCGATAACTCTGAAAGCCTCGTCTCTCCGTCTCTTTCTCTTGCTCATACTGTCTTTGTCTCTCCATCCCTCTTCCTCTACCTCTCTCTCACACCTCCCTCTCTCCAGCTTTTATCGCTCATACTCAATGATATCACACTAAACAGAACGGTCAGCCAGCAACCTTCAGTCAGTAATCATGAAAAGCAAAGAAAAACCATTACAAGAAGCATATATGATTTATTCATGTCACTTTGGTAACATTACTTTTGATTTCCCTTCCCATGTTCCTCTCTTTACCTCGTCCCTCATCCAATTTGCCATCTTATCTCCTCTGTTTTGCTTTGTTCTCCTGAGTGCTTACATGCATATAGATAAAGTGATTATAGTGGATTCCCAGATAAAGACAATCAACAGCATTCACGTCATAAGGAAGGAAAAATGGAGTGACCTCATTGTTGATATGCTGATGACGTTTAGAGCATCAGATCAGCAACAGATATGCTCTCATTTAAATCACAGATGTAACTGTGACTTAAAGCAGGAAGTTAGTCTGTTGTTTCAACAATAAAAGTGGTGATGCCCAGTAAAAAAGCACAGGATAACTGTATCTCAGCTGCTGAGTGGCGGCAAAGCAGTCAGCAGTGTATGCAGCTGAGTTAGCTGTTAGCGGCGGCGATGCACTCGGCTTTGTGTGTAGTTAGCTGTTAGCGCCGGCGATGCACTCGGCTTTGTGTGTAGTTCAGTTAGCTGTTAGCGGCGGCGATGCACTCGGCTTTGTGTGTAGTTCAGTTAGCTGTTAGCGGCGGCGATGCACTCGGCTTTGTGTGTAGTTAGCTGTTAGCGGCGGCGATGCACTCGGCTTTGTGTGTAGTTCAGTTAGCTGTTAGCGGCGGCGATGCACTCGGCTTTGTGTGTAGTTAGCTGTTAGCGGCGGCGATGCACTCGGCTTTGTGTGTAGTTCAGTTAGCTGTTAGCGGCGGCGATGCACTCGGCTTTGTGTGTAGTTAGCTGTTAGCGGCGGCGATGCACTCGGCTTTGTGTGTAGTTCGCTGTTAGCGGCGGCGATGCACTCGGCTTTGTGTGTAGTTAGCTGTTAGCGGCGGCGATGCACTCGGCTTTGTGTGTAGTTCGCTGTTAGCGGCGGCGATGCACTCGGCTTTGTGTGTAGTTCAGTTAGCGGCGGCGATGCACTCGGCTTTGTGTGTTGTTCAGTTAGCGGCGGCGATGCACTCGGCTTTGTGTGTAGTTCGCTGTTTTGCTTTACCCTCTTTCATACCTTTACCTTCAACTCTGTCATTCTACTCATCCTGGGTGTGTGTGTGTGTGTGTGTGTGTGTGTGTGTGTGTGTTTATAACATGCTGTAAATAAATCATCGGGTCACCTTCCTCTTATTGCGTCCATGCCCATTTGACAGGTTTGTGCTTCAGTTTTTAGTGGCCACTTCAACCGAGTGACTGGAGTCGTTTTACTCTTATATATCGTAGCGTACGCCGTCCCTGTTCATCCACACGTCTCACTTGTTCACTCACGTCTTGTTTCTCTCTCTGACTACATCTTATTCACTCTTCTCTAGCTATAATGCTTTTACTTGCTCTCTGTCACCAGACCTGTCTAGCATGATGATCCACAGCCCCACTTCTTTCCTCTCCGTATTATTCAGTAATAGGTCTGAGTGAGGTCTCATGTCTTCAGATTTGATCAGGGGGGAATGTGGTGGTTTTCGTCCTGAAGCACATGACCCGGTCAGCCTGCAGCCAACACAACAGCCATTCAGTCCACAGAGCCATCAAACTCACAGGACTGATCTATTTATACATGCTATGCTCGTTAAGACTTATTTTCGGGGCATGAAATAAAGCGCCCTCGCTGTCGGCTGGTGGTTGTGGGACCCTGGTAAGCGACGGATCTGGAGATAGATTCTCAATGCTGTGCATGAACGTAAGCAAACATTTATTTCAGTAACTCTCAGCTGGTTCTCTCAGCACAGCACCTCCAGGGACGACTGGGTTGGCAGGTGAAGGTTTTCATCAATAGGAACTAAACATAAACATTAACTTCCCATTAAGTCTCACCTTAGAAAGCGGGGGTACGCAGTATATTTATATCATATTATTGGGAAAAATCAATAATAACCTTTCAATATGTTGTAATAACCTCCTCATGACTCTGTTTTCAGGCTTGAGGAAATCTAGCCCGTGACAGGAGACTACGGCCTATCACAGGTCATTTCAGAGACAGAGAACGTTCCGATTGGCCGTGTTTGGGCTGGTGGGCGGTGCTTGGTATTTTCTCAACTGATCTCAACATGGCTGCCGGGTTACAAATGTTCTCATTTTACAGCTAAACAGTAACTACAAGATGTTTCTGAGAACACTTGAGGAAAGAAATAGTCATAACATTAACAGAATATTGATCCATATCTGCCTCCTTTGACTGATTCAGAGTGATTGACAGCTGGACAGTAGGCACCAGCTCGGCTCTGATTGGTTGTTTTCCACCAGTCTGTTAAATCTTGCAGATGCCGTTCCGGACACAGAGACACATGATTTTTTTTTTTTTTTGGTACATACAGTATGTTCAAAAATATTAAAATAATAAAAATTAATTTATAATTAGTATTATTATATATTATTATAATTAGTGGGCTGCACAGTGGTGCAGTGGTTAGCACTCATGGTTCCCCTTGTAGCGTGGGTTTTCTCCGGGTGCTCTGGTTTCCTCCCACAGTCCAAAGACATGCAGGGTCAGTGTTGAGTCCACGTTGCCAGTAGGTGTGAATGTGAACGGTTGTCTGTCTCTCTGTCGGTCCTGTGATAGGCCGGCGACCTGTCCAGGGTGAGCCAATGTCAGCTGGGACTGACTCCACCCTCCAGCGATCCTGAATAGGTTAGCGGTTACAGATAATGGATGGATGGATGATTTAATGTATATTAAATCATCCTCAGGGCACCACTCTCTGAAACAAAGAGAAAATGATAGCTAATTAATGCCGTCTCATGAATAAGTCTCAGCAGATATTCTAAACTATCAATTTGGAACTAATAATTAAATTAATATCTATACCCGTATATGACCACGTTGATAGATAGTTACGGTTGAAGGATTTTGGAGTTCGTGCCATAGCCGAGGTTGTCATCATTCACTTTTACACAACATTAAGGGACCAGCATGTACAGTTGCAAGAAAAAGTCTGTGAACCCTTTGGGATTAAATTAAATTGATCATAAAATGTGTTCTGATCTTCATCAAAGTCACAACAACAGACAGTCTGCTGAAACTAATACTGCACAAAAAATGTGCAGTACAATCAATTATTGAATACAACATGTAAACACAACACACACACACACACATATATATATATATATATATATATATATACACACACACTGAACAAAAATATGAACGCACTTTTCTACGTCCACTAAAGGCCTACTTCTCTCAAATATTGATCACTAATTTGTCTAAATCCGTGTTAGTGAGCACTTCTCCGTTGCTGAAATAATCCATCCACCTCTCAGATGTGACAGATCAAGATGCTGATTGGACAGCAGGATTATTGCACAGGTGTGCCTTAGACTGTCACAATAAAAGTCCATATTATTTATATATTTATATACATTATTTTTGCCGTTTTCTTTTGGCACTATCGCCACCATCTGCTTCTTTACACCGTAAATTTCCCCAACGTGGGACTAACAAAGGAATATCTTATCTTATCTTATCTTATCGAGTCATTGTGTGTAAACATGCACAGAATGAGTTTAAAGGATTAGTTGTAGTATGTGGCTTTAAAGTCAAGGCTACTAAAGAGGTTGATGGCGTTTGACCTCTGAAGTCCGGCTGGAGGACAACAGCAGGGTCACTGCCGACCCGGAATCAAGCTAACGTGTTAAATTACTCCCATCAGCACCCACATCCTCCTGACCGTTCCCTTCATCCACCTCCCCTCTCTCCTCTTTCTCTCCCCTCAGCTCACTTCCCTCTCCTCTTTCCTATACTGTACACCTCCACTCACTCTCCTTATCCTTCATTTCCATCCATCCTGTCCCCCGCCCTTCTTTATCCTTCCAGCTCATCATTCCCTCTTACTCTGTTACACGACCCGACTCTTGCTTCTCCATGTCGTTCTTCGATCACCCCGTCCCCTCTGGTGGGTCATACGATCCTCGCCTCCCTCCCTCCATCCTTCTGTCTCCATACAGTAATGATTCAGAGAACCCGAGACCACCCCAGAGAGAGAGAGAGAGAGATGGGATGGAGGGAGGAGAGAGGGATGGCCAGATCAATACCTTTTAACGGGAAGGTGCTCCCAGTTCAGGTTATAGATCCCTGAAACACACACTGAAACACACACACACACAAAAACACACATGTACACAACTTCAGATGCAACAAAAAATAAAAATATTTGCGTACATGCACCAGAATTTTCTCTTTCACTCTCTTCTCAGTGTGTCTCATAAGCATTTGAATTTTAACAGCCTGAACACTGAATATACTGTAGAAACGTTGGTTCAGATATCAGAGGACATCATGGAGATGAGTGAAACGAGTCACCCTGATAAACTAACTGAAGCTGGAGAACAGGAGCCGAGACGTTAAGCAAATAGTGAACACAAATTTAACAAAGTAAAATACTACAAAGACACGAAAAACTAGCTACCCTTACTCTGAAGGTCCCAAAACATTTATTCTAGGGCTGTCAAAGATAACGGGACAATATGTGTTGTAACACAAGTTCATTTTAATACCACTAATTTCTTTAACTTGTATTTTTTAGGCTGTAGCAGGCTCAGCTTTAAAGCTAGAGGGAAAAAACTGGAGCATCCACCGGTATCAACCATGCTGTGCCAACTTCTCATGAAGGACGTTGAATAACGCTTCAGACTGAAGCTAAACTTTGGTGAGGAAAAACTGGCACGGCCATTTTGACCTCTGACCTCAAGATATGTAAATGAAAATATGTTTGCAAGTGACTGACACTGAACAAATAGCCAATAGACATGCTCTCTCTCTGAAATGATCTGTGACTGGCCAAAGTTTCTTGTCATGGGCTGCTACTACTACTACTACTACTACTACAACTACTACTACTACTACTACTAACAGAGCCATGAGGATGTGCAGAAGAACACTTGAATTATAATATGCTGAAAGGTTATGATGGTGATGCCAAAAATATTCCTTTAATCCCTCCATGTTGCTTTTGAGGGGAAATCAGCTATTTTTCAGATATTAAATTTAAGGATTTATTACTTCCTTCTTTTTTCCAGAGCTGATGCTTTTAAAATGAAACTCATAAGACGCTCTGGCTGTTTAGTCATCTGACAGTTTTGTGCTACAACACAAACGTTGCAGCAGTTAGCGGACATGTCCTGACAGCTGAGCAGAGACAAAGCTAAATATATCTGCTTTTTAAAGATGTTTTTCCTGCACTTGTTCAACCCTTTTAAATCTCACTTTGTCTGTGAAGCAGCACCTCCAGCCTTGATTTGTCTTCCTGCGTGTGCTATCACTTCTCTTAGTTACGCTTCATTATTTTGTAGAGTTGTGCAATTTTGCGAGTTGAGCGTTAAATCAACCAAGGGGCAAATTACTCTGAACAGTATTGACTTGATGACAATGGACATTTAATGTCGGATTCTAACTAAATCCCCACCGCTGTGCTTTGTCCCGAGCTTTTTGTCCTGTAATAGATGTGTGTGTTTCAGAGTATCTGCAGCTTCCTGCTCATCCTGCTGAAGCAGAGAGAGGAAGAAGAGGAAGAGTGGGAGGTGAGTGGAGGGTGGGATAGGTAAGATTTACTGAGACAGATCTGCATCAAGCTTGACTGGTCTGCAAAAAATAATAAAAAATACTGAAAACTTTTAACCCCTTCACAGTCTGAAATTGCTTCAACTGATGAGACATCATCTTGTATCATATTATATACTTCTACCTGTTCTCAGCCATTATTCACTTTCACAATTTATTTTAAATAATTCATTCATTAATTCATGCTTATTTCTGATTTCTGACTGGAACACATTGACACACGGTGCTGAGCTGCATCTCAAATGAATCTTCAGGTTTCCAGCTCTCCGATGACGTTCACCACTTCTACATGACGTCTACTGTTGACCTGCTTTCTCCCCATAAAGACCCCCGACCCCCTAAAAAAGAAAACAGGTCTATGGTGGGTCTCAGAGGGTTAAAGGGGAAAGAGGACAAAGAAAAAGAGGACAAAATATGAACGACAAACATCAGGAAAAGAAGAGATGAAAGTAAGAGAGGAAGCTGCGTAGAAATGCTAACTGGTAGAGAGTGAATATGTGCTGACTCATAGAAACGCTGCTCCTTCTTTCCTTTCTCTTTAACCTGTGTTTTAGTCTGCAGGCAGCAGGACACAGACGGCGACACTGCACAGCACCATGGATTCATATCAAACAAAGAGCATCGAGTTTGAATCAACTTTCTTTTCAGGGGGAAACAGATCGTCGGTGACCTTGCGAGCCTCCTCCACGGAGGGAAGAGAAATCCATCTTGCAGGAGTCGATATGTTTGTCCCAACTGAACAAACAGAGCGTCATCTCGACTATACTGTAGAACTGACCTGAGGCCTCGCAGCGTCGTCTCATACATACACCACACACACTCCAGTTGGGAAAAAGAATTGATTCACCTATGTATCACAATTTTTTATTTTTTACATTTTTTTTTTTTTAAAGCCAGGATCAAAATATTTGCTTCATTTGAGTCTATGTGGAGGTAGAAGTTACTGCTTTTATTGTTGTAGTCTGAGTAATGTGACATCATATCCCTTCTACATCCTTCAACAAAAACAAATCAAAAAACTAAAAAAGTATGAAACGCTGGAGGGTCGGCATGGATCCGACCTGCACCCTCCCATGTTTAATCCAGCTACACATCCGGTAAAGGAGAGAAACACTTTGGGTTTCACACATGGCAGGAAAAGCAGAGCTAGACATCACGGCTAAAGCTGCACGCTAACTCTGGATGATCGTGGATGTATAAAGAGACGGAAAGATTCATGTGTCTGGTGTTAACAAAGGGAACTGCACATCAGGGCTGTCAATCCATTAAAATTTTTAATAATGATTAATCATTTCATTCATTGTTTCACTTCCTGTTTTATTTTGTCATCACTAACCTCCCTCTCGTTTCAGATCACTGCACTTCCTGCCCTCGTGTGTCTCCTCCTGACCTACTTTTCATCACCTCACCTGTGTCTGATTGTAGCCCCGCCCCTGATTGTGTCCACCTGTGTCTGATTGTAGCCCCGCCCCTGATTGTGTCCACTTGTGTCTGATTGTAGCTCCGCCCCTGATTGTGTCCACCTGTGTCTGATTGTAGCCCCGCCCCTGATTGTGTCCACTTGTGTCTGATTGTAGCTCCGCCCCTGATTGTGTCTACCTGTGTCTGATTGTAGCCCCGCCCCTGATTGTGTCTACCTGTGTCTGATTGTAGCTCCGCCCCTGATTGTGTCTACCTGTGTCTGATTGTAGCCCCGCCCCTGATTGTGTCCACTTGTGTCTGATTGTAGCTCCGCCCCTGATTGTGTCTACCTGTGTCTGATTGTAGCCCCGCCCCTGATTGTGTCCACCTGTGTCTGATTGATCCCTCTCCTCTGGTATATAATGTGTGTCCTCCCTTCCTCATGTGTCCTGTTCATAGTTGATCGTCACCGTGATTCTCGTTCCAGCCTTTCCTCCTGTCGGCCTTTTTTGTTAATGATTTTAATGATGCCTGTTTTTTGACCCTGCCTTTGCTCCTCATTTTTCGGATCTGGTTGCCTGTTGGACTGCTTGCCTGTGTACCGACCTTTTGATAAGTAAAGACATTTCACTTTTATGACACCAGTGAGCTTGAGTCGTGTATTTGAGTCCAGTCCCTTTCTGACCTGAGTCATACCAGCAATTAATCATAAACTAATCACATTTTTCATCTGTTCAAAATGTACCTTAGATTTGTCAAGTAATACTCTTAACATGAAAGTGGACAAATATGATGCTTTATGCAAATATATGTACAGTATATTTATTAATGGAAATCAATAAACACTAATCAATGGCAGATATTGTCCAGAAACCCTCCCAGGTTCTGACTTTAGCATCAACAATCTGCTCCAATCAGAACATGGCAAACTGCAGCCCAACAGGCAACAACAGCTGTCAGTGTGTCAGAGTGCTGACTTGACTAGGACTTGATCCAGACTGACTGGGACTATCAGAAAGTGGGCATGTCTGTAAAGGGGAGACAGGTGGAGACCCAGAGAACCCATTTACATCCACACATCTGGAGGTCAGAGGTCAGTGCAGTGTTATTTAACCTCCTTGGTGGCGAGCTGGTTTTCTAGCTTCATGTCAGTCTAGCTTTAACGCTGAGCCTGCTACAGCCTCCACAAGATGTATTCAAGACACGACTGTGGGATATTATTGTGTTAACTTTGACAGTATATACAAAATACATATATAGAAAAAACAAGACTGATTGGATTTTATTCACCAGAAGTATAAAACACTACATGCCCCTTATAAATTGAAAAGTAAACACCACTAATTTGGAAAATGTCTTTATTGTTATTTTTGGGTTGCTGGAGAAATGTTATAAATAATTCCTGACAATGATCCTGATATATTTGACTTCAGGACATCTCTGAATACATACATGTTAAAAATCAAACATTTTTACTGTATTAATTAAGAGAAGTAAAAGTCACTAGAAGTGTATGGTTATAGTTTTCCCATGGTCTGGTATTAAAAAAAGTAAACAAAAATCCCCATTAATCATAATACTGAATTGAAATACTTGTAAAATTGTAGTACATATGTATGTATGTATTGTGATAGAATCAAATGGGGAGATGGGTGTATCATCCGAGCCCTCACAAACACACATGTGGTCTCGTGTTCATGGCACAGATCTAAATCTGTGCAACCTGCAGATTGAACAAACATGCTGAGCCTCTTCGGGCTATATTCATGAGCCCTACATAATCCTTGTTATTAGAAGTAAACATTAATCAAACCAGTCAAGCCCTCCACCTTTGTGTGCAAATACAAATCGTGATGAAGAGTGAGAAATAAATATATGCAACTGAGAGATGGAGAGGGTGAAATGACAACAAATAACAAACAGATGCAAGAACAGGAGAGTTAGACAGATAGAGGACGAGAAAGTTTAATTTGAGATAGAAAGACACTGCTGTCTGTCAGCGTGATTGACAGCTGGATCAGCTGCTGTACATAGAAACAAGGAGGCTTCACCTCTGTGTTCGTCCTGCTATCTGCTGCCTGAGTGCACATCTCTTCTCCTTTTTCCTCCCTTATAATTGCTCTCAAACATTGATCTAACAGTGGAAAACCCAGCACAAAAATCAAATAGCAGCACAGGACGGACCTTCAGAATGGCGTCCTGCATCACTGAAGTCAACCACAGCGGCCTCTGTGTCAAGAGGAACTTGTTAAATGCTTGTTACTCAATACTGGTGGGAGTTTATGAAGGGGATATATCAGGCTCATTTCCAGGTCCAAGTATACAATATCGTTTAATGTAAAAAAAAAAAAAAATATTTCATTCATACTGTCTGCCTGAATAGACCTGTATTCTCCATCTGGCTGAAACGCTCCGTTGCAACACCTGACCCGATAAGAGACCCTCCAGAAAAAGCTCAGTATGCTCTGATTGGCTTGTGATTTGGGGGGGGGGGGGGGGGGGGTGTATAGCCTAATCTGTCTGGCTTGTTGAATCACACGTTTCCTGATTCAGGCAGCCCACGAATAACTGACTGTGTCGTCTTATTTCACAGTTTGTGGGTTGGTAACATAGACTGTATAGTATAAGTACTGGATATAGTGACGTCACCGGTTGGTTTGTGGACTGCAGTTTTGAAGTCTGGAGTTCACTGTCATGGTGGTTTTTGACTGTCGCCATCTTGTGTTTTTGCAACCAGAAGTGACACAAGATGGAGCAAAGTACAGCCGAATGCTGAATGAGACATTTTTAGGTGACCAAAATGTTATAATTAACTTTCATGAACTGAAAATACACTCTGAAAGGGTTAACGTTGGAAGACTAAAACACAGAAAACCAGACTAGACAAAGGTGTGGTAGCAACCTGTCAATCACATGGAGGCCCCGCCCTAAATCAGCCTCTCCTTTATGGTCTATTTGACTCTAAATGGACCATAATTGACTAAATGAACATCATGTTGTATTGAAGAAGACTTGAAACTAGTGACCGAGACCATAAACTCATGTTTATAATGTTTACTGAGGTAATCAATCAGAGAGAAGCAGGATCATTTTCTCATAGACTTCTATATAATCAGCCTTCTTTTTGCAACCAGAGGAGTCGCCCCCTGCTGGCTGTTAGAAAAAATGACAGTTTATGGCTCTTCAGCATTGGCTTCACTTTGCAGCACCAGAGGTTTTCATATGATCCCTTTAAAGCATGAAGTGCCATTAATGATAAATAAAACACAAATGAAACACTGCAATAACTATTGCAATAGTTTTGTTCACGTTTCATGTAAAGTGATTGCAGTTAATTCGAGTCTGTGGACGTGGAGTCAGAACCAGTTTCCGGTTATTTATGATCACGTTTCATGTACTGCTCTAAAAGGCTCTACCGAGCAGTGTTTCAGTGCAGTTTATGTCGGAAGCTTTCAGATGATGCAGGAACTTTTTATAGCCTCCCTCAGTGTCAGAGGGAATTAGTAGTAAACTCGGTCTTCTTTGAATTAGGTTTATATTCTACTTATTTGCAACAGGGGAACAACTTATTGCCGGGATTACGTCTTTATCAGAATGATGAGGAAGCATTTTTAATGCCAAGTCAACATATTGGGGCAACTCTTATTACTTTTTCCTGCAATATCTTGCCTGTAATACAATATCTGCATGATGAAACTTGATGGTTCCACTCACCCACCTACACAGCCCCACAGCAGTGTGTGAAATACTCACAAAATTACATCTATTTGATTTGTGTCAAATACATGAATTTCCCTTTTTTGTGCCGCTCAGCACGACTTTTCCTCCAAATGTCCAGCACCATGACACGTCTCCGTTCTGCTAGGTTTAGGAATAGATCAACAAACTACTTAGTTAGGCTTTGGAAAAAATAGACTTGGTTAGGCTTAAACAAACTACCGATGTTCAGTTTAGGAAAAGATTGAGGTTTGGTTTTAAATAACACCAGAATTTGTGCAACTTAAGGATGGATGTTATGTGACAATTATATTTTGACTTGGACTGCAGTCTCATGAAATGTGAAATGTTTTTTTTTTTTTTTTCCCAGGAGGGGGGCTTAAAGAGAAAGGTACTAAAATGTAGTGAATACAGGTGTATTCAGACAGACAGCATGAGAAAAATAATGTTTTCGAACATTAAAGCATGTAAACATGTTCCAGCACAAAATTTCTATGACATCAGTGCTTGAAGTGGAAAAATACATATAGTGTCAGTGCTGGCATGTGCATTATTTCTTTAAGCATGTTATGCTGTCAGTCATAATAATCTGGGATAATCAGGTTTTATTGCTATATAATTATACTCTGGCCATGCCTCTTCTATAGTAGGCCTATAATACTCCACTAATACTCCAACCGGATCATTATAGGGTTAAGGTGGTGTGTTTAGTGTTAACAGTTAAAGTCTATAGCAGGGTATCATTCAGGTCCAGTCAGGATGCTCCTACATATTATTCAGCAGGATAAAGAGACACGCGCTGAATTTCTACAGTTAATAAAAGATATGAGGAGATATTGGGTTTTGGGGTCCTCCACCAACAAAATAACAAAATTATATGGTTTTTAACTTAAAACTATGCAATTTGACATCATTTCATTTGTTATGATTATCATTAATTAAATGTTTATTATATTATTTATACGTATCACAGCCTTCGTCTGAACTTTTAATTCTTCTGGAAATGTTTTCCCTGAAAGAGCAGATTCAAAAATCTTTAAAATAATGTGTCATTAATTATTTGTGTTCACAGATAAAAAAAAAAAAAAGAAGTTATGACAAACAGTTCACTACTTTAAAAAGAAAGGTTTGTCAAGTATTTAATACTCCTATTAGCATGGGAGAGGTACTTGCTATATACAAAAAAGAGTGTCTACATTTATTATTGTAAATCAATAACAACACTAATCAATAACAGATATTGACCAGAAACCCTCCCAGGTTCTGACTTTAGCATCAACAATCTGCTCCAATCAGAACATGACAAACTGCAGCCCAACAGCCAACAACAGCTGTCAGTGTGTCAGAGTGCTGACTTGACTAGGACTTGATCCAGACTGACTGGGACTATCAGAAAGTGGGCATGTCTGTAAAGGGGAGACTGGTGGGGACCCAGAGAACCCATTTACATCCACACATCTGGAGGTCTGGTATGGCATGTGTGGTACCATGGACTCCTTACGGTTTCTAGTTTCATACGTGATGGCATTATATGTTATGTTTATGCGAGCACATTACTGCGTTAACTTTGAAAGGCCTAAAACACAGAAATCCGGTTTGTCCGATTGTGACTATATGCATTCTGAATCTGATATTTATTAAAGGTTTGTTACACGTCTCTACTTATTTGCAGGGTGGTGCAGCTGGTGGAGGCACACAATGATTTAAAGATTACTGAGAACAATTGGTAACAAGTCTTACTGCCAACATACGTAAGTAATGGACGCTGCGTATGCAGTGAAGTGAGCGTATTAAGGAACAAATGAATCAACAGAATAGTTGTCTGCAGTCAAAACTGTTTTGATTAATTAACTTGATAAAGAAAACCAACACAACTGGACTCCCTCCCTCCCCGCCATGATTTAAACATTGAAGAATTACTGTTAAAGCTGCAGGAGAGATACGACTGAACAGAGACAGTTATCCTGTTTACATCAGTGCTTCATATGCATCTTCATGTCATGTCATTCATCTTATCGCTGCATTTAATTCACTAATGTTGAGCCTGTGGATTTATTAAGCTATTTACAATACTGGTGCTAATAACTTTCCAACTGTGCATCTCCTCATTTGTTTTACTTTAATGACATAGTATGGCCTGATATGGCTTCAGCTGAGTCATTCTCCTCAGTCAGGGGCGACTCATCGGTTGTAATCCTGCTCTGTATTTCCTCTCAGCTCACATCAGCCCAGGGATTAGATCATATTTGCATACTTCTGACAGACCTACTTTGCCCTGACGGGGGTAACAGAAAAGTGTCAAGTCATGTGTCCAACAGGGGGAAAAAAAAAAGTGCTGTATCGCCCTTTAAATACCTTTTCTTCAGTCTGTTTTTTAAACCACTGAGTATTCCCTGTAGGTAAAACAATGGCAAGTATGATTTGCAAATGCTGTTTGATGTATTGTGGAGCACCGGGCCATCGTCACTGCTCAAAGCTTTAGCTGACTGGCAGGAAAACGGAGGAGACGAGGCTTCAAACAGTTATTCTCTACTCAGTACACCTCCCAGACTGTCACATTAAAAGAACGTGAGCATCCATATAGATGGATGCTGAAATCAAAAACAGGATGCACTTCTGGGCATATTACTGATAACTGATACGACCAGGCTGGTCTTATACGCTGTTCATAGCAACACCTACAAAAATGAATGTGCTGTAATTCGTACATATCCCCCAAAATCACTTCATATGTAATCCATATCATCATGAACCAGGAAATATAAAGGACCACAGACGCCATGTAGGGAGGAAGTCGGGGTGGACGGGTGGGTCAAAACTCACCAGACTTTCACCCAGGACACGAGGGCTGAGAACACTCACCCATCTCCCAATTCAATACTATCACAATACTTGATTCAATATGTATTGTGATTTTGAAGTACTGTGATTCTCCTAGTATTGCAATTCAATATTAGGATTTTTTGTGTTTTTTCTTTTTTTTAAAGTGTTTGTGTAATGTATACATGTATAATGTAGTGTAAACTACATTATAGAAAAAAAGTTGAATCACATTAATCTTATGAACTTTTATTTTGGAAAATCTCTAAATTAATACAGTAAATCTGACAGTTGATTTTCAGCATGTATGCAGTCAGAGATTTCCCATCAGAAATGTTCTTTGTTAATTTATAAGGGACATGTAATGTTTTATACATCTGGTTTCTACTGAAACTGGTATCTGGTCTCTATGCTGAATAAGATGTTTTTATAATTAACTTTCATAAACTGAAAAGGTTGAAGAGGTGAGATGAAAACACACACAACTCCCAGAGTGGACAACGCCGTGGCGGCGACCTGTCAGACATAATGATATAATAATAATTTACTAAATGAACATCATGCTGTATTGAGGACTTGAAACTAGAGACCATAAACTCATGTTTCCAATGTTTACTGAGTTAATAAATCAAGTGAGAAGTTGGCTCGTTTTCTCATAGACTGCTGTCAGTAACCAGAGGAGTCGCCCCCTGCTGGCTATTAGAAAGAATACAAGTTTAAGACACTAAAGCATTGGCTTCGCTGTCCGACCCGGAGGTTTCCCATTGCTCGAACACCGCAGTCACCTACCACGTCTTAACCAAACTCACTCTAACCAAGTCTTCACACAGCGAACGATGGGTCCCCTACTGTGTTTCTGCAGATCTGTTTTGGATTTGAAAATGTTAGGATTTCATTAAATGCCTCAGCGCAGCCTGTGTGCTAAGTCAGTCCTCAAGTCCGGAGCCATTAGGATGCGATTCCCTCCAACAGTACAGAGGGAATGGCAGGCGTTCCCAAAATAGCACGAGCCTTGTTAAATATTTCAGTAACTCAGATGGTAGCATGAGGAGGAGGAGCAGCAGCAGAGAAATAAAACAGGAAAATAAGCCCCAAACAAACACACAAGTGCAGAATGATCAAGCAGTAAAAAAGTTATTGAGTCATGTCAGAAAAGTTTCTTGATCTTTGCGCTTGTTTCGAACAATGATGCTTTAGTTTGCATTGATTGTGAGATAGAGAGAGGGAGGAGGGGAGGAGGAGGAGGAAGAAGAGGAGGAGGAGAGGAGGAGGAGGAGGAGGAGGAGGAGGAGGAGGAGGAGGAGGAGGATGAGAAGGAGGCTCTGAGGGCAGAAAATACCAGAGAGAGAAAGTATGCTTCTTAAAACCGTACAGTAAAGTCGCCAAAGCCACAGTTGCCATGTTTTGGACACAAACAATATCCCACACACACACACACACACACACACACACTGTAAACTCATTTGACTCCCAACCACATTCGCCGCCTCATCAAACCTAATGGAGGACTGGGCTCCTGCTGGGTTTGGGCTGGAAGTGGATTTTATAGCTGGAAGCTGGAGGTAGCCGTGTGGTCAGAACGTATGGAGGCTTTGCATCGGCATCACGCATTTAGTCTGGCACCATCTTTAGGCCACATACCACACTTATCCTTCATTTGATGCCAGTTTTCCACTGAATCCTGTAGCAGTACTGGCACCAGTTAGCGAGACGCTGCTGCACAGATGGGTATTGTTATTGTTAGAATTTCATCAATACTACAACTCATTGATACTAATACTACTTTTGATACTCCAGTGGTTAGGTCCTGGATCTGTCCAGGGTGACCCCACCTTCACCTAGTGTCAGCTGGGATCAGATCCAGCCCCCCACAACCCCGAGACCCTGAATAGGATAAGCACTACAGCTACTAGATGGATGGATTATACTATTTAAAAAAGAATGCATCAGAAAAAGGAATTATTATTATTATTATTAGAAAGAAAGAAATTATAAAAACAATTATAATTTATATATATTTCAGATAAAAAGCAAAGTCACTATATAAACTCAATACATTTTTTAGATACGTGGCAAACTAAGCTAAACAGACTGTGTGTGTGTGTGTGTGTGTGTGTGTGTGTGTACTTTAAGCATGCCATAGCATGATAATAAATTACACCAAAATGTTAAAAAGTACCAATAAAAGAACTGATAACGTTGGACCTCATCAATACCACAGCCTTTAATAATTTAGCCTGTTGAACGCCGGGTTTCAGAACCGATCCCGACACTGAAAAAGTCACAAATTTGAATTTTTGATCTTTGATCTAATCTATCGCCGCTCTCCTGACACTTTGGCCATCCACTCTGAGTGAAACCTCCCTTTTATCCCAGTGGTTAACAGAGAATCAATAATGTGCACTTGATGAACATCGGTTTGAGTACGACAGCTCATTACGCTCCCTGCATACATAATGCATTTAGCACAGAAACAGATGTTAACACTGAACGGCGTGCAGGTGGAGGAGGAGGTGATGATGATGATGATGATGATTACAGACGATTTACTGTGAATAAACAGTAATGACCAATCATGCTTGTTCCTGTTTAGCAGCTCCCCAGCACGGTTACTAAAGTCATGTCGGGATGCTCAGGTCACAGGTCATATTGTACAAGCTAATCCATCAAATTTACAGTTTTGAAATTTAGATGTTTTGTATATTTGATCAATGACAGAATAATGCATCCATGAGAACTTTAAATAGAGCAATCCACCAACACTGTACTCTTATAATACAGCAGCCTGGACCCTGATTTTGTATTTTTCTGGTGATTTGAGTGAATCATGAACATTTCAAGGGGTTTGAAATAAACTCCAAATGAGGATCTCTTCCTGTTTCGAAGATATAGCCGTCATTGGAAACCACTGAACCATCTGTCACTCAAACTCTTTCTATCATTAATTTATGGATACAGATGCACCTGATTTGACTGTTGACTGTCGGGCCATTAAAACGCCGTTATCAGTTGCTATAAGCCCCATAGATGTTGGGCATTAGGGGCCTACAACACCTATTACGTTGTAAAAATTTTGAAGTTAAAACATTAAAACTGGATGAAACGTCACACGCTGAACACAAACAAAATGGCTTCTTTAGGTTTAGGCCACAAAACTGCACCTTTTTTAGGGTCTTTGGGTTAAAACCACTATGAACGGGGACCCTGGCAGCTCAGCTGGTAGAGCGGTCACTCATATCACAAGGCTGAGTCCTGACCACGGCGCCGCGGGTTCGAGTCCGGCCTGTGGCCCTTTCCACAATGTCAATGTTTGTGTCCCATCCATCGTCCTCGACCTCCAACCCATGATGTCCAGACTAAAGCGCCGAACATCCACTTCTGCTCCTGTCTTGTGTCCTTTCATCCCTTCATTCAGTGATTTACCATGTGATGATAAAACTTACTAGTGGGTGTAGTAGGCCCCTACTGCCCCACATCTATGGGAGTTATAGTGACTGATAACACCTGTCTAATAGCCTGAGAACGGTATAATTGGCTGAAAAATTACATGAACTTAACTATATCAGTTTGGGAAATAATCAGCTCTTAAATCATACAAAAGACATTTCAACTGAAAACACTTTGATTAGATTTAGCTTTTATTAAAAAAATATATATATATAGACATAGATATAGAGATATATATAATAAATAGCAAAGCCAATAACAATATGTTGAGCTTTTCAGAGTAGGAAGCCAAGCACCACACTGATGAAAATTAATAACGAGTCTGAAAAAGATCTGCCTCCCAAAAATACTCTGATGGCAGGAAAATTACAGCACTGTGCAAAAACTGTAGTATATCTGTAGGATAAAATCTGATTTTATAACAGTTCTACGAATCCACAGTTAGGAAGAATAGGCTTTATGGCGCGGCCATGTCTTTTAGTCCATAGGTCAGTGGTTAATCCAGATGCTTCAGTCATAATGAGACAACTGAACTGAGCTTCATGCAGACGATGTGCGACTGTGTGAGAAGACGAGTGTGTATCTGAAGTTTACAAGGATGTTAAAAGTAGGTCAGCATCAGCGATTTCCCAACACAAACTCTCACATCTAATAATAGAAGCACAAGAGTTTCTGAAGAACAACAGAAGCAGCGAGACATGAAGAGGATGACTGCTGGAGAGAAGGGAGGAAAAGATGGACAGACAGAGTAGAGGACGAGGACACAACACTGAAAAAACAAGAAACAAAAGACAGACGGGGGATGAGTGTGACCACCACCATGTACGACCGCTTTAATATGACACACACACACACACACACACACACACACACACACACACACACTCAGTGCTGAAGGCAGGTTAGTATTGATCGGTTCTTGGAAGTGCATGCTGCGGTCGGTCTGTCGGTCAGCCATTTATGAGGGTCCATCCATCAGCTATCCATCCTTCCATCCATCCATCCATCCATCCATCCATCCATCCATCCACCATCCTTCCATCCATCCATCCATCCTTCCATCCATCCATCCATCCATCCATCCATCCTTCCATCCATCCATCCATCCACCTTCCATCCATCCATCCATCCATCCATCCTTCCATCCATCCATCCATCCACCTTCCATCCATCCATCCATCCTTCCATCCATCCATCCATCCATCCATCCTTCCATCCATCCATCCTTCCATCCATCCATCCATCCATCCATCCTTCCATCCATCCATCCATCCATCCTTCCATCCATCCATCCATCCTTCCATCCATCCATCCATCCATCCATCCATCCATCCATCCATCCATCCATCCTTTCCATCCATCCATCCATCCATCCTTCCATCCATCCATCCTTCCTTCCATCCATCCATCCATCCATCCATCCTTCCATCCATCCATCCCTCTACTTGCACATTCAGTTACATTACTCATCCTGCCCTGACCCCATTTATCTGTCCATTTTCCTTCCAACTCTTACTGTGACTGGATGTACGGTGTTTTTGTCAGAAGTAACATTAAAACCACAGATGTGTCGCTCATTCACTACTAATACTACTACTATTCCCGAATTTCCCTCCGGGGTTCATCTTATCTTATCTTATCTTACTCCCTACTCACTGTACGTTGTCTATATAATGAGCTCATTGGCAACAATTTCTATAAAAAAAAAAAAAAAGTTAGATAAAATGAATAAAAACAAACACTGAATGGACACAAGTAGAAAGAGGAACATGTAGCATCTGAAGAGCCAGATGTTCTTTCTCAGGAGCTGGTGGAGACCAAACTGGAGCTGAGAGAGGTTGAGTATTGGGTTTGCAGTGCAACGGTCCTACATGACAGCTAATGCTGCTACATGTCCACGTTAGTACAGAAAGAGGAGCTACTCAGGATGAACCTGCTTCCAGAACAAAAGCACCATTCAGTTTTACCACAGGATGAGTTCAGTTCAAAACATTATAAGCTCTATTACATATCTGGCTTTTGGTTGCATTTTGGCAAGAAAACATCCAATCAGAGAGCTTAAAATTCAGTCTAATGAACCTGGCCTCTTCTTCAGAACACAACGTTTCGTACGATAATATGAAAAGTTACGAATGTGAATTACAGTACATTTTGTAGGTATAGCTACGAACTGTATACAAGACCAGCCTGTGTTATGACGCCATGTCAGCTTTGTAAGGTGACAGATGATATGTCAACGTCTTGCTCTGCTGCCACCGAGTGGTCATAAAAATCTATCAAAAATATATTAATTCAACTTTAAAAACACATGCAAGGAAAAAAATTATAAAACATTTCTTATTGCTGCTGTTATGAACCAGCTCATTTGCACAGCAGTTTGTGAAATAGTCGTGACATTAAAGGCACTGTTTCATCTATATAGACATGAAATTCACTTTTTTTTTCCATGATGATCAGCACAAAATCAGTTTGTATGTAATCCACGTAACTGCGAACCAGGAAGTAGAGAGAGTGGCGAATCCAAAACACTGGACCGCCCAGGAGGCCGGTGTTTGTGTCCCGAGTGAACCCACAAGTCAAAGTTGATTTATTTATCACTTGTTGTGTGTTATTTCAACCCAAACCACGATCTCCTCCTGAAGCCGACTAAAGAGTTTATTTTGACATTGACATTGCTGTTGATTTGTAGGAAAAAGCACGAAAACTACGTAAGTCTTGATGCATGTCATAGAAAAACAGGGAAATTTGTGTCTGTACAAACCAAATGGATTAAATTTCGTGACTATTTCTCAATGTGCTGTGAGACTGTGTTGAACGGACATAACTGAAGAGAAAACAGCAGATTATAGATAATTTCCAACAGACTCAAAGTAGGTAGACCGCATAGAAAGTGGCTTTTTAAAAGAAGCAGATATCACAGTAAAGACACTTCTGGACTCTCTTCAAAACAGACTTTTCCACCAGATCTGCTCCGCTGTATAAAATGGAAAATACGTTGCCAGAAATGGTCTTGTTTATTCATAGCAATTACGTTAATGTCTCCAAATGTATGTGCTAATGATTTATTGATGTTGAAATGCTGCACGTAGCACCATTAAATCCATCTAGCCGCCAAGCCCTTCCAAATAATCCTTGCTAAAGACTGTTTGTAGGAAAGGCTGACCCGGCTCCATCCATCCTTCCATCCATCTTTCCATCCATTAACCCTCCATGTCATTAGTTCACTCATCTTTCCACCCACCCACCGGCCATCCTTCACTCCTCTCCTTCCTTTATGAGGGCTGGTGTCTAGCTCTCATTAGCCAACCGTCTCTCTCTCCCCTCACCCCATCACCTTTGCCGGATCCAGGGAGTGCATTAGCCGATTAAACAGAGAGAGGGAGATGAAGCACCTCCTGTTCATGTGCCAACTCCCTCCAGCTACGTTTCCTTCCTCCTCCCATCTTCTTCAGTACTTCTCAGTTTTATTGCACCCCCTCTCTCAGTTTCTCTCTTAAGTGCCTGCTAGATTTCAGTGGGAATGTGTTTTCTCTTTGAACAAATTTCCTAAAGTTTACAGTCTCTTATCGGCCTTTTCCATCTCTGTGCTTCTATCTCTCCTGCTCCTCTCTCTATTTCAATCATAGTCGTGGTCGTTTTCACAAAGCTTTTGCTTTTCATGCCCCTGCTGTTTGCTTAATCTGTCTTCAGATTCGGTTTTCATTCTGTGTCTCTGGGCTACTTTGGCTCTCTGTGACTGAATCTCTCATTTTCCTTCATCTTGCCGACGCCCACTTTTAAAGCTGAATCTTGTTGTCTCCCTTTGGTCCATTTTTATTTCTACATATCAGCCTCTGATGAAGTCTTCATTTGTTTACGAGCAAGCTGATATGTAGCTGGATATAGACCATAGACTGTATATAAAGCTGGACGATGCGTCTCCACTTCCTCCTCAGTCTGTGCAGTACTGATCGGGGAGTATCGAGGTCACGCCCACACATCCACCCGAACCCGAAGAGACCAGGCTCAAAGGTTTCTGGACCGACGAGACAAAGATGATGGAGAAAGAAAGGATCAGCAGCTCCTCTGTGAAACCCGGTGGAGGTAATGTCCTGGTTGGGCTGCATGGCTTCTTCTGGGACGGATCAATGATCTGCATTGATGATGGAACACATGATGGCAGCAGCTAAATGAACTCAGAGGTCTACAGAAACATTTAGTCTGACAGTTTAAAGAGAGATGAACCAAACTGATCACGGGGATAAGCGGTTGACGATGGATGGATGGATTATTTTTATTTAGAATATATAAGTGCACTGCAGTGTAGCTTGGAGAGACAGACCATAGGTGTTGTTCAATAAATGTTTACTGAAGCTGAGAAATTGTGTGTATCATTTCAATATAGGTATCACTATCGGTATCAGGACTGAAAAAGTCGGTGCATCACGGATGTGTACTGGGACGTTTTAGTCCCATCCACCACCATGGACGGAGAGGGCTTTATGACCTAAACTGCAGCCAGCCACCAGGGGGCGATCCAGATGTTTTGACTGTCATGTCCTCCATCTTTATATACAGTGAATGATATAGACTGAGCTGAATGTTGAATATGATGAATATGCTTTCACACTGGGTGAACTTTCACCCAAAAAGTGCATCAGCAAGCAGCCAGAGAAGCCAGTCACCTGAATTTATTTTCTGTCACTCGGCTGCAGAGACCTTTTTTCTCAGCGTTGAAAAACTTGACTGGAGTTGACATTTGTAGTGGCAGGACAGCTCAGCGAGTTGTGATACCACTGGGGCTGAAGAGCCATCAGCCAGCTCAAACTGTCAAACATAGAGCGACTCAGCAATGATTTAGTGGTGTCAAACTGGAGTTAGAAATCAGAGGATTCACAGCACTGTCAGCCATCTAATGCTGCAGGCACGTGGTGTGAGAAGCAGAGATGAATCTAATCAGACAGACGCTTCAGATTAAAACTGAGACAAAAAGAGGAGAGAGTCACAGTCAGCCACTGAGCTTCCTCTGTCCTCATCCACCGTGGTCTCATGGAGGACATGGGGACAGCACACCACACCACCACACACCAGGACGGGTTGATCAGCTGTATATATACTGTACATACAGCATACTGTTCAATTCAGTGAGTTGTTATTCATTATCAAAATAATCAATCATACACCAACAATTTGGCACAAAATGGTCAAACCTAACAGGAATTACTATTCGTCTTTTTTTAATGTGGCAAAAAAACTTAAACAGGAATTCAAATTATATAGTATATAAACATAGAACTTAATCGAATAGATCGGCCCCATTGTCACTGATATCAACCTGAGTCAGTACCGGCCCGATACCCGATCCAGCTACCTGAGTCAGCACCGGCCCGATACCCGATCCAGCTTCCTGAGTCAGTACCGGCCCGATACCCGATCCAACTACCTGAGTCAGCACCGGCCCGATACCCGATCCAGCTTCCTGAGTCAGTACCGGCCCGATACCCGATCCAGCTACCTGAGTCAGTACCGGCCCGATAAATTTAGTATACCCCCCACCGATCCAGCTACCTGAGTCAGTACCGGCCCGATACCCGATCCAGCTTCCTGAGTCAGTACCCCCCCCCCGATACCCGATCCAGCTACCTGAGTCAGTACCGGCCCGATACCCGATCCAGCTTCCTGAGTCAGCACCGGCCCGATACCCGATCCAGCTACCTGAGTCAGTACCCCCCCGATACCCGATCCAGCTACCTGAGTCAGTACCGGCCCGATACCCGATCCAGCTTCCTGAGTCAGCACCGGCCCGATACCCGATCCAGTTACCTGAGTCAGCACCGGCCCGATACCCGATCCAGCTACCTGAGTCAGCACCGGCCCGATACCCGATCCAGCTACCTGAGTCAGCACCGGCCCGATACCCGATCCAGTTACCTGAGTCAGTACCGGCCCGATACCCGATCCAGCCTCCTGAGTCAGCACCGGCCCGATACCCGATCCAGTTACCTGAGTCAGCACCGGCCCGATACCCGATCCAGCTACCTGAGTCAGCACCGGCCCGATACCCGATCCAGCTACCTGAGTCAGCACCGGCCCGATACCCAATCCAGTTACCTGAGTCAGCACCGGCCCGATACCCGATCCAGTATCTGAATGCAAGTTTTCAGCTGATCAGCTGACTGGTGACCAGCTGAATAAATCTCATATCTCTGCTTTTTAGCCAGGTCACATTTCCACATGTGACAGTTTCACCTCAGTACACACCAGCATAATCAATAACACACACACACACACACACACACACACACACACACACACACACAATAACCTTTTAATCAGACAGTTATTATATGATTCATTCCTGTGATGCTGCTACTCAGAGTGACCACACTGACCGGTTCACATGTCTGTAAAGGGGAGACTGGTGGGGACCCAGAGAACCCATTTACATCCACACATCTGGAGGTCAGAGGTCAAGGGACCCCTTTAGAGGGAGAGACAGAGAGAGAGAGAGAGAGAGAGAGAGAGAGAGAGAGAGAGAGAGAGAGAGAGGGAGAGAGAGAGAGAGAGAGAGAGAGAGAGAGAGAGAGAGAGAAGAGAGAGAGAGAAGAGAAGAGAGAGAGAGAGAGAGAGAGAGAGAGAGAGAGAGAGAGAGAGAGAGGAGAGAGAGAGAGAGAGAAGAGGGAGAGAGAGAGAAGAAGAGAGAGAGAGAGAGAGAGAGAGAGAGAGAGAGAGAGAGAGAGAAGAGGGAGAGAGAGAGAGAGAGAGAGAGAGAGAGAGAGAGAAGAGAGAGAAGAGGGAGAGAGAGAGAGAGAGAGAAGAGAGAGAGAGAGAGAGAGAGAAAGAGAAGGGGAGAGAGAGAGAGAGAGAGAGAGAAGAGAGAGAGAGAGAGAGAGAGAGAGAGAGAGAGAGAGAGAGACAGAGGGAGAGAGAGAGAGAGACAGACAGAGAGAGAGAGAGACAGCGAGAGAGAGAGAGACAGGGGAGAGGGAGAGAGAGAGAGAGAAGCAAGACATGACAGAAGTACAGAGACAAACAGATAAAGCTCAGCCTTGTGACAGTGAAGGCATCAGGACACAGGCATCACTGTGTGGTAGTGTGTGTGTGTGTGTGTGTGTGTGTGTGTGTGTGTGTGTGTGTATGTGAACTGCAGTGACGCATCGACACACTGCACACAAGAAGAAGAAGAAGAAGAAGATCTACCTTTATTAGTCCCACAGTGGGGAAATTCAATTTACACTCTGTTTAACTTATACATGGTACATGCACACAAACACACACACACATGCAGTAATGGAGAGATGTAGAGTGATGGGGCTGCTCAGACAAGCGCCCCGAGCAGTTGGGGGTTTGGTGCCTTGCTCAGGGGCACCTCGGCAGTGCCCTAGAGGTAAACTGGCACCTCTCCAGCTACCAGTTCACACTCAGTTTTGGTCCATGTCGGGACTTGAACCGGTGACCCTCCGGTTCCCAAGCCAACTCCCTACAGACTGAGCTACTGTCGCCCCCACAAGAAAGTATTAAATGTGTGTCTGTGTGTATAGATGCATGAATTCCACTGATGCATCACTGAGTGGTAGGTGTGTGTGTGTGTGTGTGTGTGTGTGTGTGTGTGTGTGTGTGTGTGTGTGTGAAGGATGGGACACACACACACACACACACACACACACACACACACACACACACACACACACACACACACACACACACAGAAATGTGAGCATGTATTGTACTGCAGTCGTTTTATAACTAATCTGAGGTGTGTGTGTGTGTGTGTGTGTGTGTGTGTGTGTGTGTGTGTGTTGCTTGGTCAGTGCCTGAAGTCAGCAGCAGTGCTGTGTGTGTGGTCATGTGTATTTCTCTCTCTCCACAGTAACAGCCTCATGTGATCAATGGTTATATTGAGAATCCATCCACCAGTTTATGGCCATTTTCTAACATCTCATCACGACGTGTGTGTGTGTGTGTGTGTGTGTGTGTGTGTGTGTGTGTGTGTGTGTGTGTGTGTGTGTGTGTGTGTGTGTGTGTGTGACAGACAGAGAGAGGCATCTGAGGAAAAGTGAAGGCAAATCTTTGAATATGAAGGACTTTTCTATCTAATATCAGTAATATCTAATGATCTGCACATCTTTGCACTGACACTCCAGCTGCGTTATGTATTTACAGGGGACAAATCTCATTTTCATCTACATTTTGGTGTCTGGAGGGACATCTAGAGCAGAAAGCATGTGATTCATCAAGCCAATCAGATACGGCTGCCCTTCCACCAGCCAATCACAGCAAACTGGCCTTTTTCTTAAAGAGACAGGTGCTAAAATGGAGGAGTGTTTCAGGCAGAAAGGCAGCAATAAAAAACAGATAATAGATTTCTGGACTGTTCAACCACCTAACAAAAACAGCATGCAAACACTTAAGGAGTGGATGTTGAAGAACATGGGATCTATTGTTTTACTGATGTTTTTACTGTCATCAAATTGGTATCTAGAATCGTTTCACTGGTATCAATATTTCAACCAAAGTGGTGGCTGATCAGCTGATACTGACGTCTCTTCGAGCCATGTTGTCAAAAATCATCTACGGGTTTATAATGAAACCGGCTGATGTCACAACTTTAGAGCCACTCAATCACTAATATTACCAAATACTCAACGATAACTTCTTTTCTCAACACCATCACTGTAGAGAATAGATCGCTGTGCTAACACACACACACACACACACACACACACACACACACACACACACACACACACACACACTGCTCTGTCTAGTCCAGCTGAATATTCCTGCACTCCAGAGGACCTTTAATTAAAAAACTGAATCAATGGCTGTTTCTCATCTCGGCTCTGTGGAGGCTCGTTGTGTCGACACTCTACACTGACCTGCTTCCCACTGCTGCCACACACACACACACACACACACACACACACACACACACACACACACACACACACACACACACACACACACACACAGTTATACAAATAGGCCGACACATGCACACGCACACGAACACACATATTTGTCTGTGTCACTCCAAACTCCTGCGATTGGTCCGAGAATGACAGATTGCGTCTGCCGAGGTTGTGTGTCAACCACAGGTCAGACACATTACAGACACTCGCAAATGAATGCAGAGGCACGAACACACACTCACACACACAGCTTCCTCTGATTGAACACACCCGTCCTCAGATGCTCGGTAAATAAAAGCCGGGGTGTTTCACCGAGACGACACAGCGGAGAGAACAGGTGCACATTTGATTCAGGCATCTTACCGAGGCAGCCTGATGGCCATGAAGGTGCACGGCGTCATAAGCCATATTTTTAACTCGCCGAGATAAGCTCGTGTAAATTTGTCTTCGTACCGAAAGACAATTCCTCCCCGATTTTGACACCGCTGTGTGCGCTGTGATGAAACAATATATATATATATATATATATATATATATATATATATATATATATATATATATATATATATATATATATATATATATAAGCACTTCATATATATATTTGAATTTGTCCTTACATTTTGCAACCTAAGCACATAAAGAAATGCATAAAAGAAAGCAAACAATCAGTGTTAGTGCTGCTTGTAGTTGAGAGTGAATGCTCTCTTTTCTCTGCTCATTTTAACATTAAACTGCAAACTACAAGCTACTGTGCAATGATTTAAAGGCAGCCAGTCCCAGTAACGCCTGCATTAATAATAATAATAATAATAATAATAATAATAATAATAATAATAATGGAACGTGTCCACAGCCTCATTCCTTTCCACACCTACCGTTCACTGTCTATGTAAGCAGCCATGTAATGCGATCTGGCAGCGTGGCAGCGTGATTCAAGAGACGGACCATCACCTCGCCCGTCCTTATTTGCATAAAGTTGAGATCTGGGCTACTTTCTGTAAACTAGGGTCATCCGATGTGACGCGCTGCCTGAACTGCATGGCTTAGTTCTTGCATCAAACATATTTTGAGTTATTTTCATAATACAAGAGAAGAAAGTTTCCAAACAAGCCACCATGTTGGTTCCAGTTTGAAAGCTGGGAGCAGCTGCCCACCGGGGAAAGGGTTACTGTAGCAGCCACGGTGGTGCGTTCACTGTCTCCAGTTCACCATCGGGAGAGTTACTGTAGCAGCCACGGTGCTGCGTTCGCTGTCTCCAGTTCACCATCGGGAGAGTTACTGTAGCAGCCACGGTGCTGCGTTCGCTGTCTCCAGTTCACCATCGGGAGAGTTACTGTAGTAGCCACGGTGCTGCGTTCGCTGTCTCCAGTTCACCATCGGGAGAGTTACTGTAGCAGCCACGGTGCTGCGTTCGCTGTCTCCAGTTCACCATCAGGAGAGTTACTGTAGCAGCCACGGTGCTGCGTTCGCTGTCTCCAGTTCACCATCAGGAGAGTTACTGTAGCAGCCACGGTGCTGCGTTCGCTGTCTCCAGTTCACCATCAGGAGAGTTACTGTAGCAGCCACGGTGCTGCGTTCGCTGTCTCCAGCTCACCGTCAGAAGAGTTACTGTAGCAGCTGCGGTGCTGCGTTCACTGTCTCCAGTTCACCATCAGGAGAGTTACTGTAGCAGCCACGGTGCTGCGTTCGCTGTCTCCAGTTCACCATCAGGAGAGTTACTGTAGCAGCCACGGTGCTGCGTTCGCTGTCTCCAGTTCACCATCAGGAGAGTTACTGTAGCAGCCGCGGTGCTGCTTTCGCTGTCTCCAGCTCACCGTCAGAAGAGTTACTGTAGCAGCCGCGGTGCTGCGTTCGCTGTCTCCAGTTCACCATCAGGAGAGTTACTGTAGCAGCCACGGTGCTGCGTTCGCTGTCTCCAGTTCACCGTCAGAAGAGTTACTGTAGCAGCCACGGTGCTGCATTCACTGTCTCCAGTTCACCGTCAGGAGAGTTACTGTAGCAGCCGCGGTGCTGCGTTCGCTGTCTCCAGTTCACCATCAGGAGAGTTACCGTAGCAGCCATGATGTTGCGTTCACTGTCTCCAGTTCACCGTCAGAAGAGTTACTGTAGCAGCCGCGGTGCTGCGTTAGCTGTCTCCAGTTCACCATCAGGAGAGTTACCGTAGCAGCCATGATGTTGCGTTCACCGTCCCCAGTCTCCCCTGCACATTTATTGCCGGTGGCTTCATGCCGCTGTAGCGTAACTTCAGTGAGTTTCCGACAGACCGTGTGTGTGGTGGTGAGTGTGTGTGTGTTGGTGGTGTTATAGCTGTGAGCGTAGCTGTAGCAGACAGTGTGTGTTCAGTTTATTTGTCGGTGAATAAATGCTACGAGGCTACAAGCTACAACTCCTCAGCTGGAAGTCCAGAGCTACTTCCTGTATCTGCGCCGGCTCTCTCTTAAGGTGGACCGGCTTTTCTGTGTGAAGGGTGTGAAGTGAACAGCCTCTCCTCTGAGTTTTTCTCAGCTTTTTAATTAATTATTATTTGTTTTACCGATAGCATTAATTAGTTAAAATGCTTAATGTTGGTTAGCGATTAACAGTTAATTATTAGCGTAGCGTAGCATATTTACGCATTTGTCTGCAGTCAGTACAGACTACATATTGTGCATTATTGTGTCATTCATACGCCTTTTCATACATATTCTGTTTGGATTTTCTGAATGAGGCCTTATTCCAATATTTTCCCATTAAGACATGAGATACACGCTGATATTATTCAAATTATTGTCTTTTTCAGCATCAAGGTAAGATACGCAATATTTTGTGTATGTAAACATAGTCATCGTCAGTGCACAAGAACTTCTTAAGGCTGTTTTTATCATTCAATTTGTTACTGAATTATTCATAACTACTTAATGTCATTGAAAATATGCTTAGGATTTGAACTTTTCAAGATGAATATATATGATATACTGTATGAAGCAGCCTTGCATCTTTTCCCTGTAGTCATTAGCTAAATGAGTACAAGACAGAACTGGTATGTGTCTGCTTCACATCACAACACACTACAGCCTTAATGCAGCATCAGTGCAAACATTTTACTCTTCACACTGTCAACATGTTAACATACAGTATTGTAGACAATATGAAATATGCTTTCCCTAATATGATTAATTGTACTAAGTTAGTATTTGGTATTAAATAAAATGGTGTGTTTTACCTCTGGGATATATTTCTTGCATCCAAGCCAAGATCTGTTGTTTGTTTCCACGGTAACGGTGCTTCAGGTGAAACAAGACGTCTATTTCTGAGCCGTCTACACTGCCTACTGTGCGTTGTTCTTGGCACCAGATAGGAGACGAGAGTCTTCACCGATTCTCATCCATCACCTACCGCGCTGCCATCTCTATTCATCTGACCAAATTTAGTGCTCACAGTCTCACTCTGCTTAATAGTTATATGTTAAACCAGCGCTGGATCGGGCAACTTTCTGCTCTGCTTCACTCTTCTCGGCACCTTTTCCTCATCTATTATTTTTTTTATTGATAGGACGAGACAGGAGTGAAGACTCGCTCAGTTTACCCGTCATGACCTGACCTGACTGTTTTGTCGTGCAGTGTCAGAAAGGGGACCCAACTGTTAAAGCTGGGATACGCAGATTGGAGAAAAGCTGATTTTAAGTAATATCTATAAAATGATCACTGACAGAAGTGCATGAGACAAGTAATCTGAAAAAAAAAACAGGCGCCTCCGTGTCCTCCGGTAATGACATCTAGGCATTATCCACAAACGAGGCAGCGCTGATCAAAAATGAATCAATATTCTGTTACTGTCATGACTTTTTCTCTTTTTTCAGAAACATCTTGTAGTTACTGTTTAGCTGTAAAATGAACCGGCAGCCATGTTGAGATCAGCTGAGGAAACACCAAGCACCGCCCACCAGCTTCTCATTTTTCAGCTAAACTGTAGCTACAAGATGTTTCTGAGAACATCTGAAATAATCTTTACAGTAACAGATTATTGATTCATATTTGATCAGCGCTGCCTGGTTTGACCATCTGAACAAAGTCTGAACGGGATAGACAGCTGCCTCCATTGAAAGAACAACCAATAGAAACACTCTCTCTCTCTGAAATGACCTGTGATTGGTCAACGTCTCCTGTCACAGGTTAGATTTATTAAAGCCTGAAAACAGAGCCATGAGGAGGTGCAGAAGTCTAGTTTTCCCTCAGAACACTTGAATTACCATACGCTGAAAGAGTAGTATGGACTTTTTGCTCAGTGATGCTAAAAATATTTTTGCCTACTGCCCCTTTAATAACATCAAGTATCAGCAGTCCCGGTAGCCAAGCTTTTGAAGACGAGGTGTTTTGGCAGGGACTTAGACTGTTAGAACCATTTTACCCTCAGAGCAGCAGTACATTGGGAATGGGCCACATTTTGTGATATTACACAATATGTTCCAGTTTGTTTATTTCATAATAAATATTGAGAAAAATCAACCAAAAGCTCATGACTCAGTATGTCTAATACATACATGATCCAGTCTGTGGGAATTTCTTCCAGTCCTCCTCCTCTCGCAGCCAGACGGTCCAAACAGACTGAAGACAAAAGTGCTGGGCGATGCTGGCAGTAAGGAAAGTCCACTGACACTCACATTTCGACATTATCGATGTTTGCTGGGGCTCAGTGGCTTCAGAAGGCAACAACAAGACGGAGAGCTGCCCCCTCTGTCTTATTGCTGGCGCTGTTTGACCCAGATCCATTGGGTGTGCGAGCGTCTGAGTGGCTGCCTGGTCCTACATTAGATATGAGAACGCCATGCTAGTGTTCAACTCGATTATGCGGATGACAGGAGAGCATGGATGGCTTTATGGGCCAAGCAGCGGGGACTCGAGAACCAGTAAACCGGAGTCCTGTTTGATGTTTGCTCACAGAGATAGCACAAAGTGGGAAGAGCGTGTGATTTCTTTACACTGAAATGTAAATCCGCCTCGGCAAACAACTGCGCGATGGCTTATGTCTGCAACACAGCCACGGATTCAGTGAGCCGAGCTCTGGTTTCTCCAAAGCATTTGGAGTTTAAGTAAGCCCACTGTGCAGTTAGTCAGTACACAGCGAATGGTGATCTGGGAGCTTTCTAGAAAGCAGTTAATATCTGCAGTAAAGTGTTTGAAGCTCACCAACAGACCAACATGTCAACATACCACGAAAAGCAGCTTAGTAAACAAAAGGTGGTCTACTTGGTTGTCCAAAATGTGAGCATGCATTTCAAGCAGTTCTTTGAGAAAACAAAAGGGATTGCACACACAAATAGGTAGGACAATTGTGTTGTATTTGTGACAAAAAGGCAGCGCTAAAGAGGAAAACATGAATGGTCTCGGTCTTCACCCCTGCTGCGTGACAACAGCACAATGCTTGAAATGGAAATGTGTCCTTTATGCCTGAACATACTACAATACACAAGCAAAGATCATTTTAGAGCTCATATTATTGCTGTACTGAGGAGACAGGACGGGTTTGTCTTATAGGGCAGACAGCAGGGGCCAGGCTTAATTTGATCCGCTACACCCTCATCCTCCGCAGAAACAAATGCCCTTATTGTTGCAGCTGAAGCTCCATAACAAGCCTCCATTTCATAAAGCGCCTCCAGAAGCAGGCTACAAAACTGTGCTTCAGAATCAGAAAGTTGCTGATATGTGGCGAAGTAGAGATAAAGCCAGTGTACTGTGGTGGTTGTGTGATATAAAGAGGACCTCAAAGTGCTTCACATCTACTAGATAACACACTAGATTTCTCTCAGTGTTTTCTCTCTCTGTCCTGTACACACACACCGACGTCTGACTACTCTCAGTACCACGATGATTTCTGATCAGGTGATTTCTGATGAGGTGATTTCCATATCTGTTAAGATTAAGGTTCTTTTCCATCGCCTTTGTTGGGAGGACAGTCCTCAACACACCTGATGTTGTTGGGGTATGATGAAATAGGAGGACGGTGTGTTTGTCTAACAGGTAACTGAAGCTGCATTGATAAGTGGGGTTGGGATGAAACATGGCCCATATACAGTACATGCTGTGGATGGGATTAAAATCACTGAGCAGGTAAAGGTGAAATCACCCCACCTCCCCCGGAGAAGTACATTCAACCCAGTTTAGTCTGTCTGTCTGTCTGTTAACATATCGGCAGGGGGTAGGGAATAGGTGCGAGACGTTCATAAAATTCACAGTTCGGTTTCATATCATCATTTCGGTTCAAAGAAAAGAGGCCAATTTGATTTTAAAATGTTTTTCATGTATTCGGCTGAATAAGTCAACAACTGTTTGTCTTCACAACAGCAGACTAACATCAGGAACTAAACACTTCTTCATTATCACATCTGAAGGCTGAACTTCTGGTCGAAAAGGAAAGTGACTCTGAGTTATTTAAAAAGAATTAATAAATAAAAACTAATTATAGGCTCAGACTATCAACAAAAAAAGTGTAGCGTATAGGTCAGTCTGTCCTCCTGTCCTCTGTCCTCCTGTCCTCTGTCCTCCTGTCCTCTGTCCTCCTCCCTCTGTCCTCCTGTCCTCTGTCCTCCTGTCCTCTGTCCTCCCCCCTCTGTCCTCCTGTCCTCTGTCCTCCTCCCTCTGCTGATGTGAACCACTACAGGTCCCTCAGGTAGAGAGGAGGAGCTGCTTTGTCTCAGCCAGCTTTAGTTTACTACAGAAATACATGACAAACTAACCTCAACAGTCAGACTACAGAGTCTACTGCCAGCTTTAGTTTACTACAGAAATACATGACAAACTAACCTAAACAGTCAGACTACAGAGCCTACTGCCAGCTTTAGTTTACTACAGAAATACATGACAAACTAACCTAAACAGTCAGACTACAGAGTCTACTGCCAGCTTTAGTTTACTACAGAAATACATGACAAACTAACCTAAACAGTCAGACTACAGAGCCTACTGCCAGCTTTAGTTTACTACTGAGATACATGACAAACTAACCTAAACAGTCAGACTACAGAGTCTACTGCCAGCTTTAGTTTACTACAGAAATACATGACAAACTAACCTAAACAGTCAGACTACAGAGCCTACTGCCAGCTTTAGTTTACTACTAAGCTACATGACAAACTAACCTAAACAGTCAGACTACAGAGCCTACTGCCAGCTTTAGTTTACTACTGAGATACATGACAAACTAACCTAAACAGTCAGACTACAGAGCCTACTGCCAGCTTTAGTTTACTACTGAGATACATGACAAACTAACCTAAACAATCAGACTACAGAGCCTACTGCTAGCTTTAGTTTATTACTAAGCTACATGACAAACTAACCTAACAGTCAGACTACAGAGCCTACTGCCAGCTTTAGTTTACTACTGAGATACATGACAAACTAACCTAAACAGACTACAGAGTCTACTGCCAGCTTTAGTTTACTACTAAGCTACATGACAAACTAACCTAAACAGTCAGACTACAGAGTCTACTGCCAGCTTTAGTTTACTACTAAGATCCATGACAAACTAACCTAAACAGTCAGACTACAGAGTCTACTGCCAGCTTTAGTTTACTACTAAGCTACATGACAAACTAACCTAAACAGTCAGACTACAGAGTCTACTGCCAGCTTTAGTTTACTACTAAGATCCATGACAAACTAACCTAAACAGTCAGACTACAGAGTCTACTGCCAGCTTTAGTTTACTACTGAGATACATGACAAACTAACCTAAACAGACTACAGAGTCTACTGCCAGCTTTAGTTTACTACTAAGCTACATGACAAACTAACCTAAACAGTCAGACTACAGAGCCTACTGCCAGCTTTAGTTTACTACTGAGATACATGACAAACTAACCTAAACAATCAGACTACAGAGCCTACTGCTAGCTTTAGTTTACTACTAAGCTACATGACAAACTAACCTAACAGTCAGACTACAGAGCCTACTGCCAGCTTTAGTTTACTACTGAGATACATGACAAACTAACCTAAACAGACTACAGAGTCTACTGCCAGCTTTAGTTTACTACTAAGCTACATGACAAACTAACCTAAACAGTCAGACTACAGAGTCTACTGCCAGCTTTAGTTTACTACTAAGCTACATGACAAACTAACCTAAACAGTCAGACTACAGAGTCTACTGCCAGCTTTAGTTTACTACTGAGATACATGACAAACTAACCTAAACAGTCAGACTACAGAGTCTACTGCCAGCTTTAGTTTACTACTGAGATACATGACAAACTAACCTAAACAATCAGACTACAGAGCCTACTGCTAGCTTTAGTTTACTACTAAGCTACATGACAAACTAACCTAAACAGACTACAGAGCCTACTGCCAGCTTTAGTTTACTACTGAGATACATGACAAACTAACCTAAACAGACTACAGAGTCTACTGCCAGCTTTAGTTTACTACTAAGCTACATGACAAACTAACCTAACAGTCAGACTACAGAGCCTACTGCCAGCTTTAGTTTACTACTGAGATACATGACAAACTAACCTAAACAGACTACAGAGCCTACTGCCAGCTTTAGTTTACTACTGAGATACATGACAAACTAACCTAAACAGACTACAGAGCCTACTGCCAGCTTTAGTTTACTACTAAGCTACATGACAAACTAACCTAACAGTCAGACTACAGAGCCTACTGCCAGCTTTAGTTTACTACTAAGCTACATGACAAACTAACCTAAACAGTCAGACTACAGAGCCTACTGCCAGCTTTAGTTTACTACTGAGATCCATGACAAACTAACCTAAACAGTCAGACAACAGAGTCTACTGCCAGCTTTAGTTTACTACTGAGATACATGACAAACTAACCTAAACAGTCAGACTACAGAGTCTACTGCCAGCTTTAGTTTACTACAGAAATACATGACAAACTATCCTAAACAGTCAGACTACAGAGTCTACTGCCAGCTTTAGTTTACTACAGAAATACATGACAAACTAACCTAAACAGTCAGACTACAGAGCCTACTGCCAGCTTTAGTTTACTACAGAAATACATGACAAACTAACCTAAACAGTCAGACTACAGAGCCTACTGCCAGCTTTAGTTTACTACTAAGCTACATGACAAACTAACCTAAACAGTCAGACTACAGAGTCTACTGCCAGCTTTAGTTTACTACTAAGATCCATGACAAACTAACCTAAACAGTCAGACTACAGAGTCTACTGCCAGCTTTAGTTTACTACTGAGATACATGACAAACTAACCTAAACAGTCAGACTACAGAGTCTACTGCCAGCTTTAGTTTACTACTGAGATACATGACAAACTAACCTAAACAGTCAGACTACAGAGCCTACTGCCAGCTTTAGTTTACTACTGAGATACATGACAAACTAACCTAAACAATCAGACTACAGAGCCTACTGCCAGCTTTAGTTTACTACTGAGATACATGACAAACTAACCTAAACAATCAGACTACAGAGCCTACTGCTAGCTTTAGTTTACTACTAAGCTACATGACAAACTAACCTAACAGTCAGACTACAGAGCCTACTGCCAGCTTTAGTTTACTACTGAGATACATGACAAACTAACCTAAACAGACTACAGAGTCTACTGCCAGCTTTAGTTTACTACTAAGCTACATGACAAACTAACCTAAACAGTCAGACTACAGAGTCTACTGCCAGCTTTAGTTTACTACTGAGATACATGACAAACTAACCTAAACAGTCAGACTACAGAGCCTACTGCCAGTTTTAGTTTACTAATGAGATACATGACAAACTAACCTAAACAGACTACAGAGTCTACTGCCAGCTTTAGTTTACTACTAAGCTACATGACAAACTAACCTAAACAGTCAGACTACAGAGTCTACTGCCAGCTTTAGTTTACTACTGAGATCCATGACAAACTAACCTAAACAGTCAGACTACAGAGTCTACTGCCAGCTTTAGTTTACTCCTGAGATACATGACAAACTAACCTAAACAGTCAGACTACAGAGTCTACTGCCAGCTTTAGTTTACTACTAAGCTACATGACAAACTAACCTAAACAGTCAGACTACAGAGTCTACTGCCAGCTTTAGTTTACTACTGAGATACATGACAAACTAACCTAAACAGTCAGACTACAGAGTCTACTGCCAGCTTTAGTTTACTACTGAGATACATGACAAACTAACCTAAACAGTCAGACTACAGAGCCTACTGCCAGCTTTAGTTTACTACTAAGCTACATGACAAACTAACCTAAACAGTCAGACTACAGAGTCTACTGCTAGCTTTAGTTTACTACTGAGATACATGACAAACTAACCTAAAAGTCAGACTACAGAGCCTACTGCCAGCTTTAGTTTACTACTGAGATACATGACAAACTAACCTAAACAGTCAGACTACAGAGCCTACTGCCAGCTTTAGTTTACTACTAAGATACATGACAAACTAACCTAAACAGACTACAGAGCCTACTGCTAGCTTTAGTTTACTACTGAGATACATGACAAACTAACCTAAACAGACTACAGAGCCTACTGCCAGCTTTAGTTTACTACTAAGATACATGACAAACTAACCTAAACAGACTACAGAGTCTACTGCCAGCTTTAGTTTACTACTGAGATACATGACAAACTAACCTAAACAGACTACAGAGCCTACTGCCAGCTTTAGTTTACTACTGAGATCCATGACAAACTAGCCTAAACAGTCAGACTACAGACCCTACTGCCAGCTTTAGTTTACTACTAAGATACAGGAGGAGGACTGAGGACAGAGGACTGATACTGACTGATGTTTGTGTTCTTCATTCTTTATAAGCTTCACTCTGGAAACATTTTATATTTACAATATAAATAAATTCCAATCCTGTTCTGACTTCAGTCTTTTTCTAAAATAACATATTAAAAAGAAATGATTAGTAATGAAAAAGAGCTGATTAGAGTATTGATAAGAAGAAGAAGAAGATAGTCCTTTATTAGTCCCACGAGGGGAAATTCAGTTTTTTCACTCTGTTTGTTAACTTATACACGGTACATGCAGACCTGAACACACACATGCACAAACATGCAGCAAATGGAGAGATGTCAGAGTGGGGGGGCTGCTCCTGACAAGCACCCCGAGCAGTTGGGGGTTTGGTGCCTTGCTCAGGGGCACCTCGGCAGTGCCCAAGAGGTAAACTGGCACCTCTCCAGCTACCAGTTCACACTCAGTTCTTGGTCCATGGCGGGACTTGAACCGGTGACCCTCCGGTTCCCAAGCCAACTCCCTACAGACTGAGCTACTGCCGCCCCAAAGGAAAAGGATAAGGAACCGAACCAATAATATAAAAAAATCAATAAAATGCATCCCTACCAGGGGTGTTTAAAGACAGTTATTTACATTTTCAATCAAATCTAGTACAAATTCCAAAACACAGAAGTTTTCAGTTTTGCCACATTTTTCACAGAGTTTTTGCACATTTTATGCAAATGCAAATTCTACAATTGGAGTTGCACATTTCCCGTCACAGGTTATGAAAAGCTTATTGCATCGTGAACAGAACTAAATCATTACACCGCTCCCCTGGAACCGGGTTACATCTCAAAACGCCACTCTTCATAACCGCTCGCCACGGTGAGTTATTAACCTCCAACCGTCATGCTCTGATGGTTCTCCACCGCTTTTACTCTCACACTCATCCTCTCATCACATCTACTCTATCTTCCACTTGTCTTTCCCAGCTGTTGTTTTTTCCTCATCTCCCTCACATAGATGCACTTCAATACAACTCTCTCTCGCTCTCTCTGGAGACTATAAGTGCATTAGGATAAGAGGCTCTTCTCTCTCGGCCTTCCTTCAGGCTCTGGAGCTCACAGATCTGGCTTCCTCACTTCCACACATCAGAAGACGCCACTTTCAGGGCCGTACGACCTCTGAGTGTATGTTTATGAAGGCGGCTATTGTACGCAGCAGAATGATATCGAGTCTTCACATCCATTAGTGACCACGTATCCAGTCAATACCATCAAAAGTTTCTTTGTCTTCACCGAGGCAGTTGGTTTACTCACCACACAACTGGAACCAGAACCAGTGAAACTCAGACGGGGAAGCAAAATATCCACTAAAGCTTGGGCTGAAAACTCATCTGTAGCGAAGCTCCACAGGATCTCAACAACAACATTAATCTGCTGATGTTGTACGTTTCTCATGTGATAGACCGACACTGTCCAACAGGAATACAGATAATAAATTACAGATAAGAGATTCCTTTATTAGTGCCACAGTGGGGAGGTTTACAAGCTTAGATTAGGTTAAGAAAAACACAAAATCAATCTACAGATATTGATGACACCTCTCAGAGCTGATGGCAAAACAGCATACATACGTAACACCCATTATGTTATAAAGTCAAAATCTTCAGTTCCCCCTGTATCTATAAAACAATACAACCAGTAACAAAGGTTGTGAGCTAAACAGGAAGCAAACACAGATACAAGTTACACACAGCGTAACCTGCAGAGCCATCCCAGCAGCCATCGATATTTCCTGTTACTTGTCTTTAATCACACACTCACAGTCCACCCAAGTCCCATTAATTAACAAATCGCACTGACAACAAGCTAACAGGCTGTCTAATAAATAATCAGCGGCCTGAGAGAGCAGGGCTGAGCATGACTGGGACTGTTTGGACTGATCCACAGCCAGCTGTCTCAGAGGACGACGAGAACGGCGGCTCAAAGCTGCACGTACAGACGTCAACCAAAACTGCTTGATCAATCATCATGAGAGGCCCAGATGTAGGAGGGCATCAGAGGAGAGGAGGAGCGGGATGAAACGAGATGGTAAAAACAGAGAGATTCAACAAGAGAAGACACAGAGGGAGAAAGAGAAATCCTCTTACTAATTAATAGGTGTCTGAATTTCAATTAACGCTGACCTCAATTTCTGTGAGGAAGAGAGAAAACAAGAGGGAGAACATGAAGAGGATAGAAAAGTGAGAGCTTACATAAGAGGGCATTTCATGGAAGATATGTTGTTGTTCCCCATCGCTCTGCTGATGTGAACAATGCTTCCCTTCTTCACCAGATATTAGCTTCAAATGTGGAGGCCGGCGTTCTCAGGGTCGCGTTGTGGCGGTGATACAGTACGCCGCACTGCTTCATAGCTTCTTTGTTTTAATGTGTGTTCTGCCACACTTTGCACCAGAGTGACCTGTGAGGTCACGTAGTGTTACACTACACACTGGTGCACAGTAATCCTGGGATGTTAGGATGCAGTCTGGTATTTTGTTGCTTTAGTTGTTGTTACTGTAGCAGCCGCGGTGCTGCGTTCACTGTCTCCAGTTCACAATCAGGAGAGTTACTGTAGCAGCCGCGGTGCTGCGTTCACTGTCTCCAGTTCACAATCAGGAGAGTTACTGTAGCAGCCGCGGTGCTGCGTTCACTGTCTCCAGTTCACAATCAGGAGAGTTACTGTAGCAGCCACGGTGCTGCGTTCAATGTCTCCAGTTCACAATCAGGAGAGTTACTGTAGCAGCCACGGTGCTGCGTTCAATGTCTCCAGTTCACAATCAGGAGAGTTACTGTAGCAGCCACGGTGCTGCGTTCACTGTCTCCAGTTCGGGGTTCTGGGAGTTTAATGTTTAGGGGGGGGGGGGACAGTTCAGGAGAGTTACTGTGGCAGCCACAGTGCTGCGTTCAATGTCTCCAGTTCACAATCAGGAGAGTTACTGTAGCAGCCACGGTGCTGCGTTCACTGTCTCCAGTTCACAATCAGGAGAGTTACTGTAGCAGCCACGGTGCTGCGTTCACTGTCTCCAGTTCTGGGGTTACTGTAGCAGCCGCGGTGCTGCGTTCACTGTCTCCTAGGAGGCAAGGGAGGGTCACTGTCTCCAGTTCAGGAGAGTCACTTTCGTTGTAGAGTTATTAGAAATGTTTGTAATCGGAAACAAGCCTACGAAGCCACCACCGGAATCTAATTCCACAAAGACTAATGATATTAGTGTAGCCTGATCTTTGTCTGCAACTCTGCAGAAATACCAGGTTTAAACAGGATGAGAAGTAAAAAAAATGAAATGTTGATTTACAGTTCAAATGTCAACGTTACGAATGAAGCTTTAGACTATTCGGTGAAGCCCTAGTTGTAGTAGGGTTGTTATTCTCCATGGTATCATCACATCACTGTGGTTTTATGTTACAATGGGTTGTATGCACTGATTTGATGTTCACAACAAAAAGGGTAATAATTTATTTTGACTGTAATTACATCCAGATGTAACACAATGACAGAATATATGACTACTCTGGTCATGGGGTTCATGCACTTTCTGTAATAAAATACATATAACATAGGGACTGTGGTCTAATTTGTGCCAGTTTAGGATGTGAAAAAGTTTAGGAATATAAAACACACACAAAGACACCTGTCATGACTTTGAAAAGGAGCAGAGAAAGCCATTGACATCTACAGCAACAGAGGATTTCACATCACAAGAGAGTTTTTAGAAATTGAACTTAACGTTTCAGATGGACAGACTGTAGGGGTGGTGATGGGGGGATGGTTCAGAAAATTTGCGGATCAGTTCATATCACGGTTTGGGGTCACAGTTTTCGGTTCGGTACATTTATGGTACAACAAGGAGGCCAATTTCAATTCAAACATGCATTTTATTTATTTGGCAAAATAAGTCAACAAGTGTTTGTCTTCACAACAGTCGGCTAACATCAGGAACAAAACACTTCTTCATTATCACATCTTATAACAATTTCACTGTGTTATTAAAAAAAACCAACATACAGTAGGTCTCTCTATTCCCTGATTAAAAAAAACACAGAGGTTAAGGCCATCAACAAAAAGAGCAGCATTGGGTCAGCCAGCAGCCAACAGTGACACGTCTCTCTATTCAACTAACATTTAAAAACCACAGGCGAAGGCCAACAACATAAAGCGCAGCACAAACCAAACACTGCAACACGGCTCTGTTCATTGTATTTTCATGTTCTGCAAGAAGACGACTTTGTCCACATTCTCGGCTGCACGACGACGTCCACTCACAGTGACAACGTCTCCGGCTGTAGGGAAAACTCAGATGTACCTGGGACCCTGAGGTACCGCCGTGCCAGCTTGGCAACATGAGGATACTTATGTTCATTGTTTCTCCACCAGACAAGTACATCTACACCCACAGGAATGCAGCCTGTGGCCTTGTATGAGGCCATTTCCTCCTGTATGATGCTGGACAAAGGCGTGGTGGTCTCCACATACCTGGGGAGGAGATGATGTCTCTGATGCCTCTTGGTCGGCTGAGGATGACCTGGCCGCCTGGGCATACTCTGTCTTTAATAAAGAGAGCAGTGGTGCTTATGATGATTAAGATTAGATTATATTTAGCTTTAAAAAAAAATCACAATAAAACAATACCTGCTCTTTGATTTTCCATAATCTCCTGGTGAGATCACTGTGTATTGTCTGAGGTCTGAGAGGCCTCCTCCAGGTAAGGCAGGGACTTGAACCTGGGATCCAGGACTGTGGCTCTGTGCAGATAGTCCTTAGGGTGATGGCTGCCTCTCCATCCGTGATGGTGGAGGTGTCCTCATCACTCGGTGCCATGGATTTCGGTATCATTTTCTGCAGAGAGATGATCATTGACACAGAGGGGGATGTCTGTGCTCATGAGGATCGTGGTCTTCAGAGGTTTGAGAAGCGTAATGAGGTCCTCTGCCGGTTTTACCTCACGGTCAGTCAAGAGGAAATGTCCTTGGCATTCTTCTTGACATTCTTGTCCATCAGGGCAGAACAGAAGATCCACATAACGCTCCAACAAGTCATAGATGCTGTTCCACAATGTGTTGTCACATCATGTTGTAGTTTGTGAACTGGGATCTCCAGCTTGGTTTTCAGGTCACGAGCGGTTGTTGTGGTGCAATGGAAAAGGTTACCACCTTCTTCCCCCTCCCCAGGAGACAAGATAGCTGGTTTTGTGAAACAGTGTGCACAAAGCAGCCGATCTGTGACCCCAGTCCAGCTGTTTCCCTGAATGCATTCAGTGTTTCTCACATTGTCTGTGGTGACAGGCCCTGTGCTGCTGGCCCTCTGCTTGTATCAGGGTTTCAGAGAGATGCTCACTGTGTCATAAAGGGGGCACGACTGCAAAACATAACTGTTTATCTCCCACTCTGAAGTGATGAGGTGGGCAGTCACGGTTCAGTAAATCTCAGGACCCTGGATGTCCATCCGACTGTAGTAAGAGCTACGTAGGCTGTGTTGGACACTTCTTTGATAATTCATAGTCGTATCTGTTCACAAAGTTCAGGAACTACTGTGTTGCTTAAGTGTCAGCATGAGGGAATATACTTATCAAGAACGTTAATCATATGCTGAAATCCAGCATCCTTCAGGTCCTCGCATTGCTGCATATCTTTCACTATAAACCTCCTCAGTCCTTTAGTTATGTATTTCTCTGTTGAGACTATTGTAGAGGCTGTTTAAATGCTGCTGGGAGGAGTTGCTCTTTCCTACCTGAATCTCTCCTCCTTGTGCTATCAACCGACACACCGGAGTGATGCGTCTGTAAATGGTTCATCATATTGGAAGTATTTGTTAGTGTAAGCCAGATGTGATGCACAGTGCTTACACTCAGTCGCTGATTTATCCACCACTTTCTTTTCTGTCATTGTCAAAAGTAACACCAAATCCGTAACGCTCCCATAAAGAAGAAGGAAATGACGCTGGTGGAGTCCACTCGCCATTTCCAAACCCCACCCGATAACTAAGCTTTTCATCCTGCGTATGCCCTTTTGACTGAACTCTGTGAGGCTGTTCCCCATTTCTATCAGGGCCTATAAAAGGAGGCTGAGTCACGTGTCATATCTTTATTGCTGAAACTGAGCCAATCGCAACGCACGACCACAGCTTCAGTTACACTGCGCATGTGTTATACCTCATATCAGCCCGATTTCTAGTGCAACAATAAACAGGATGAAAAAAATACAAACTCAGCCTCATAACCTATTTCAAATGACCCAAACAACACGCACACACCCCGAACTGTGACTAGCGAACTCAATGGTTCAGGTCTTTACCAGAACCGTTCATCCCTAATCGATGGATAAATGCAATAAAAGACTGGAAATAATTAGACATCAAAATAAGATGTCAAGCACCCAAACATGGAGCTGGTTTGTCCAAGGGAGGGTTATGTTGTTAAAAAAACATTCTTGAGCATTGCACCATCCAAAGGTTGAATTTCAAGCTGTTTCTATAAGTAGAGATACAATAAAAATAAGCAGCTCCTCCAGGATCCCCTGTGGTGCCACCCGCCTCATTAAAAACACCAGTTCAACATCCAAGTTTGCGTTCCAGAGCACGAGTTTGTGGTACAGCAGATCACAACAGTTCGACAGACTGGAAACTAACACTGATACTAAAAATAAATATCATAAAAAATGTGAACCAAAACAGTCAGGTTGCAGGCTGGACAGAGAAAAATAATGAGGTGGAGGACATTAGAGGGCTCTGTAGAGCTGGAGGAAACTACAGAGGCAGGTCATCATTTTCATATAATGCAAATATTATAACTGGCTGCTCAACTGTGGATCAAAAATGTGTTGGATGCTCCTCAAAATCATTTAAAAAGCCAGTATGTGTTGATCAGTGTGGCCTCGCCCACGTAGTGTCTGCAACCAATGGGAGGCAATCAATTATAGCCTATGGAGACAAAACATGAATGTTAAAGAATTAACTCATATTAGGGCTGTCGAAGTTCCCCTTGACCTCTGACCTCCAGATGTGGGAATGTAAATGGGTTCTCTGGGTCCCCATCAGTCTCCCCTTTACAGACATGCCCACTTTATGATAATCATAGGCAGTTTTGGGTAATTAATGGGAGATTAATTGCAATAAAATAATTTAATCGATTGACACCCCCAACTAAAATCTATCACCACGACCCAGCTGATAACTAGAAGACTTAATTATTTTTTGTTATGCTACTTAAGTGGAGATTTCTGGCTCAGAGTCTAAGAAAAAAAAAAAAAGATATGGACTGTAAAATGCCATACATTTTTCAAGATGGTACAAGTGATTAGGGGTTAAAAAAATGTACACTAATATATATATTACCATGAAACTTCCCCAGTTAAATGAGTAATTAACAAAATGTGTATACTGGATGTTTTCTCTCCACTAGTCTGAAAGACGACTATTTAAAGAAGCAAATTTGCCCAAAATCTCGAAATCCAACAGTGTATGAAAAATGATTATTAGCTGCTACTGGACAAGCTGCACATCAGAGTCACTGCATGTTACACAACAGTTTGAGACTTCGTTACCACATCCATGGCTGCTGTCACAGCTTTCCTCTCCATCTCCCACATCTCCCACTCAAGACTAAACTGGATCGAATCAATGAAATCGATGAAGGGATCGCAGCTCTCATCTGGATTCTCCTGGGCCGTCTTTTTTTAGCATCCAAGAAGTCACACGGTTTGCCTCAGGCCACTGCTGCATGCATGCAAACCATGATCAATATCAAAGTCTTTGATGATCACACTCATACGAGCACAAACACACACGAGTTCATAAGGAAGAGCCTCCAATTAGTTACACAAACACACACACACACACACACACACACACACACTGAGGAAAACATGGATACACAAATGCATCTGTCTGTGATTAGACACACTCTCACACAATCAGGCATGCTGCCTGTCCCAGCGGCAGGGCTGAGAGCTGGCTAGCATCTTTGAACTTGAAAAAGGAAATATTCCCACCGGTTAATAAACTTGTATCAACACCGGAGTTACCGATTACAACGACATTTAACAAGAAAAGATGGCGGTCAGTTTGCTGACTTTGATCTTTACCGTTGGGTGGCTGTGTGTCTGGCCTCTCCGGTTCGGTTTTCTCTGCTCCGCCGGCTGTGAACGCTCCATCCTCCTACTGTCGTGGTTCCCTAATAGCACTGGGTTTAAATCTGAAATATTGCCAAATAGGCACTTCTGTCGCATCATTGTGTCTGTCAACTCTCTCATCCCAAGTCACATCTGCTACTCTGTGCCGAGACTCGGATGTAGAGGATGCATTCACTGCCAGTATTGATAACATGGTGCTGATGTGCCAAAATCAAGTAAATGGGTTTTATATCTGTAAAAAAAAAAAAAAGCAAAACAACGATGGGGCTGGTGGGTAATATAATCAATACACCGTGTAACACCAGTAACACCGACTACTGTGACAAACTTACTTTGGACAGACTGTCAAAGGCCTGTTTGAGGGTTAAGACTTAGTTTTAAGGTTCAGGTTAGAATTAGGTTCAGGTTAAGGTAAGGGTTGGTTGGAAACATGTGGTCATGTGTTTCTAAAAGGCCGTGCCTGCTGCAACCCGTCCACTCAGCCTTATCAGAACTAGCACCGGTGCATTCCTCGATGCTAACAACAGGCCATAGGCGCGAGACTCTTTTTTTTTTTTTTTTTCCCCTCTCTCGCTGTGCCACCGTTTATCTGCCCTATAAATAGGCCATTACTTTGAAATGCAAGCATGCTTCCTAAAAGCCCCACCTCTCTCCCTCAAACGCACACACAAACATGTACGAGCGGTCCTCCCCGTGCACACGATCAGCCCACCGACCCAACAGCCCAGAATCAACTCGTCGTTTTACAGCTCACCTCGGCGAGGACGGAGGAGGCAGCGTCACAGGCTGTTTGATGTGGCTGGTTGATATGCAGCTCGTGATGTTTCTGTGGGTGGGTGAAAGACTGACTGAATGCACGCAGTGCAGTGACCATAAATCCTTATTTTAATAATTAAAGTGTAGCACATAGCCATAGAGATACTATCACATACTACACTGCTAAAAAAAATGAAGGGAACACTTAAATCACACAGATCTTGATGAACAAATCATTAAAGTTGAAAATCTTTACTGATGTACATTGTATGATTTGTTGAGAACAAAATGACGTAACAGTCAGTGGAAACCAAAGTCATCAACCCACTGAGGGCTGCATTCAAAATCACACCAAAAATCCAAGTGAAAAATGTAGATCACAGCCAATCCAACGTGTGTGAAAACAGCAGCTCATAATGGGACTCAGTAGTGTGTTTGGCCTCTGCATACCGGTGTGCACCACCAACAACATCTGGGCTCGTGATGAGTCAGTGGATGATGTCCTGGGAGATCTCCTCCCTGACCTGGATCAGGGCATCAATGAGCTCCTGGACAGTCTGTGGTGGTACTTAGATGCACCAATACATAACGTCCCATAGGTGCTCTGTTGGATTTAGATCAGGGGAACGTGAGGGCCAGTCAGTGGCATCAATGCCTTCGTCATCCAGGAACTGCCTACACACTCTGGCCACATGAGGCACTAGGAGGAACCCAGGGCCCACCGCACCGGGAGGAACCCAGGGCCCACCGCACCGGGAGGAACCCAGGGCCCACCGCAACGGGAGGAACCCAGGGCCCACCGCACCGGGAGGAACCCAGGGCCCGCCGCACCGGGAGGAACCCAGGGCCCGCCGCACCGGGAGGAACCCAGGGCCCGCCGCACCGGGAGGAACCCAGGGCCCGCCGCACCGGGAGGAACCCAGGGCCCGCCGCAACGGGAGGAACCCAGGGCCCGCCGCAACGGGAGGAACCCAGGGCCCACCGCAACGGGAGGAACCCAGGGCCCGCCGCAACGGGAGGAACCCAGGGCCCGCCGCAACGGGAGGAACCCAGGGCCCACCGCAACGGGAGGAACCCAGGGCCCACCGCACCGGGAGGAACCCAGGGCCCACCGCACCGGGAGGAACCCAGGGCCCACTGCACCGGGATAAGGTCTGACAATCGCTCTGAGGATTTCATCCTAGTACCTAACAGCAGTCAGGGTACTGTTGGCTATGACACGGAGGTCTGTGCAACCTTCTAAGGATATGCCTCCCCAGACCATCACTGACCCACCACCAGACCAGTCATGCTGGCTGATGTTACAGGCAGCATAACGTTCACCGCCTCATCTCCAGACTCAGCGTGAAGCTGCTCTCATCTGTCACAGACTGACTCAAGGAATGTGACAAATAGGGAGTCCACGTAAGGCCATACATAAAAACAAACAATTTATTAAACCATGGTTAACATAAAATGGACAATGGGGTGTGTACATCAGTCATGTCATCAGATGAATACAGTGCATGGACGTAGGAAGGATGAGGTGAGAGCAACCACCACATGGAAGACCATTCCCTTTTGGGGGTTGTCTAGCTTCAGTGCTGACAGCTGGCTAGTTAGCTAGCTTTAGCTCATTTGAAATTAGCTGAACAAAGTTGTGGCGTTAGCACTGTGCTTTCCTCCACCGTGACAAGAGTGTGTGGATAAAGCATTAAATGGGTAAATTGTACTCATTTACTTTGGCTCTTTATGCTTTGTAAAGTTAGGCTACTATTCCACTGCTGGATTTAGTCCTGATCTCCAAATCTCACCTGAGTAAGCCGCGACTTGCCATAAGTCTAAGTTTAGGATACAGGGAAGTTACAGCGGTCGCAACGGCGACCACTCTTAACATCCAGCTACGTTGATTTTTGAGTATGAATGTCCAAACTACTCCTGTTTCTATGCATATAGCTTAATAAAGAAAGCAGCACAGTCTTGATGTTTCCTTGCAAATTTGTCAGATTATTCATCTGTAGTTCATCATATGCATTAGTCAATCAACTGAAAATCAATCAACACAGCTTGACATTCAACTAACCATTTCAGTTGTTTTTCTTAAATAAACTCACCTAAATTTTCCAATATGGATGTTTCCTGCTTTCCTTTGTCCTCCGCCATCACAGAGCTTTTTCTTCAGTGCTAACAGCAGTTACAGTTATTTTTTGCCTTATTATAATATTGTACTTATTATTATTGTAGTACTACTGACTGCACCTCTGCTGAAGCAGTTTTCCTGTCGGACACAGCGGTGCAGTGACTGTCGTAGTTACGGCGGTGGCCTTGAGATTTACTGAATATGAGGCTAGCTTCAGTGAGGACATCCATCCTCCAGCTGCAGCTGCATTATCTTCACTGGAAAACCTCTCTGCTGGATTAGTCAAGGATGTCAAGTGATGCCGGAGCAATCTACCATACTCCATCATGGCATCACGGATGCCCCAGAAAAGGTTTAAAAAGTTGTCAGATCAGCTCAGTGCTCAGCAGCACCACTGTTGTGCATCGTATTCGACAATGAACCACAGCACGGTAGTGTTGACATGAAGCAGTTGTTACACTGACAGTGTAGAGCTTCTGCTTTAATGCATCCATCCAGACGTTTAGTTTCCCCTTAGTTAACTCAATTAACTCTGGAGATGTATGCAAATTAATGCAGATTTAACAAGACGATGCCTCATTTGTATGTTTAAACATAAAATCTGGAAAATTTGTTATACAAAAAATAACAATGCTAAATCAGTTGAGGAGGTTTCTGTCAGTACCAGCGTCTGTCGTCCCCTGTGAAAAGCAGTACTGTATATATATATATATATATATATATATATATATATATATATATATATATATATATATACACGTATATATATGGCTTTTTATGGCTTTTTTATTTATGGCTGAATGGGTTTTACTTTTTTGTTTTAATATAACTTTGGCACACTTTTCATACAAGTGATGTAGCTCAAATTGCTTTACAATAGAAAATAAAAATGCAGCACAATTAAACAAGGGCAGATATGCAATAAAATTAGTCAATAAGGAGAGCAGATGCTAATATATACAAGTCGAATTAAAAACTGAGACCATTAAGAATAAGAAAAACGGGAAAATTAGTAAAAAAGCAAAACTAAACGAATAACAGCTGGGCATCAATTTCAAGCTAAATTAAATAAATAAGTTTTAAGCTGTTATCTAACATGCTGATGAATGGTGTCTTTTGTGACATTAAGTTGAAGACGTTTGGACTAAATGAGAGAATGTCACTTTAGGCTTTAGGGAATAGTGACGGGTATTTTTCTCCCATTTTGTGACATTTTTTAGACTGAACTGTTAGATTAAGAGAATAATTTGAAGATGAACTGCTGATAAAAACCAGTGTTGGTTGCAGCCCTGATGTTGTTTGGTCCATAAGAAACGGTATGAAGGCATGGTCACTGTTTGATCAGGGTGTTAATGGACATGCAGCCTGTGACGAGTGCTTAGTATATTATACACTGCTTTACATTACGGGCTCACGGGCAGCAGGGCTGTTGGTTCTTTATGTTTTCTCCTGCAGGGACTGACATTTGCATAGAATCCCCCTAAAACATCACAGGATCACTGCTGCTATTTTGCATAGGATTATCTTCAGCTGAGTATTATAGCCCTCCAGTGAGAACACAAGGCGATCAGACCTTACCAATTACTGAGCCACCCTTTCACATAAAGACACCGACACCCCCCACCCTACACACACACACACACACACACACACACACACACACACACACACAGCAGACTATAGTTGTCTTCTGCCTCCAAACTAGGCTGCTGATGTAACAACTGAACATCTGTGAGCCTTGGGGGAGACTGAGCCATATGCCATCCACATTTTAGGAGCTGATGGGGGGGGGGGACCGTAGACAGTGGGTGGTGGTGGTCTTCTATTACAGGAGCAGAGTGGGATTTCTGGAGCCTCCGTGGGCCAAGTGGGTTTGAGTTACTACGTGGAAGTAAGAGTGATATTTCTATTATAATAAAAATCTGGGCTGGCTCAAGGCATAGGCCATATAGGCGGTCACCTAGGGCCCCACAGTCTAGGGGTGCTGGCCGCCCTCAAGACAATATATATTTTTCTAAAATAAAGAAAAAATAAAGTGAGTACCCTTCCTAATTTTCTGCACTGAGGTAACAATGAAGAAAGAAAGAAAGAAAGAAAGACAGAAAGAATGGCCATACTGAAATTGTAAATTATGGTGGAACTGACTTTTAAGCCAGCAATATCAGGGACTAATTGTTTATTTATACTATAATACTGAAATTAATCTATCTCTCCAAGGATGACATCGTTTGTAGGCCAACCAGGAAGTTAGCATCGCCCTGGTTCCCTCGACAAAAAGCCAGTGTTTTTTTTTTTTTTTTTGTTTTTACATTTTTGTTTAAATGCAGAAACTAATCTTTATGGTAAACACACATTTATGCTACTTTTTGTTCAGCAATAATCTTCACAAGAACATTTTATGTCACCAGAGGTTAAAAGCTAACGTTAGGCTACACACAGACTAGACCACAGAGCTAGAGGCTGTAAAGGTGGCGGGTCGGCCTGATCACGTCCCATTCAGCCGTTTGGTAGCAACCTCCATTTCAAAGACACGACGGCTTCAGGACACGAGCGAAGTATTTACTGACGACCAACTGACTTCCAGACGGAGGAACCGGAAGCTCTGAAACGCTAATTCATTTCCCCGTTTTAGGACCTGTAGCACAAGACTGTGATGTCTGAAAAGGGGTTCTGGGGGGAACCCTAGTCCAAGTGTGGCTCTGAGGAGGGGGAAATCAAATCCAAAAGGACTAGAGCCGACCCTGAATCTCAGGTACAGTACAGCTGGTGTTTAAAGCATCAGCAGCAGTGAACATGATTTTAAAAAGTTATTTTTATAAAATGGTCAATATATATCCTGATAATAGTCCATGAGGCAGGTAATCTGATCAGAGTCATGTTTCTGTGTCCTCCAGTACTCCAATCAGACCTGATCTGGAGCGTGCTGTCTCTGAGCAGCTGTCAGTCACTAACGAACTCTGATCAATCAGTCCAACCAGGCAGCGCTGATCAGATATGAATCAATATCCTGTTACTGTAATGACTGTTTCTCTCCTCACGTTCTCAGAAACATCTTCTAGTTACTGTTTAGCTGTAAAATGAGAACGTTTGTGACCCGGCAGCCATGTTGAGATCAGTTAAGGAAATGCCAAGCACCGCCCACCACCTGGAGCACAGCCAATAGGAACGCTCTCTTTAGCCGCTACATTCTCTTAACCCTGAAAACAGCCAGGAGGAGCAGAAGTCCAGTTTTCTCCCACAACACTTGAATTACAACATGGTGAAATGTTATTGTGGATTTTTGGCCAATGATGCCAAAAACATTCTGCCTACTGCAGGTTTAAAAGTCACAGTGTTGTCAGATGTTTCATTTCCACCCAGCAGAGCCCCTCAGAGCCCCGCAGAGCCCCGCACAGTCCGGGTCCGTGGACCACACTGAAGCTGTGATGTGCGTCTGACGGGAAGGTGAAGCCACCGCTGTACCGGGTCCGACGGGGGACCCCGGCCGGGCGGCCACGTTGCTTCAGCCCGCCGTCTAATCATCATTATGGGACTGAACGGCGCCGCACACGGCGCGTCTTTAACACCAAGCAGGCGGTGATCTGGTGATCTGGTGATCTGGGGGTTTGGGGGTTTGGAGCGGCGGAACCAGCCCGGTAGCTCCGATCACGTCGCTCCCACATTCAGCTGCTGAAGTTAAAGCAGCAGCAGCGACCACCGCGCCGACAACACAACACACATACACAGCTCTCACTTTACTACACAACTGTGGTTAAAGTCGTGCACATGGTTGAGCCAGGCGGCGCTGACAGACACGCACATCACCAGCACAAAACACCAGAAAGAAGCAGCGTTACCGTGAGGAAGAGCAGGGACGAGCGATGCGCAGTGGAGGAGAAATTATAAATCCTGAGTTGGTGCCCGCATTGTCGGACGGAGAGGAGGATGAGAGGAAGCAGGCTGCTGCTGTGAGGGAGTAATCCGACTGTCAGTGACAATAACCCGGAGAGCCGAGGAGGGAGGAGGGGGGGGGGGGCTCCCCATCCAATTAGAAACAGCGGATTGATTGTCACAGGAAATAAGGCTGAGTGGTGAGAGCAGCTCCAGTCTGTCAGGACGGGACACACTTTGATGGGATTCTTGTTTTCTCTTATTTTGTCATTTTTAGGGGGAGGTGGATGTGCATTTTAAAATGAAAATATTAATAATAAGTATAAACACGTGCTAAAAGCGTGAAAAGTGCTATTCAGGAAGTTCTTATGTCTGGTAACAGCAGAGCCACACGATCAGCATGCCGTGCACATTTTGCTCACTACTGTCAAGTCCACTGTGCGAGATGGAGACCTGAGAGATTAGTGCACATTTCCATATTCAAAGCTGGCAGGCAGCCTTCACCATGTCTCCTCTCCTGCTGCCATCTAGAGTGAGCAGGAGGTCATGAAAACCAGCCGGCACTTCAGTTTTATGATTTCTGACTGTCATACAGTGGCTCCATGTGATTATGAGGACAGCTGTCTTTGACTCAAAAAGTTAATCGCAAATTAATCATTTTTTATCTTGATTGAGATTTGTCAACTATAGTACTCTTATCAACATGGGAGTAGACAAATGTGCTGCTTTATGCAAATAGTATTTATTATTGTAAATCAAGAACAAGAAACCCTCAAAAGTTTTGGATTTAGCATCAACAATCTGCTCCAATCAGAACATGGCAAACTGCAGCCCAACAGGCAACAACAGCTGTCAGTGTGTCAGAGTGCTGACTTGACTAGGACTTGATCCAGACTGACTGGGACTATCAGAAAGTGGGCATGTCTGTAAAGGGGAGACTGGTGGGGACCCAGAGAACCCATTTACATCCACACATCTGGAGGTCAGAGGTCAACGGACCCCTTTGAAAATGGACATGACAGTTTTTCCTCACCAAAATTTAGTTTGGATCTTCACTCTAGCTTTAAAATTGACCCTGCGACACCCTAAACGTTGCAAGTTACGTTAATGTGTTAAAGAAATTAAAGGCATTAAAACAAATTTGCGTTTATGTCAAAGTTAACGTGTTGTTATCACATTCATTTTGACAGCGTTATACTGAACAAATCATGAATGGACTGTGTACATGAACAGCTGTTAAAATTTTCATTTCTGTTTTCTATATCCGCAGTGTGTAGCATTTAACACTAGATTCAACTGTTATCAGGCCAGTAAATGTGTGTTATCACTTGCTTTAAGCACCATAGACGTGAGTCAGCGAAATTAAAAAGCAACACGTTGTAACATGTTGTAAAACTGAATGAAATCATTTTTATACAAACAAAAAGGCTTCTTTAGGTTTAGACAATAAAACCACAACTACTTTAGGTTTAGACATTAAAACTACAACTACTTTAGGTTTAGACAATAATAGTACAACAAATGTTTACGTATGTAAACACGGTTTTATGAATGAAAGTGAACCTGTACCCATGTGACAACAGTATACCAAATGAATCACGAGGAGAGTGAACTGGCACCACCTACAGGTCAGACCACATAAGGGGAATTACTTTCCTGTCAACTAAACAGAACAAAACCACTTGAGTTCAAGATTTCTCTTTTATTGCCAACAACTACAGATTATCCAAACACGAAGGGTCTCCAGGTTGATGGCAGAAACAACTGAGGCATTCAAACCAAGGGAAATATACCCTGGAGCTTGAGCCAGCGTCCCAGTCACCTGGGACGAAAAACTCAAGCATCCACTGCAACCCCAAGAGCAGATGAGGAGACACCAGATGAGGCCAGATTCAACCTATTAAACCTGGTGAAGATTGAAGAGGATGCCCAGCCAGCTGATTACGCACATCCTAGGCTGCGCCCCGAATCAGGGCCCACAAAGTAGCCATTCCTCTTGTGGAATGTGCCACAAGCCTTGAAGGGCCCCTGTCTGCTCATAAGCAAGGGCAATCAGATCCATTATCCAGTGGGCCAGGCATTGTTTTGAAATAGTTTTACCTATCCAGTGTAGCATCACCACAGGACACAAAAAACCTGTCTGAAAAGCGAGGGGACTTAGTACGGTCCATGTAGAGCCTGAGGACTCTCACAAGGCACAAACTATGAAGTCTCTCAGCCCCATGCCAAGAGATGCGGCAGAGGAAAGAAGGCTTTCAGCACCAGAGGTCTGGAGACAAAATTCCTTGCTAAGACCTTAGGCTGAAAGGCTGGCTTTGGTAGCAGGTGGACCACCCTGTCCCTATCCCCAAACCTGAGACATGCTGAGCCCACAGACAAAGCATTCAAATCGCTCACCCATTTGGCAGAAGCAATAGCCAACAGGAAAGCTGTCTTCAAACAGAGAAACCAAAGGGCAAGGCTGCACAGTGGCTCAAAAGGGGGGCGACAGAGAGCTCTAAGAACCACCTGGAGGTCCCAGGAGGGTAGCAAATGCTTCTTAGATGGACGATTCCATCTCACACCTCTCAAAAACTGTGCTGCCAGGGGATGAGCCGGGCAACAGCCCATCACACCTGTCATGAACAGTAGAGACGGCTGCAAGGTAACTCCTGATGGTAGATTCTGCCCGACCCAGGGCAAAGAGGTGCTGAAGAAAAGACAAAATCACAGAAATATGGCATGCCAAGGGATCTTCCCCCTTAGCACAGCACCAATCCCTAAACACCCTTCACTTGATGCTGTACTGTAGTACTGCTGAGTAGAGGGAGCCTGCAAAGCCTGCAAGGTGTCCACCACCTCCCTGTCTAGGCGGAGTGCATGCAGATGCTGTGGTTCAAGGGTCATACATGAAGGCTCAGGGTCTGGGGCTCTGGGTGCCAGAAACTATCCTGAAACTGGGACAACATATCCGTCCTGACTGGAAGAAACCTCAGCATCCAGTGGATCTCTGTCATCCATGGCCTCTGTGGCCAGGTCAGTCCCACAAGATCACATCAAGTGAACATCAGCCTCACCGTCTTGGGAAAGCTGGCAAAAACAGGAGTAGTGGAAACACATGTAGCCTCACATGAGGCCACAAAAGGCTGAGGGCATTTGTCCCCAGTGGTCCTGGCGGTCCGTATATTGATGACCACAGTGGACAGTGAGTGTTCTCTTGCGTGGTAAAGAGGTCCACCTTTACTCGGCTGAAGTGACTCTTCCTTTTTCCTGTCAGGTTTGCCTTCATGGTGACTGAGAACAACAACCAGAACAAGGCCCAAATACTCTACTGATCTTGCTGGGACCAGGCAGCCCTTCTCCGCATTCAGGTGCAGCCCGAGTGCAACCAGATGTTCCAACACAGCCTCCGTGTGACTCCAGGCCTCCCTCTGGAGGTCCCAGAGTCAAAGGCCTCGACTGCCCAGTCTGGTGAATAGACTGCATGTGCAACCTGACTTACTGGGCTTCATCTAGTGCAGCCTCTGCTGCTGGCCCAAACACCTCACCAGGAGTTATCCTGGCTCCCAAAACAGCTGCTCTGTCTGCATCTGGAAATCCAGATTGACTGAGCTAAATGTGCCTCTGAGCCATGGTCAGCTGAGTGAAAGAATTATCCAGAGCCTTGGCCTGAGTACTAGCACCCTGGATCGCTGTGTCCATGACCCTTGCCATCTCCGGCAGGAGGTCAGTGGGGTTCTTAGACTCCAAGTCCCAGATCAGGCCCTCTAAGTACACCAGCAAGAGCATGTTGGTATTTGCTAGCCTCGAGGCCTTAGCCAGAGACTGATAGACTTTAACCACAAATCCATTTGAGGCACTTTTGATTTGGGTGACAGGGCACACTAACAGTGGATGAAGCCCCAGCCAAGAGTGGAAAGGTCGGACCCACTCTAGCAATGCCATCCAAGCCACAACAAGGCAAGGCAAGGCAACAAAACTAAACTTATTTCGGTTAAGGCAACAAAACTACAACTACTTTAGGTTTGGGCAAAAAAAAAAAAAAAATAAAAATAAAAATTCTTTAGGTTTAGGCAACAAAACTACACCTACTTTAGGTATGTTAAAAAAAATAAACTGCTTTAAGTTTAGGCAATAAAACTAAACTTCTTTAACTTTAAGCAACAAAACTAAACTTCTTTAGGTTTAGGGAATAAAACTACAACTTATTTAGGTTTAGGCAACAAAACTACAACTACTTTAGGTATGCTCAAAAAAATAAACTTCTTTAAGTTTAGGCAATAAAACTAAACTTCTTTAACTTTAAGCAACAAAACTAAACTTCTTTAGGTTTAGGTAATAAAACTACAACTTATTTAGGTTTAGGCAACAAAACTACAACTACTTTAGATTTGGGCAAAAAAAACTTATTTAGGTTTAGGCAATAAAACTAAACTTATTTTGATTTTGGCAACAAAACTAAAACGTCTGTAGAACTACCTTGGTTTTAGGCAAGAAAACCAGTGAGTTAAGTTTAGGGGAAAACATTGTTCTTTGGCTTAAAGGTATAATTTGTAATCATTGTCAGCTGCTGTTTGTAAACAAGCTACAGAGTGACTGAAGAGAAGGAGCGCCGTTAGTGCTAACAAAGCAGCGAATCAGAGCAAGAAAATATTATTTTCCCAGTGTTTACGTTGTAAAGGACAAATAAAGACACAACTACCCTGCAAAACTCTGCGGGAACAGTATGACAGTTTCACTGAGAATCAACTCATCAGCTTTGATTAGCAAGACATGTGGAAGTGGTTATTGCTCAGACTGTAGACGTTGTACCTACTCTTTTCCATGTGCAAAAATGTGAAATTAGTTTAAATAAAAAAAAAATTAAAATTTTTTGTAAAAAATATTTTATTTTTTATTTTTTATACTTTTTTTTTAAAAAAAAAAAAAAAAAATAAAAAAATAAAAAACAGACAAAAAAAATTTTTATAAATTTTTTTTTTTATTAAAAAAAAAGGGGGGAGAGGGTATTTTTTTGGAAAAAAAAAAAAATATAAAATTTTTAAAAATTTTTAAAAAATATTAATTTTTTTTAATAATTTTAAAAAAATTTTTTTTTTTTAAAAAAAAATTAAAAAAAAAAAAAAAAAAAAAATAATTTTTTTTTTTTATTAATTAAATGTATAAAAAAAAAAAAAAAAATTTAAATTTTTTTTTTTATTTAGGATGAACAACAAAAATCTTTTTTGAAGAAAAAATTTTTTTTTTTTTTTTTTAAAATTTATAATATTTTTTTTTTTTTTATTACTACAAAAAAAAACCCCAACAACAACACCGTTTCCCTTATAGATGATAATAAATAACTTTAACTGTTAACCGTCACTAAGAATTTCTACTGATTAATGCTATCAGTTAAACGGTTAAAAGAAATATAAAGTTATGTTAAAGTTAAATTAAGAGCTAAGCAAAACTCAGAGGACTGGCTTGTCATTTAACGGAGAATAGCTGGTCCATCTTAACAGCCCACCTTAAGAGAGTCTGAGTCTTACAGATACAGGAAGTTGGCTCAGTTCTGAGGAGTTGCAGCCGTTTCTTCACCAACAAATAAACTGCACACACACTGCTGTTACGTTCACAGCTACAGCGCCACCGACAACCCCACACTCACCGCCGCCACACAGACGCCTGCTAATGTCACACCGGGCTGACAGAGTAGCCAGGCAGACACACAGCGGACAACCTCGAGGCTTTTACTAGCAAGGTGGCTCCATGTGTCCACGACAATACCAGCAGCGTCGTAGCTGCTACAGTAACTCTCCCGGTTGGGTGAACTGGGGACTCAGTTGTCTGTTTTGCACTGCAGCTGGTTCACTGCTGCATTGTTTAACGAGGGTCGATTATCGGTTAGAAAAAAAAACCCCTAAATTTGCATCCCTAGTTTCCCTTAAAACCTAATTCACAATATCTGCAAAATGGTGAATTGTCTATGAAATGTAAAATTGAATGCACTTTTTAAAAACATTTAATTTAGTGTTGTATTTTAATATTGTGAAATTCTTACATTCTCCACGTTTCTGACTCAAGCAGACTTGAAGCAGTGACTACAACACAGTGGCGCTGTATTTCCTACATGACATGACGTTGGTGCATTATGAGAATGTGACAGGATCGCTATAGGCCCACACACACAGTTACCCACAGAAACACTATATATGGGCCCGCGGCCCCGTGCTGCCCAGAAGTTGCCCCGGTGTGTCAAGGCTTACCCATCAGGCAGTGTGTCGCTGCTATGTTCCCATCAACATAATGGGCTGGTATGTGACTGTGTGTGTGTGTGTGTGTGTGTTTGTGTACTGCTATTGTTAACCTAGTTATATTAGGAGCAGCCCCCCTGTGAGTGTGTGTGACGAGGAGCAGTGACATACTGAAGAGGCCCTAAAGAGGCAGGAAAGAAATGGCTAAACAGGTGACTGACACACACACACACACACACACACACACACACACACACACACACACACACTGGAATGCTCCCATTATAACTATGCTGATAATAGGTGCAAGGAGATATAGAGGTGAAATGATGTCTGCTCTGTGTGTGTGTGTGTTTTTGTTTGACATGATAGATGGATAGATGGATAGATACATAGATAGACGGATAGATAGATGCTGGGAAACGTCGCCCTCTATTGTCCAAAGTTGGCATAACTATATGGAAGCATAATATGTCCACGCTGTGAATTCGTATTACAGTTTTTTCACTAGTCCCACACATTTACACATAAGAGTTGACCTCACATCCAAAATGCATTAATTCAATTAATTAATTGATTCAACTAAAACTGTATCAACACTTAATTAAACTGTATATCTATCACTGTTGTCCTTGAAATAGCTTCTATATTCTATTATTTATATTTTATTTATTTATTTATGTAGTATAAATCAAGATGACATTACCATGAAAAGATTGTCTCTTTACTGCATACTGTCTGTTACAGAAAGTGTACTACACTTTATTTTCCTAAAGTAATTGCAGTAATGCAACGTACATTACAGTACAGAACGTACATGTAGAAATTCACTACAGTAGCTTATAGCATAGCTGTACAGCAGTGCAGGTTAACTCTGCATTTGGCCACAACGTCTCATCCACAACGTTTCATCCACACCGTGGCTCAGTTAGCAGTTTATGCGTTTTTATTTTTGATGCAACAGAATATAGCAAAGAGCAGTTTAATTTATAATAATTTAAACAATGTGAATGGAGTGGAGTGAAAATGGAGTGTAAATTCACAGTGTTTTAGTAATGCTTAACTGTAAGTAAGAAAATAATTCATGAAATTTGGAAAGATGCAATAACTGAATGCAAGCAAAGGAAATCCACACTGATTGCTGCTGTGCTGAATGACAGTCGCCAGGTGAGACTGCTAAATACAGTAAGTAGCTATACGCTGTAGGGCCATGAGTATGTGGACAGTCATTGTATTACCTACAGCAGATGACGGTCGTCACGCCCCCAGTTTAGAGAAACAGACAGGAGTACCAGCACAGAATATAAGTAATATGCTGTTGTGGACACAAAACATGTTTTAGACACCTAAAATAAATGGAGCTCTGCGGCCGACTCACAATCTTCAGCAATAGTTTCGGCGCCTGGTGTGTTTTCTCCACATTCTGCGAGTGAATCTGTCAAGAAAACAGACTGATAATTATATAAACATGATATTATATGTGATATGTGTGATACAACCCGACTTCAAAACACCCAAACCATTCATTTAATTATCTGAACAGTGCAGGAACAGCAGCATTTCTTTTCAACACAGTTTCACAATTTGAGGACATTGTATGATTTTAAGCACACAGCTGAGCCAGCAGCCACAGAGATTTTATGACCCACCGGTGTGCTAGCAAAGTCAGTCAGCCTCAGTCTGGATAAGTAGGTGGTTCACTCGCTGAAACCCTGACAGAGGTTCCATCACCAGGATATCCAGTATCAGCTGAGGGCTATTTATGAAAAGGGGCTTTCCAGAACGACGCAGAGATTTAAGGCATCCTTTGCTCCAGAAGCCACTGGATCCGCTGACCTCCATCCAATGAACACCGTACTGGAAATTCACTCATCCTATTCTATCTTCTGTCGTTTCTGCACCTCATGACCTATGAGAAGACAGACGTTTATTTTGAAAATACTGTATGTATGTAATGAGCTGAAATTGACAAGTATTGCTCGTTTATAAGAAAACACCTGAAAAATGAGGAATAACTTTTAATAAGATATCATTGAAGCACTGTATGAGGATACGGTGCCCTACGCCTTGTTCGCCTGTCTCAGCCTGGCAACATATACCAGCGCTCCGGTCTTACAGGCACTGGAGGTACGTATGTATGTGAGAAACTAAACTAAAGTTATCATCTATGAAGACATTTGTTTCATAAAAAACGCTGTTACACTGCAGAGCTTCCAGAGTAGAAGAGGAACCAGACTGGGAGACAAAGGCAGAGACGCTCAGCTCTGCCGTCATGTGTTAACTCCGCCCACTAAGACACGGGACGTCCATAAGTCCGGCTGTCATTGGGAAACATGGTTTATCACGAATTCAGATGGCTGAAACCACAGAGGAGAGAGGACACAGCTGTTGGTGGCGTTAGCTTTCTACGAGGGCTGTCAACAGTAATGCGTCATCGTTTTAACCCAAATAATTTCTTTAATACATTAAAGCAATCGATCTTCTGGAGGTTGTAGCGCGCTCATTTTTAAAGCTAGAGTGAACTACTGGTATTACATGAAACTTAAGTCCTGAGGACACTGACAGCTGTTGTTGCCTGTTGGGCTGCAGTTTGCCATGTTCTGATTGGAGCAGATTGTTGATGCTAAAGTCAGAACCTGGGAGGGTTTCTGGTCAATATCTGCCATTGATTAGTGTTGTTATTGATTTCCAGTAATAAATATATACACACATTTGCCCACTCCCATGTTGGTAAGAGTATTAAATACTTGACAAATTGAACAAATTAAAAATCATGATGAAATATTTTCATTGATTGACAGCCCTACTGTCTATTCATTTCAATAATAAAACACATAAAACACAGTGGAGCAGTAGAACTGTGTTGAAGGACGTATATTTACCTGTGACAGCATACACTTGTGCTATCAGTACGAATGCAGCAGTTATTAAGGTTCATTTGTGTGTCGTGACTTGTCTGCTAACAGGACTGCTCTGGAGGAGGTCTGGCTCTGTAGAGAAACAGTACAACTGCTTAAATTAATAATTAATATCAGTGGGTATGAAAGAGTAAAAGTCAGTGTCTCTCTGTGTCCTCAAAAGTGAGCAAAAATATGTCCTGTACATTTTTCAAAAGTTGCAGTTTTTTCTTCCTTTTTGTGACTCATGTTGTCATGAATGAAACAGTTTCAGATCATACACGAGCACAGTATGATCAGACCCAGTGATCAGTCTGGGGAAAGTTCAAATTAAAAAAGAAATAAATGAAAGCTGCCAGCAGAGAGCGCTCTCTGACCACAAAACAGCCCCCATCAACCAACACTCTGGTTTTCCTCAGGCCTGGCGAGGAGGAGGGAGCGGAGGTGAGGCGAGGAGTAAATGATACGCCCCCTCCAGCCAGGACCCAAAATAGAGGTAATCTACACACAGATCGAAATCAATCTGCTGACAGCGTGACGTGAGCCGCTGCATCATCGCCGCCTCTCTGACCAGGCTGGAACCTGGCAACACACAAGATTAGGGTGACGTGGATTTTAGATTTTAGATTTATCTACAAAAAGAGAAGAAATAAGTCATTGTGATCAGTGAGAGATCAATGAATCATTCAAAGGGGCGGGGGACAGGGCAAGTTCAGGGGCAGATAAATAGTCAACAGTAGACGTCACTTAGAGGTGGTGAACATCATCTGAAAGCTGGAACCTGAAGATTCATTTGAGATGCAGCTCAGCACTGTGTGTCAGCTTCTTCTAGTCATTGATGAGAAATGATATAATAAATTAATTAAAGTCAATGTTGAAAGTGTGTAAGGGTTTAGAACATCATGACTGAAGTATATGATGACCACCTCCATGCTCTATTTTGTCTGTTACACAGATTTGGTGCTAAATTTAACCATTTTTTTTTTACAACTGGAGAATTTATAAAAATGATCAATAATCTCTCCAAAATATCACATTATGACACCAAGACCTCGAAGAACACCATAGAAGAAGCATTGCTGTGATGAGGAATCAGAAACTTTTGACATTTTGAGATCTCTGCAAGAATTGCATTTTGCGGTGACTGGATGGACATTTATACAGCTGCGTGTGATTGTCATAGAGTGGTCATGTCTGTAAAGCGGAGACTGGTGGGTACTAGGGGTGGGATGGTTCATTCAATTCACGGTTCGATTTGGGTCACGGTTTGGGGTCATGGTTTTCGGTTTGGTTTGGTACAGCAGTAGACAGTATTTATGGTACAGGAAGGAGGCCAGTTTCAATTTCAATTTCAATAGCTTTTCATTTATTTGCCAAAATAAGTCAACTGTTTGCCTGAACAACAGTAGACTAGGCTAACATAAGGAACAAGTGCCACTGTGTTATTTAAATAATTAATAAACAAATTATGGGTTCAGATCATCAACATCAGGGCAGCAGCACTAGACCTTTTTAAACAGCAGTAACAGATGTCTCTCTATTCCCTGATATTTAAATAATAATAATAATAATAAAAACACTCAGAGGCTCAGGCCATCAACATAAAGCATCGTAAACCAAACACACTGATCCAGATCAGCTCTGCTCTGTTCATCCTGTCTTCATGTCCTTCTGCTAGAAGACCAGTTTGTCCTCATTCAGCCTGGACGTCCGTCCGTCTGCAGTCAGAGCTACGTGGTCTGGTGGACTCTTCTTTCACAGTTCATCGTCGTGTCTGTTCGTACAGTTCAGGCTTTACTGTATAGATGATGAGTCTGTCAGACGGCAGATTACAGCGCTGCTAAAGTAACCGAATCATTGCTGAAATCCAGCGTCCTCCAGGACTGTCTGAGTCTGCACGTAGAGGCTGTTTAATGCTGCTGGGATCATCATACTGGAAGTATTGCTGCTAGCATTAGCCACATGTTGCACTGTGCTGACACTCAGTTGATGTTTTATCCACCACTTCTTTTCCCGTCACCGTCATACGTAACACCAAATCCATAATGCTCCCACACAGCAGAGCGAAACGACACTGGTGGTCTTTATCGTGTCCGTTTCCTGTCATGTCATTTCAGAATGACTGCTGTACTCTGCACTTCACCGACGTCTCTGACGACTGAGGAGTTTGAGAAGGAAGGACGCTGCGTCAACGCGTCGTATCTTTGGCAGACACATGCGCACACGTGCAGTAAAATCTGGTCCGCCCTCGCCGAAGTAGACCAATCACAACGCACGACCTCAGCTTCAGTTACGCTGTGCATGTGTGATGCCTCATATTCCTGTCCACCGTGTCCCAGCCTCTTTCAATAGGCCTTGATATCTAGTGTGACAATAAACGGGATGAAAAAATACACAGTCATAACTTGTTTCAAATGAACTAAACAGTACGTACACAACCCAAACCATGGTTCACGAACCGAACGTTTCTTTTTTTTTTTTTTTTTTTTTACCCGAACCGTGCCCACCCCTAGTGGCTACCCCTAAAACCCATCTTCATTTATGTCTTGAAGTAAGAGATCAAGGGACCCTTTCGAAAATCGTCATGCCAGTTTTTCCTCTCCAAAATTTCGCATAACTATGAAGCATTATTTAATGATCTTCCCGACAGGCTAGTATGACATGGTTGGTACCAATGGATGCCTTAGGTTTTCATCCCACAACAACCTCTGAAAGACCCACTGTCAGGCATTAGGGGCTGCCGCTTGGTGATGGTACACTAAAGAAAACACTGATTTCAGGCAGCAGGTGAGTAAAGCTCTCACTCTCAGCAGCCCTCCGGTCACTGCAGCCTGGTGTGAGCAGAGAGAGCATCACCAGCGACAGAGACGCCTTTCCTCTGTGATACAGACTGAGGCTTCCCCCTACACAATGTGTGGACGAGTCCACGGATGCTGTTTTTAGGCCTCGTGTGGATGTTGCACACACACCTGTACCTGCTGTCAGTGTAGATGTAGACTACGCAGAGTCACATCTGCACACAGAACCACAGCAGTGTGAGGCTGATGTCTTTGAGCGCTCCACACCACCTAGTCCTAGACCGGAGGTTTTACAGTTATTGTTGGTATAACCAACGATACAGGAACTCTTCAGAATAGCATTATTACTATCACAGGTTTATCACAGAGTATAACTCTGGAGATGTAGCGACACTAGATGTTCCCTCACAAGGCCGGCCCAACTCCTGATGGTGAGTCCCCCCATAGACTTTTACCTGTGAATCTCAGCATCCTAAACAGTGAAGACATTAGCTACCAGTCTGATTTACATAGATAATATTTCATTATATCTCCCGGAAAGTATGTGTAAATACCTCTGACATGCAACCACAAATTTATTTTGGGGGGTTAGGGTTAGGAAATGTCTGCATTATTTTTATTTCATTTTTTTTTTTAAATGATGAAGAAATGTTGGTAATTATCACAATCTGACAAATGGTAAAATGCTCACTGACAGCATACTATGATGCATTTGTTTTGTCAGTATCCCCTCTTGCAAGACAATATCCAACTCTTCAATTACAGCTTTATTAACTTTTTAACGTTTTCATGTTGAGACTCAAAAGTTGCGCGAAACATTTAATGGACTGCTGTTTTTTAATAGTTTGTGGTAAATGTTGTTTTTTTATTACTTTCTGATAATTTATTTGTCATGTAGTGTATTTCACCTCAGGGCCACTGTTTTTTATTTTCTTGGACTGCCAACATCAGTGGATTCATTGCATTGTTTGCCACCTGTGCTTAAACATAAACCTTCCAAACTTGAGCTGTTCAGTGAAAAAAACTGTTTTTCATTCATTTCTCTCTCTATGAAGCTTGGGAAGATTTTAAACTCCTAATGCTGTTGACACAAGAGCCATTAGCATCACAAAACCATCCAGTTAAAGCTTTGTTCCCTTTCCAAAAACCAAACAGAGAAAGTCATAAAAGTCAGTGTTAAAATACAAACAGTAAAACAAAGACCTCACAGAAAGCAATTTATTTGTCTGTGCAAGTGAAACAAAGAAAATATAAAGGCCTTAGATGAACACATCACCTTCAAAGAAAACAGGAAGAAAAACAAATAACAAAAATGTCAAGATGTCAAAAAAAAAAAAAAAAAAAAAAATCAATGTGACAACTGAATACTGGATCTACAGAAAGTGGAAAAGAACAAAAACAAGTCTGAGACTTTAATGAAGTGGACAATTCGGTGTCAATGAAGATGAGGTCAAATGCTTCGAAGTGGAGCGTCCCCTCCGTCAGTGCCGACTGTGTCGGCTCACACTTTATCATTCAGCTCTGAAACTGAAGCAGTACGCAGAGTACAGTCAAGACCGCCAGTCAGTAAAGGACCGCCAGATCATCAGCTGGCTGGGATGTGAAACAGCTGGAAAGTCTGGCTGAAAGTATTCATCAGTTTAGACGCTACCCTTCATCTGTTTCAAGAGTTAGCTGTTGAATTACCTCAGCTGGTAAGGAGACTGCCTTTCATGCTCCGGAGAGCAGGACTCACCAGCTCGATGGGAAATGAGGCTTAGTGGGAGCAGCTGCCTTTGCTAGAATGAATGACTCGACGTACACTTGGAGGTGTTTGGCTGAGAGCAAAAAATGTCTAGAAACAGAGATGCCAAGCTCTGCACAGCTTACAGATGCAAGACAGTTCAAGTCCCACTTTTTACAAGCTTGTTGCCCAGCTTCCTTTTCTGCTGCGCAAGCAACAAGACAAAGCTATTAGGACGTTCTGCTCATGGCACAAAATAAGAGGTGATCTAAATTAGCTACTAATAATGTATGGAGTTTGTGAATGCTTCCTTGTGTTTGTTTTAACCAGCATGGAGCACCAAGTGGATGGTAAAACAAAGGAAAGTCCTTTCAGAGCGGGTGGGAGGGATGGGTCCAACAAACACAGGACTTTCTCCTGTGAGACTGATGATCATGTCCCATGTGAAACCAGAAGTCAAAGTTGACTTTATGCTTGCTACAAAACGTTTAATGTAGTTGTGTAACATTGTTACGTAAGGTGTTACGTAACAATGTTAACATTAACGAAAGAAAGTCTGCTAATGTTGCTATTATGTATTTATGCTAGTTATGTAGTTACATTACATTATTGCATTACTTTATGTTGTTGTTATGTTATGTTACATTGTTGTAATATGTTGTTATGTTACATTGTTACAATATGTTGTTACATTATTTTATGTTGTTGTTATGTTAGGTGCATTATTATTGGATGAGATGATGAGAATGGAACCAGGGATTTCAGTTAAAAGTGTTTTAAGTATTATTATAAAAAAGTGTTGTGCCAGTGCTATGCTGTTATTAATAGGTGATTTGAGATCAGAGAGAAATGCGTCATCATTCATAAGAATAATTGATCTGATATCCATTAGCTCACAGTAATGTAAAAAAGATGACTGCTTCTTTGTTAACTCGTTATTTCCCCTTCAAAGATGTGAGGTGGATGGAAAAAGCCTCTCATCATGTTTACCTTCGGCTAATCCTATCAGAGCTGTCAGTGGCTAAGAACAAGGTGCCACATGCAAGAGATTATCTCTTTAAGGTTGTGTATTGAGCTGAAGGCAACACGTGGAAGGGTTTTCTAACCGGACTGATGTCAGAATCCAAAAAGCTCTTCTTACATTTGGCATAATGCAGAAGGTATCAGTAACATGCCCTGTATACGCTAGAGGCTGCAGGTCTGCATTCACCAGCACTTTATGGATTCAAAATACAAAAATGTAAAGTCAGGACATTTGTTCGTGTGAATGACATCCTTTCACTGTTACCTTGAAAGAACAAATCTCTGAAATATGTCAGAACAGAGATCCCATCTTCATAGTCTGAGATCAACCTTTTGATTGCCACATCAGCTCTGACAACTTTTTCAACTCGCACTGTGTGATTGTCTATTGCACAAGTCCTGCCAATGAAACAACTGAACTGAAGTAACTGCTTGGTTAAGGTTATGGTTAAAAGAAACCAAAACCGGACTGTGAACTGTGGTCTCTAGTGTCAAAGTCCCAGGTTGTTTTGTCATCCTTCCACAGCAGACTTTGTGGCACTATAATGAGGCCGATACTGAAATCAGTGTTTAAAAAGTTTTTAAAAAATTCAGATAATGATATACAGTATTGGTGAATTGTATTTTGTATTCATGTTAGAGGCATGGATCTATGGACAGCAATGTGTCCTTGTCACTACACGTCAAACTATGACGTTCTAGGTCACCATCTAGCAGAGTCAGGGTCCACTCATTGCATGCATCTATTTTCAAAATAAACTGCTAATATAAGTTTACTTGGTTTTTAGGTTTATGTACACAACCAAACGATTTGGATAGGTTTAGGTAAAGATCGTAGTTCGGGTTAAAATAAGGATGTTTGTTACGTAAAATAACTACCTTTGTTACGTAACTGGTGTTTGTAAAGTACCAAAGTCATCTAACAAAACTAAGGTAAAATAAGTCAACATTGAATTTCACACAGGACAAGAACAGTGGGCTCCTGGGTGAATGTCCTGTGTTTGTTTGACCCATGAAACCAAAGTGGACATTCTTACTGTTTACACTACATCAGTTGCTCTGAATATCTAATAATGATGTGGATGGATATACACTAGTTATGTGAAAGTCCGTGTGTCGCCTCGGTCCGTCTGCATCAGCTGGCATAGTGCACTGACCAAGCATTATACCGGGGAGACTGTCCGAAATAGCTCAACAATGACTAGATGGATTGACAAGAAGGTCACGGGTTCAAATCCGGCTTGGGGCTCTTCTGTGTGGTTTGCATGTTCTCCCTGTGTTAGCGTGGGTCAGTTTAAGATGGATGGATGGATGGATTCATTCTCTGACTTTACATCTCGCAGCATCATCAGCTCAACATTTTAATGTGTCCATTATTTTGTTTTTTAGACAAAATACCTGCAGATCTAATGACATTCCCATCAGCCTCAGCTGTACTTTGTATACTGATATATGCAATGATGCTAAATTAAGATGGCAAACATGGTAAACATTATACCTGCTTGACTTCAGCACGTTAGCATGATGACATTATAATTTAGCTCAAACTACAGCTGCACAGAGACTCTTACCAGAGTCAGCCCATTCAAACGAAAGGCGTATAAATGCCTCGATAATGTGTAAGCTGTTAGGCGTGTCTTAAGTATACCTTTCTTAATTTTCTCTATCTTTTGTACATCATGCCATACTGACATACTGCACATAAATGCTCCGTTAAGATTAGTGACATGTATAAAGATGGAGAAGGGATGCTGATGATAGGTGGGTGGAGAGGTGTGTGCATCCAGCAAACACTGGACTTTTAAGCAGGAGACTCGTGTTCAAGAGTGTTTGAGACTTTTGTTTTGTATTGTGTGTTTTTCATCGACATTTGTGACGTTTTTTGTAGATGTTTCCATACGTGTTACTTTTCTTTTCATTTTAAGCCCCACCATGATGTTTTCCCTTAAACTAAGTGGTTTTCTTGCCTGAACGTAAGTTAGTGGTATTCTTGCCTAAACCTGTGGATCTGCACGTGGCTTACAAATGAAATGTGAAAAGTGGCATTCAAATGACATGTGAAAATGCTGAAATGCATACTCATAACATGCATAATGTCCGTGACATGTCGTGGTATTTATATGCCTTCCCATGAGACAGGTTGGGGATACATACTAAGATTACAGTTGAAAAATAAGTTACTTTGCATTTCTGCACTGCAATTTAGAAACTTCCTATTAAATCCTGTCGGGCATATACATTTCCTTGTTCACCTGTTTTTCTCTGTCATAATGGCGAGTGACTGAAAGTTAATGAGCAGGGAAAACGTTTTTCAACCAGCAGGGCAGAATTCAACCCCCTTTGGACAGAAACTGTCCTTGAGCAAGACACTGATCTCCACTGCTTCCAGGAGCCTGTCTGTGGCGAGAGCTAATGAAGAGCTAATTGTTGGATGCATCAGAGTATCAGAGGGCCCATCTTTCCTTGCTGCATAGCTGACTGGTATTGGTATTTAGGCTTATTTGTATGGAAATCTTTCATGCGTTTCCCGAAGTTGTTCCCTCCAGTGTGTATTTGTCGTTTCAGCTCTCAGTCTCTGAACACTTGAGGCCATCTGTTATCTTCCAGGTGGAAAGTATGAGGCTTCATAATGGATTTGTTCTAATAAATTGTTCTAATGTCTTCTGGTGTTACATTTTAATGCTCCTGTGAGCTGCTCTCCACATATTTCAAGGTACTTCAAAAAGATATATTATTGAGAGAATACTACACTAAATCTCATTATCATTAAAGTTATTATTGTCAGTATGCCATGGCCGCTCTGCACTTCTGATGGCACTCTGAGCCAGCTTTAATTTCTTTTAGCTCTAATTTCTTTTAGTTTTAAGTTTTGCTCCAATGTGTCCACCTTTGGAAAGTCAACTCAAAACTGACGAAGCTGTTGAAATATACAGTGTACTGATAAAATTAGGATTTATCCGATTATGAAGCATAATGAATTTCGCTATATAGATATTTGCTAAGCAAGCAGTCTCCACATCAACACCTCCAAAACTCTGATGATATGGAATAATACTACAAATCCAGCTCCAGATGTAAAAACCGGTGAGCCATTTGAGGGAGCAAATGTAAAATTACTGCTTTACTGTGCTTTGTTGACAAAGCCAGGCTGACCGTGCATGTCTTTTAGTGCATGTTAGTGCATGTGAGCGTGCTCCACTAGCTAGCTTACAGCTGACAATGCCGTCCCAACCAATGGCATCATCACCGAGGTGTAGCACCCCCCATGCCACGTTGAGAGGCAATAGAAAGGCTCCCAATCCCCTATCTAGCACCTTTAACTTATTTTAAATTACACAATGATATGTAACCGTAATACTCATGTTGCGTATTTAACCATGTTACATAGTTTACATAACATTATGTGCTGTCACCGCTGCTGTCACTGCTAATGCAAACGAGGATCTTTTCCTAAACCTGACCAAGCAGTTTTATTGCCTAAACCTAACCACTCTGTTTCCTGTGAACACATACGTTTTTTTTTGTTTATTTATTTATTTATTTATTTATTTTAAGATCGTGTATGCATGTAACAAGAGGAAACTGACACTTGGAAAACTGATGATAGAGGCGTACCTAGAGCAGCACAGTTTGAAGCGTAGGGCCACTGACCAAGCTGTGAGAACCTGTTGCTCTCAGCCGTGTGGTTAAAGGGACTGTATGTAGGTTTTTACACGTATAAACATTCTTAATTGTTTTCTTATGAACAATGTGTGAACAGGTTGTAACCTAACCTGAAAAATGAGACCTTGCACAACCTTCTGGTTTTGCTCTGTCAGCCTGGACAATGCTTTTAATGTGAAGAATACGGGATGAAAATCCAGTGGATATGATATCTTGTGCACCTCTGAATGCCTTTACTCTCTACAGCTCTGCTACAAGGCTAACAGTGTGTGTTACTAACCGCTAACGCCAACAAAAAAACAGCCCCCACCACAACTCAGACTCCAACACAAACTCCACGGAAGCACAAGAAAAGTTCGATCTAGTGAGGCCAGAATGTGACCAGGGCGGGCTTATGGCCCTATCGGCAGTCAACTAGGACGCCACGTTCGCCATCTCAAAAAAAAAGAAAAATGGGCACCCTTCCCCATTTTTTGAATTGAGGTAACAAATGAACATATAAATAAATACATTTATTATGATATTATTTAGACTCTAAATGTCCCGTAGGTGTGGATGTGAGTGTGAATGGTTGTCTGTCTCTATGTGCCCTGCGATGGACTGGCGACCTGTCCAGGTGAACCCCACCTTCGCCCAATGCCAGCTGTGATTCTTTCATAAAGCCCCTTTAAGTTTCAACTTAAACCAGATTTTAACCATAGCAGTGACACTCCTGATTTGCCTCATTTGGAAATCAGTGAGCAATCTGTTCTGTTGTTTGTGCAATTTAATTTCAGGAACAGTATTAGACAAATGTACCAGTTCTGCTCTTTTTGTCTAATTGTGATTTTCATCATATCATCATCATATCACCTGGGGAGGGTTGTAGGTGTCTACCTGGAAAAGGATCTGACATATGCTGTCACATCACATCTACAAGAGGAAGGACATTAAAAAATACAGACATCAACCTATGAAGTTCACTGAAAGTTTGTCTCAAGGAAAACATCATCCTCTTCTCCTCTGAAGCTGTTAAGTGTTAAGTCTGTTGAACCTAATTCACTTTGAAGTGTGTGCATGTGTCATTTTGTGTGTGTGGGTATGAGGTTGCTTTTGCTCATAGGTGTGTATACGGATTGCATAAGGGTGAGGGTACGGGCCTGTGCATGTGTTCTCTTGACGCTTGCATGGATGTGGTAGCGCATTGATGCGTGAGATCGACCAATGATGTATTAAATCAAAGAGTCAAGGTTGGTCACCACATCAAGGCCGCAGCGGCTCCATAACAGTGTTTAATACGAGGATAACGGCTTTCAAGATGTGTGGAAGGGGGCTGGGTGGGGACTTGCTTCAAAGACACTCCTAATGCAGCGCACCCCTATGGGAATCCAAATTACTGCTCAGGGCCGAACTGAAATCCCCAGTTTGAAGGGGAGAGGTGGAGGCAGACGGATGAGAAGCAAACAGGGAGATAGAAAGAGGGAGGAAATCAAAGAGGAGGATAAGAGAAAGATCATATGCAGACATTTAGAATTATACCACAGAGAAAAACAGCAACTGTTCACATGCAAACATACATGGACACACAGCGTCTGACCGCCGTTGTTTGGCAATGCTGCACAGAGGCACCATTTAGTAACAGTATGTGACAAACTGGGCTTTCAACTAACTACAACTAAACCCCACGGTCAGAGCAAGTGGCATAATATTAATAGCATGAGAGTCCACTCAGGGTGGGCAGGATGGAGAGATGGTGGGTCAATCAAACAAGCACAAGGCTACCAACCAAGAGACCGTCTCCCGTGTGAAACTAAAAGTAACGTTGACTTATTTTGTCACGTCAATCTTGAGTTACGTGACTCATCTGTATCGTCAGTCCTGTGAGTCCTCAGTATCGTCAGCTTCGTGTGTCCCACAACTTACCCTAACTAAGTAGTTGTGTTGCCTAAACCTAACCTCCTGTTGAAACAGAAGTTTATTTTGAAAGGATACTATGCATGTAACAGTTGGGAGTGAGATTACCACATCAGATAAAATCCCCACTGTGCTAGCCGGTGTTTGGCGGCCATGCTAGCAGGTCTACCAGGCTGTCCAGCCTGGTCTCACTCCCAGGACATCAAGTACTTAATACATATACACAAGTCACCCTTTAGTGTCTGTATGAGATGCACAAGCTTTCAATTATGGCTGCACAGTTATGGCCAAAAGGATACCTTACTATTATTCATTGATTTTAAGGACAGAATATTTTTATTGTACTTTCACATTTAATTGAACAGAATGCTGCTTTCACTCTCTTCTTTGCATCACAATAAGACACATGCATTTTGGTTTTGTCCATCTGCTCTCCAGTATGCTATATTACTCTTCTACTGTGGACTGCAGCTTCAAAATTCAAGTTTTTCACAGGCTGTTGCTGTAGGGTGCACGCTAGTGATGGTCGGGTCGACCCACTGATCCATGGGTGGGGCGGGTTCGCATGAGCTTACCAGAAAATATAATATAAATATAATATAATATAAAGTTTGGGCAGGCAGGTTAAAAGGTGACAATGCAGCGTTTCAAGTCACTGACGTCAAAATTTGGGCCGTCAACAGACTTAAATATTTAACCATGATTAATCACATGATTGCCCATAGTTAATGATCACAAATCACATTTTTTATCAGTTAAAATGTGTGTTAAATACTCTTATCAACATGGGAGTGGGCAAACATGCTGCTTTATGCCAATGTACTGTATGTAAATAAGTATCACTGTAAATCAATAACAACACTAATCAATGACAGATATTGTCCAGAAACCCTCCCAGGTTCTGACTTTAGCATCAACAATCTGCTCCAATCAGAACATGACAAACTGCAGCCCAACAGGCAACAACAGCTGTCAGTGTGTCAGAGTGCTGACTTGACTAGGACTTGATCCAGACTGACTGGGACTATCAGAAAGTGGGCATGTCTGTAAAGGGAGACTGGTGGGGACCCAGAGAACCCATTTTAACGTGTTAACGTGTTATTATGGCGTTGACTTTGACAGCCCTAGTTTCTAGTAACCTCTAATATGGGTAAGAGGTTCACCAGAGAGCACCAGAAGAAGACAGGTGTTCTTGTTCCACGGGAAACCACAAGCCAATGTACGTGCACTTTAATCATCATGTGTTTTTTGGTATTTATTCATTTATTCTATTAAACTTAACCAAGTCGTTTTGTTGAGGTTTTTGTTTTCTTTCAATTTACAACATTAATGTGTTTTAAAAGGTTGTGACCACAATCCGGGAGAAAATGCATTTCCCTAAAAATGTAATTGAGAACGTAGTTTAGCAAACGAATAATTTATTTATTATTATTTTGGAGGAGACAGGCTTGTATATAAGGCAACCTTGTTCCCCTCTGTTTGTTTCATTCAAAAAATCTAATCAAAGACTAAAACGAACTTCACACTGCAGAGCTTCAAGTCTTGAGTCTTGCTGTCAGACAAAAACAGTGCCACTCGTCATATTAGGGGGCAATTAGAAATAATTAGACATTATTAATGTAGCTGCTCAGCGCTGTACTGTGACAGAAACAGAGACGGTGATTTGGTAAGTTAGAGTGTGTAACGTGTTTCGTAGCTGTATTATGTCTTGTGCTGATGAGCAAACCAAATGTGATATATTTGCCGTTTTGTATTTGGAGAGCACAGTCGCCCTGTCGTCATGTCACATTAGGTGGAATACCAGGTGGAATATTCGTCCCTATTACAGGCTGAAAAGGTGTTTATCCTAAGTACCCTGCAGAAGAAATGAGATGTTTTATTCATTCATTTCCTTCCCACAGCCATCAGAAACTCCTCTCTCATGCTCTTACTATCCATTGTCATTACCATTATTGCATTCTTCATCATAATCACTGTCACAGTCGACATTATCGCCGCCATGATTACTGCCATTGCCACTGACGCCACCCCCACAATCACCATCATGAAATGAATAATAAGGACCAATTTGCTGCAGATTCAATCTTAAAACAAAAAGTGCCATCGTGAATACACTGGTGTGTCTCAAAGCAGATGACACATATCTGTCTCATGTTCAGTAGTTCAGAGCTCCGTGGGAGGTGCAGTGGGTTCAGTCTCTGCTGGAAACTCGACTGAACCAGTTCGTTTTCTTTGTTTGCCTTGCTGTTCATTATTGTGATTATTGCTGCATCATGAATGTAGACGTTCTTCATCATCATACTCTTTCTAATCATCATTGCTATTGTCGTTGCTATCATCAACAAGAAGCCAACATCAGGAGGGATGGGTAACGAAACCCGCCATTAAACGAGCAGCGGTGATCGTATATTAGGCTGCACGTTAGGCCGGCTCCGACATTATGGCTTCTTTTATTGGTACTTTTTAATGTTTTGGTGTAATTTATTATCACACTACATCTTCTCCTCTCCACACACACACACACACACACACACACGCACACACACACAGAGTGTCTTGGAGTGAACCAGGTAAACTTAAGATAATGAAAAGTACACTCATTAACCTTTCTGTGTAAAAAGCCACTCTTTTAATCAATTTATCACCTGTTCAACAAGCATGAACATGATGTAAACATGTAGAAAAATAATATTTTAATTTCTCATCCACTGCCGCTATGTTTACAGAAACACAGCACGCTGGCTCGGCTAATGACACAAACATGCGAATTTCAAATTAAAGGCATGTCGTAAAGATCTGCAGTAATATTTTGGGTTTTTGATCATAGGAATCATTTGATCATCGTAATGTTCTCAGTGCAGCATTTTGAAATATACCCTATTGTTTAGAGCTGCAAAGATTTATTGATTGGTTGTCAATTAATAAATCAATTGCCAAATATTTTGATAATCAAGTATTCAGATTGAGTAATGTTTCAAGGAAAAAATTGCAGCTTCTTCAATGTGAATACTTTTGTTACTCGTCTGTAACAGGACACTGATTATCTTTGAGTTGTGGACATAAGACATTTGAGGACATCATCTTCAGCTTTGAGAAACACTGATCAACATTTTTCACCATTTTATAGACAAAAGAACTCATTGATTAATCAAAAATAATAGTAATCATCATCAGATTAATCAACTGGTTAGTCGCAGCCCTGCTATTGTTAGAAAAAGCCACAAACTGTAAATCCATTTGTCTCTTAGGAGAATTTCATTAAATGCTTCGCGGATGTGAAATATAAATACACTGAATTTCCTGGCAGCGATCTATCGGTCGTTGACCCCGGTGATCTGTGTGTGTCTTTACAGTATATCTGGTATATCTGTGAGAGCCTGTGTTCATGTTCAGTGTTTTTTCTGTATTGTATACTACACGTGACCTTGTCTTCTATGTTTCCATTCAAATTAAACTATTACTATTCACAATTACATATTTTATCCTAGATTATGGTTGCAATTAAAATATGTGCTTAACGTAAATTGAATAAAAAAAAAAACTTGGTTATGTTTCATTACATTATGAATAAATGACTGCATTTGTTAGGTTATTAAGATAGTGAAAGCTGACTTTTAGTTTCACACAGGAGACAAAGACAAAACACAAACTTGATCCACTGCAAAATATGTTTACCTGAAAACATAACTCAATATACAGTATAGAGAAATGAATGGATCGTATTTCAGAAAAACATAGGAACAGTAGTCAACAACTACAACAATTACATAGATGGAAATATGTAATTGTGTCTGACTGATCCAGACTAGTGAGGTATTAACCATTAATTATTATTAGCCATTAGCCATTAGGCGGTTAGCAAGCTAAGCTACTAGCAAGAAAGCAACAAGAAAGCTCAGTTTGTTGCAGGTGTGTTGTATCATTTAGTTGTTAGTGAAAGTGCTCAGTGAACTATATTTGTTGTCTCGCACAATATACGTCATTAACACTAGCTAGCGAGCTAGCTTAGCGAGGTTGGACTCACTAATGCAACGTTATCTGACCTGCTGTGCGAATCAGAAAGAAGGATCAGCGCTGTAGCTGGGGCGAGTTCGTCCCAGTACAAACACAGACATCGAAGCTTCAGAGAGACAGTCAGCGTTTTTCTAATTACGTATTTTCTTAAATATAAATAAATACACACCGCTGGACTGGCCATCGGACATACCGGGCCTTTGCCCAGTGGGCCAATCGCGATTTTGGGCCGAGCCTTTTTTAAGTCATGAGACCTATTGGTACACTAAAACTGGTAGATCGGCCCATAATTGATTCTGGGCTGGACCAATTACAGCCCGAGGGCCAATGCCCTTGGTCCTTGGCTGTCAATCAATCAATCAATCAATCTATCATACAGAGAGAGAGGAGAACAACATGGACAACAGCACGCAATGGAAAGGAGGTGCAGAAAAAGAAAGAGGCAAGCCGTTCAGGCAGATGCTGCCAGGCGTGTTACTTTAACAGGGATGTTTGCTGCTGGCTGTGGTGGAGCTTCCTGCTCGTCAGCGGCAGCATCCGGAGCAGCTGCAGGTGACGGAGGAGGAGGTGGCCGTCGGGTGGATGAGGAGAAGGGGAGGCAGGAGGAGGAGACGAGTGGAGGGGAATCTGAACTTCAGGTAAGAAGTGATGAACTCCAGGCTACCTGGTCAGATATGAACCAAGTTTGGGTGTGGTTTATTTTGGGTGTGGTTGCTAACTCTTAACACAGTCAGTAGGTACAAAGAAAACGTTTTGCATCTAACTTGAGTGCAAACAAGTAAAGTGCTCAGAAAATGCTTTTATTAGAATTAATTAGAACTAGTGCATCTTAATAGGGCTTAATGGGTACGGCACTAGGTCGAATAAATATAAGAAGGATGTATACACAAACAGCTGTTTTCTTCCAGCCTTAACCTCTCATTGTCTCTTACAGGATGCTGTCACTCATTTTTGGAAACCTGCCGTGGGTTCATCTAAGTAAGTACTGTAAAGAGTACATGATTCAAGTATTTTCTAAAGATACCAGTACTGTGATCATCTGAGCAAGTCCATCAAGTGTCATTCTCCCTCACCTTTCTCTGTCTCCTTTCACTTTTTAAAGGTTGCCATGTTTGAGGAGATATTGTGTTGCTGTGCTGTTTATTGATAGTCTGTGAAAATATCCACTAAATCTGTTATTTATTCATTTCAATATTCGTCATTGATCATGTCTCACCTCTGTTCTTTTCTGTCCTAATTTCAGGATCCCACCACACGTTGTACATGGTTCAGGAGGTTAACTACACCAAGCAGCCTTTTGGTTTCTGCTAAGTACTGTGTAGAATAATGGGACTGGAAGGATGGTGTAGGTTTATTAGACAAGTACAGATACACCAACAAAACAGTGTACAAGTATTGTCAAAGAAAGTTTTTCATTCATTGCTTCATTGTCTTTCCATCAGTACCTGGTGGGCCGGTCTCGGCCCAAAATGCCCGGTGTTTCCAGCCCTGCTGTGCTACAACAAACTGTGACTTTCTTGACATGCAAAATTGTTGTGATGTAGGTAGATGTCCTGTATACTGTACTTCTCAAATCAAACATCTTTATTCAGTCTGATCTGACCCTTTTGTGCAGAGGTCGAAGCCCAAGAGAATGTTTTTCACCCACAATGCAATAAAAGAGGAGACATTCACACAGGTTCAAAGTACTGAGTGAGTCATGCTCATCACACACACACATACTGGAGTGCACACACACACACACACACACACACATACACACTAGTGGGCCATTATTCAAGTTCATAGCACCAAGAATCACACTCATCACATTAACACAGGTAAATGCACGCATGCACACACACACACACACACACACACACACACACACACACACACACACACACACACAGACAGTACTAGGTCAGGGAGGTATGCTTATGAATGCATTGTTCTGGAAGAAAGCCTGTTTATGATCTAGTGAATAATATTCACTAGGTCAGATAAAAGCAGCCCACGAGGGCAAAACACAGTCTCACATTTCCTGAATTATTTAAACTTCATTAAACATAAACAGGTCATTCAAGGACAAACTCAGTTCAGATGAAATAATCAGAGACCGATACCTCCTGTCATGGCGGTTTGGCCGTGCTCCGAGTTCCCTGAGCCGAATCGTCTGCAGCGTATCTCAGTTACGACTTGTGCTCCACTCAGGCCCAGTGTACTCACAGCAGGCAGGGAGAGCCTGAAAAAAGGTTTACTTGACAATCAATTACAACGTTACGGCAGGTGATTTTCATCGAAGTTACATCTCACTCGGTCCACTACCGACTTGATGTTCCATATAGGCCTGTACGCTATAATAGCCTATAATAGCCTACGCTATATAAAAGCTGTATTCTAGCACTATAACAAGAAAATGGTCAACAGCATAATCCTACATGGTGGATATTTAAACTATACAAACCTGGGGTATGAAGGAGAACTTATGTAATGTTCAATGCCAACAAATACAGTTTTACTGAACATAAATATGTGTTATATGTATATGTAATATATATATATAAATATGTGCATAACTGACTCTTATAGCTTCAATTCTTTAAACACACATGGATGTTGCTTTAAAAATCTACTGGCTACGTCCCAACAGTGTGTGCTTCTCTTAATATACCTGTATGTATATATTTATATATTCATTTTTAAATGATCTGTTCTTTCGTCTCTTGTTGTTTGTGTCGTGTGTTTGTTTGTGGAAGGTCTGCAGCTTTAATCTCAGACAGACTAGAGGAACCTGGAAATGAGGAATGTCCCTCGACAGCTAGCATCAGGGTCCCATCCTGTCTCAGCTGCTTCAGTGAAAAGCATTCAGAAGATGGATAGTGCTGCAAAAGAACACACATGCTCAGCAAAACAAAGTCAGAGATACCAAAGGAAGGGTTACTGCTGAAATCCTCACTGGTCTGTCAGCATGATGTGTTTGAGGACAAAAATGTACAGCTGTATCAGTGTTACATGGATGTTGTTCTCTGTCACTGTTTAATGTGACACGTCAGCTGCCAAACTCCCGTCTGGCCAGCTGACTGACATCGCTGACTAACGTCCAGTTCAATAAACTCCAAATCACCACTCCACTGCAGACATCCAAAGGCCTGATGGGGGGTCTGCGGGGTCTCCCCAGGCTCTCCTCACCTCAGAGGTACCGAACGGGAGGGACGCTAAGAAAATCGAGAGTTCAGGGAGAGACAATGTCTTCAGCCGTATCGTATTTATCAATTTGAAATGCTTTACATATTTTATCTTTCATGTTATTTTCATATTAATTGCTGCCATATCAAACAGTTACCCCCTTTACATCTTGCATTATAATTATTAGTAGTAGTATTACATTCAAATATTTAATCGCAATTAATTGCATGACAGGGCTGCACGGTGGTGCAGTGGTTAGCACTCTCACCTCACAGCAATAGGGTCAGAGGTTCGAATCCGGCTTTGGGCTCTTCTGTGTGGAGTTTGCATGTTCTCCCCGTGTAAGCGTGGGTTTTCTCCGGGTACTCCGGCTTCCTCCCACCATCCAAAGACATGCAGTTAGGTTAATTGATGACTCTAAATTGCCTGTAGGTGTGAATGTGAGCGTGAATGGTTGTCTGTCTATATTCAAAATGTACCTTATTGGGAGATTTGTCAAGTATTTAATATTCTTATTAACATGGGATTGGGCAAATATGCTTGTTTTATACAAATGTATGTCGATATTGGGGGCGGCAGTAGCTCAGTCCGTAAGGACTTGGGTTAGGACGCGGAGGACGCCGGTTCAAGTCCCCCATGGACCAAGACCAACTGGTTGCTGGAGAGGTGCCAGTTTACCTCTTGGTCACTGTCGAGGTGCCCCTGAGCAAGGCACCGAACCCCCAACTGCTCTGGGCGCTTGTCAGGAGCAGCCCCCTCACTCTGACACCTCTCCACTGACGCATGTATATGTACTGTGTGAACTGTACTGTGTCAACAGAGTGTAAAACTGAATTTCCCCACTGTGGGACTAATAAAGAAATATCTTCTTCTTCTTCTTCTTCTTATTGTTGTTTGAAATCTATTAACAATTCAAAACAACGACAGATATTGTCCAGAAACCCTCTCAGGTTCTGACTTTAATATTAAAAATATGCTCAAATCATAACATGGCAAACTGCAGCCCAACAGCTGTCAGTGGGTCAGTGTGCTGTAAACTGGCGAACGCAGGAGTGGTGTGTTTGTATTTGTTAGTGCCTTCAGGCAGCAGCGTTCTGCACCAGAGTCAGTGAATGCAGCTCTGGCTGATACCAGCATAAATGAGTAACTCCTTGAACTGATTGTAAAACATTAAAAGAATCCAATAAATCAAGGAACTCAATGGACATGAGGTGTGAAGGGCAACATACTATATAGATATTAAAATCACCTAAAATAAGCACTCATTTCTTAGATAACATTCAATACATTTTTCCCAGGAGGTCAGAGTGCTATCCTCCTATCCTTTGTATCCTGTGTGAAACCAGAAATCAGCGTTATTATTTATCACGTAGCTTCCACACCACTCCATAGTTATTTTAAGCCAAACAACGTTTTCCTAAACCCGATGAAGTAGTTTTGTTGCCTAAACATACCATGTTGTTTCTTGTGAAGACAGAAGATTATTTTGAAAAGACTATGCACAAGAAAAGGAATAACTTTTATAAACATATCATATGAACTGTTTTATGAGGATGCATTGACCCCAAACGCATTGAGGACGGATTGGGATCCGATTGGCCAAACCAGGTCTGGAGGTGGTCAGGGACGCATTGTGATTATAGAGGAATGAGCCACTTATGAAGCAGTGGCTGAACGAATGGTGGAGAACGGCTAGAACTACAAATGTGAGGAGGATGTGATGTTGGGTTGTTTGAGGTGGACAAAGTGATCAGATCTCAAAGTGGACACCAGAGACTATTAATACCAGGTAGGGATGTCACAAGAACCGGTACTTTGGTACCAAGTCGAGACGGCACTACTACAGTACCATGAGTACCATAAGCACCAGATCAGGGCGAGTACTGGGCGAAGATAAATTATAGTGTTATCATGATGTAGTTTTTGGAGAGAAGTTTGAGTTGCATCATCAAATAAATTTATCAAAAACATATGCAAATGGAAATGAAGGAGTGTATGTTGAAGTTTATGGGATTTATTGATTTGTTTTAGTTTTTTATCATGGTATCAAATTGGGTATTGGGAATCATGGATCCTCACTGGTATCAACTGAAGTACATTCAGTCTACGCCTGTTGTATGAAATGTGTCCTAAAACTTGATTGACTGAGTGATTGATTGATTGATAACTAAATTTCTGGTATTGTGACCTTTATGCCAGGTGTAATTGTAATCAGGTTAAATCATACACAGACATATTAATGTTAGGTGTAAAGTGGGTTAAAGACAACATTAAATAATGAACATGTTTATAAGTCATATACTGTATAAACACCTGGAGATATTTTGAGGCAGAGTGGCTCGATGCGCGACCCGACGCCAGATAAGTAGTTGAATATGAGATGAGATGGGAGACGAACGGTTTGCTGGAGGATGTCCTTGGCTCAGGAGAAGCCACAGGGATTGCTTATTTGGACAGGACTGCTCTATTGGACAGCCTTACCACTAAACATGGCAGAAGACAGGTCTGTTCGGGAAGGCTGCCATGGAGCCGGAGAGGCCGACTACGAGCCCAGAGAGAAGGATAGATGCAGGTCTGGGCTGATGAGCAACAGCAAAGACCAGCAAGTCCATAACATAATACCAGCTCTGTTTTTTATAGAAACATACTGAGGAAATATTGGCCAGGAACAAATCTGCCAACTCTCACAATGCTGTTACTAAACCAAATCAAACAAGAGCAGCAAATGTTTCTTCATGCCTTTCAGCTGATCTATAAAAACCTTTTTTATCTGCTGCCATTATCATCAGGTTGACTGTTTTTCAGTTTCTTCCAAAACCAGCCTGGTCTCCTAATAATTACATTACCTTACTATGAAACTACAATGTGAATAACGTTTTGAGGGAACATATTTCATTCTGGCGTATTACAAATCTGTTTGTAATGAAGTCTTCATATGGAGGGGGTCGGTGTGGTGGATGGGCCAACAAACACAGGACTGGGTCTTCTCCGAATGGCCGCCACCACACTTCAACGCCTGGCTCTGGAGAAGCCAATCCTGTTTCTGCATCAGTTATTGTAGCGCTCCAACACGCCCGGCACACGGGACACGGGACCGCTAGACCCCGCCGGATCCTCCACATCGGGTCTTTAAGGGACAAACAAGATCATCGTGTGGGTCAAAACGATTTTCAAATGCAAGTCATGATCAATCACTGTCATATAATTACCATTTATAAATGACATAGTTTATTAAATTTAGTTAATAGTTATTTATTACTGTTAACAAACTAATTCAAATTAAAATGTTTACTTATTATTAGTAAATTTATAATTAATGCTATTTCTAAATACATTTATTGTTGCACACATTATGACAAGTACATAAAATGCTCTAAGTATGTTAATGATTAAGATATTATTTGTAAACCTTAAAGAAATTGGTTGTAAAACATCTGTAAATATTACATCATCATATTACATTAAAATCTAGGTGGTTATTATAAAGTTTTAACTGATGATCATAATACCTTGTTAAATGGTTAATAAATACTTTGTAAATCATCTATAAATATTATTTAGATAGTTAATACTTTGTCAGTGGTTAATAATTAGTTTCTGCTCCATCTATCAATATAATGTTTATAGATGTTTTACAAATGATTTCTTTATGGCTTACAAATTATTCAGTAATCATTAACAAATTCTTAATATAGTATATTAACTGTTATAATGTGTACAACAATAAACCGATTAATAAATACTTTACTAATGTACTCAGATTGTTACTGTCTCTGATAAACTAATTATTTCATATTACACAAGCTAATGAAAAGTGCGATAAGTGTTACCAATTATTGATTTATATATGGGCCAATCGGGTAGATTACTGGAAACTGGGGAACTAGATGCTTAGGAGGGAACTAACGGGTTGGGAGGTCGGTAGAGGGAAGTAACTGATGGAGACGAGCATTTTTAAAAGAGAAACTACTGTAGAGTTGGGGGGGCAGTTCGGTGACGAGCTGAGCGCTCACAGTGTGATGCTTGCTGCTACTCAGGGTGGCTCTCCAGCTGATTTACTGACGGCTTGGCAGGCCGACGCTGTGGGACTCGGTAAATCCTGGGCTCAGCGAGCTGACACACCAGGGCTGTGGGCACCGGAGATCAGGTCTGCAGAGGCTGGTCGGCGAGACTGCCGCCATCATTCAACAACTGCATGTGGGGAGTCTGTCAGTCAGACAGAAATGATGAAACTTGTGAAAGTGTGGAAAATATACATGACTAAGAAGCTGAAAATATTTTATATTTACCCTGTAACATAGTTTTCCTTTCCCCCTCCCCTTAAAGCTTCAGTAAGCAACACATTTTTAGCATCATTGGGCAAAAACATAATAACTTTTCAGCATATTGTAATTCAAGTGTTCAGACAGAAAACCAGACTTCTGCTTCTCCTCAGGGTCTTTTCAGGCTTTAGAAAATCTACCATGATGGGAAACTTTGGTCAATCACAGGCTGTGACGCTTGAAACTTACACTAAATTTAGCTGAGGAAAAACTGTCATGGTCATTTTCAAAGGGGTCCGTTGACCTCTGACCTCCAGATGTGTGGATGTAAATGGGTTCTCTGGGTCCCCACCAGTCCCCCCTTTACAGACATGCCCACTTTCTGATAGTCCCAGTCAGTCTGGATCAAGTCCTAGTCAAGTCAGCACTCTGACACACTGACAGCTGTTGTTGCCTGTTGGGCTGCAGTTTGCCATGTTCTGATTGGAGCAGATTGTTGATGCTAAAGTCAGAACCTGGGAGGGTTTCTGGACAATATCTGGTATTGATTAGTGTTGTTATTGATTTACGATAATAAACATATACACATATTTTTATAAAGTAGCACATTTGTCCATTAAATACTTGACAAATATCCCTTTAAGGTACAATTGAACAAATAAAAAAATGTATGGTAAATTTGTGATTCATCCCTATGAACTATGGACAATCATGTGATTTATCGCAATTTATATTAATCGATTGACAGCCCTAAAATAGATAAAAGTATATGAGAGCATGTCGTGAGTTTGTTGTCTTTCTGTTCCACTTGTACAAGTTGAAACAAAACAGAGATTTTGTTTGTGTGTTTTTCCCCCTGAAGGTTTTTCAAAAATGATGCTTATGAAATGTTATATCTGACACTGTATTCTTGTATTTCATGTCATATTCTGAATTGCTGGTTTGTAGATGTGGGTCGTAGCAGCAGTCACTCTGTAATGATTTGATCCCGTTCCAAAGACTCAAACTGGACGTCAGTCGACTTGTCGACTTGTGATGATTTACTACGTTTTTCTCACCATTGCCAACTTTACCTCCAGCTTTGTCATGTTAACAGCTTTGGTAACACTTCATTTTACAGGTCTGCAAATTTCATGGTAATTAGATGATATTTAGCAAGTAACCTATTTGACATTTCTTTGAAATTACTGCCAAACTACCTTAATATTTACTTCAAAGATTATTGAAAATTACTTTATTATCAACATTATTTAATAATCAAATAGTTGGTAATTTATTTAATATATTTCCAGGAAAAGGAAAGTTAATTGATCTGCTTTATTTCCATGTCTGCTGGTGAATAGATGATAATTAGCAAATAACTTCTTTGAAATGTCATAAAACCTCCCTGAACCATGTCGTCAGTTAGCAGGTCGCATGGTGAGATCTGTGCCTGATCAGAAGTGTCTTTTATTAGTTTTGGTTTTCACCTCCGATGAAGAGCAGCACACTGAGCCCTGTTTTAACCACTATATGCTATTTCAGCATGTAATAATTAACTCATGTTTATAATAAAGTATTTTTTGATCAATTGTAAGGTAAATATTGTGGTAATCTGACAGTAATTTCAAAGAAATTTCAAATAGGTTACTTGCTAAATATCATCTAATTACCATGAAATTTGCGGAGCTGTGAAATGAAGCATTACCACGGCTTTTCATTAACAAGCGGGGCAAACGATTCCCGATTAGCGATGTGGATCCTGAGAGACTGAAGTTTCCTCACATAATGTTTTTGCAAAAGCTTCCAAAGGGAAAAAATACGGAGCTTTTCGTTCAAAATGAGGCCTGGATGAAGGTTACAACAGTTAAACTGAGAGGATCAGATCTCTGTAAGCCAGTTAGCGGGTCTGTCGTGGTCACTCTGCCTTCCTGTCTCTACTGGGACTATTCCCCAACCACTTCCTGTTCTCCCTTGTATTCTCTCTCTCTCTACTTCCCTCATCCCTATTCTCCGCTCTTTTTCTCCTGTCGTCCCTCTGTCTGCATTTCAACCACTTGAGTCATTCCTGTCTGCTATCACCCAGATTACCCGTCTCGCTTTCCTCTCCTCAGCTAAACCTGCCTGAGTCCCTTGTGAGCGGCTAGTCCTTCGCCTCAATCCTTTCCCTGCTTCTCCCTCCTCTCTAAGCCTGGATCATTTCCTTGCTGTCAACCTTCACCAGACTCCCGTCTTCCCTCTCTCCTTTCTTCTCTCAGCTCTCTCTCTCTTTCCTCTTGCCCACTGGGTCTGTCCTCTCTCCTCCCATTCCCCATGATTTCACTGTTTTATCTCACCCTACCTTCTCACTCACCTCCCTCCTAAACCATTACCATAATTCTCTCCATCCAAGAATCCCTTCATCCTCTTCCTCTTCTCCTCCTCCTCCTCATCTGAGCCGTCACCCCTGATCCCCCAATGAGCATCCCCTTTGGTCTCCATTTCTCCCCCTCCTCTTTTCTCCCTTCCTCTCCATCTCTGTCAGCAGTGAGTGTTACATTAATAATTCACGCCATCTCAAATCTTAACTTGACACCTTTTTTTGCCATCACCACACCCTGATCTACTGGTTCTGTACCTCTCTCCCAGTTTAATGTGAATCCCCCACGTTGCACTCTGTCTGCACAATCCCGACACACAGTGGCGTAAATATCATCAGTACAACTGGGGCCCAAAAATCACCTTCCTACATTGTTTCCACACTTAATCCATCATTTCTGGTACATCACGTAAAAAAACCACGAAGGCCACGATCAGCTGTGAGCTTGAGATCAGACTGGAGGCCACTTCTCCTCATACGCTTGTTTTTTTAAACAGGAAACACATCTTTAATTTGTGAAATTTACTGGAAATTACACACAATATAGCCAACCACAGCAGGAAACTTTCAGCTCTCTGCTGATCTCCCTCCAGCCAGTTGCCTCCTTATTAAGGTTTTTGAAGTGCAGTGAGGAGGTATCGTATAGATATTCATCGTTTCAACTTCACCAATCATCCTCTCCTCGTCCACTGAGGCAATTTTAAGGTGACTGACAGGAATAAATAGAAACAGCTGGGCGTCTGACAAAAGTTCAGCTCAAAGTGACGTGCAAAGTCACGTTCTGCGTCGTGCTGCTGCGTCGTGCTGCTGCGTCGTGCTGCTGCGTCGTTCTGCGTCGTGCTGCTGCGTCGTGCTGCTGCGTCGTTCTGCGTCGTTCTGCGTCGTGCTGCTGCGTCGTTCTGCGTCTTGTTGCTGCGTCGTTCTGCGTCTTGCTGCGTCGTGCTGCGTCGTGCTGCTGCGTCGTTCTGCGTCGTTCTGCGTCGTGCTGCGTCGTTCTGCGTCGTGCTGCGTCGTTCTGTGTCGTTCTGCGTCGTGCTGCTGCGTCGTTCTGCGTCGTGCTGCTGCGTCGTTCTGCGTCGTTCTGCGTCGTGCTGCTGCGTCGTTCTGCGTCGTTCTGCGTCGTGCTGCTGCGTCGTTCTGCGTCGTGCTGCGTCGTTCTGCGTCGTGCTGCTGCGTCGTGCTGCGTCGTGCTGCTACGTCGTTCTGCGTCGTTCTGCGTCGTGCTGCTGCGTCGTGCTGCTGCGTCGTGCTGCGTCGTTCTGCGTCGTGCTGCTGCGTCGTGCTGCGTCGTTCTGCGTCGTGCTGCTGCGTCGTGCTGCGTCGTGCTGCGTCGCTCACGGACAGGACATTCATGGTTCTTAAGCGGTGTTGTTAATGACTTTGTGGAGCACAAGACGTGTAGGATAAACCTCTAAAGGGTGAGTACTGGTTTCTCTTTGTTATTAGGAGTGGGATCAGGGAATTAAATCTATAGCACTGTAATAGTAAAATCTGATATTTTGGAAAACGTCCAGTCCCGGACGGCTGATGAATCAGAGCTGATGAACGTGACGCTCCGGCTGCTGTCCGTGGTGCTGATATAAGGCTGGCTAGCAGGATGGGAGTTGCATGGCGAGCGTCTCCATGGTGGCACAGCTGTCTGTGGTTGTGTGTGTAGATGTGTGTACACAAGAGTGTGCACTAGTGTTTGGGGTGAGGGCCCAAGAAAAAACCTTCACTGTAGTTGATCACAATTATGTTCTGCTGCTGCTGACTCATCTGGTCTCTGCTGTTGGCGATGAGCGAGCAAGGAGCCCTGCTTCCCACTGCACCTAGTTTACTACTAACACTGTACTGTCCTGAGTGCTGTTTTTGTTGTTGCTGTTGTTTTTTTTAATCAACATTTTGAGGAAACATTGCCATCCATCCATCCATCCATCCATCGTCAACCGCTTATCCCGTTAGGGCACATAGAGACAGACAACATATAGACAGACAACCATTCACACTCACATCCACACCTACGGGCAATTTAGAGTAATCAATTAACCTAAACAGCATGTCTTTGGACTGTGGGAGGAAGCCGGAGTACCCGGAGAAAACCCACGCTTACACGGGGAGAACATGCAAACTCCACACAGAAGAGCCGCAAGCTGGAATCGAACCTGCGACCCTCTTGCTGTGAGGCGACAGCGCTAACCACTACACCACCGTGCAAATAAGCTAATTTACCAAGTCTCAGAATATTGATGAGCAATAAATGATGCAACAGAATGTGGTTTTTCCATTGATCAGAAAACGACACAGGAGCGTTTTCTGATCAGACACAGGAAGACATCGTTTCTCTGTTCCTACTGTAACTGTTACAAATCACTGTTGAGCAATAACTCTGTTTTATGATGCCCTTACCTTACCTTACCTTACCTTACCTTACCTTACCTTGCACGACAGCTGGATTCTCTAGGGGTGAAGCGAAAACACGAGAATGGGATCATACGAAAATACAGTTATCTTGTGAGGTTATAGACTGTATATAAGACATGGACATGGTCATCGTGTCATCACTCATTGGTTTGTGAACTGCCATTGTCAAGCCTCGGCTGTCGCCATCTTGGTTTTTGACTGTTGCCATCTTTTTTTTCTGCTTGTGACACGAGAAGGTGGAGCTAAGTACAACCGAGTGATGAGTAAGACATTTTTAGGGGATCAACATGTTACAATTAATGGACTGAAAACACACTGTGAAAGGGTTAAAGCTGTAAGATGAAAACACAGACAACTCTCAGAATTGACGACCCCATGGTAGCGACCTGTTGATCACATGCATTCCCCTATTTGACTCGAAATAGGACCATGATGTACTATATGAATATCATGCTGTAGTGAAGAAGACTTGAAACTAGGCATTGAGACAATCGAGTGGCTGCTCCTTAAGAGGTTATCACAGATAACTAATCAATTAGATCAGAACTGGAGAGGATTTCTTCATTGAAAGAGCAAAGAACAGCACTGAAGGCTTTTCGTGATGGAAAAGATGTTTCTGCTCTTCTCCCGACTGGCTTCAGCACAAGTTTGATTGACAGATGGTTCATCCAATCATCTGCCAAGTATTTTTTGAAAGTGCCTGCCCTTTTCCAAACCATCTGGTGGGTGAAGTTACCTTTGTCACAGTTAATAATAGTAATAAGCCTGCAGTTAAGGTTTAGGGAAATAAAACAATGTTGACTGTTGGTAGCAAACAGGAAACGATTGATGCCGATGTTCTTATTGTAGAAGAATGTACATAGAATACTGTTCGTATTTACTCTTGCAATACAATATCTGCTTGCAGCAAGTAAGCATGCTTCATGTTCTTTATTTGGTTTTGTTTTAATGGTTACGTTAGTCACTGTACTTGGTTATGGTTAGGAGAAGATCATGGTCGTCCTAAGACAAGGTTAGTCCTGTGCAAAGTCCTGACCTGAGCTTTTTTCTGCAGTTGGCTGTGTTGAATATGAATCATTAGCTTGTTATTATCCTTTCACATCCTACTGAGGGAGCACCGAGCTAAATATGTAAAGGCTACAACAATAATTTATCAGACTAGAAAGAAAATACAAGCTGGAGGGTCAGATGGGATTCACAGAATCCAACAAATTGTGGTTTGTAAAGTTTTTAGTTTTATTAAATTATTGAGCTTACTACATGTATTTTTGCTTATCTCTCCCTCCTCTATTTCTGTAACTTGTTTTTCACTGTTTGAATGCTAGTATGGGCTGAATCAGCCATTTGTTCACTATCTCAGCTACATCTCTAAATCTGTTTGTCTCATCTCTCTCTCATCTGTATGAATTTAAATCTAAATATACTGGTTTCCCTGCCAGCAGAGGATAGAAAACCTGAAAATGTATATCAAAAGTGATATACTTGTTTGGACATCTACCTGTCTGCCATAACAACACTGAGTTAGAGTGAGTGAAGCAGTCGAACATCTGAATCAACATGCTGAGGGAGAATTTCATATCAGATGTTATGCAACGCATCTTAACATCAGGAAATTATTACCTCATTAGTTTGTTTGTTAATTTTAGCAGCTAGGTGTAGTGGACCAACCTATTCAAAATGATCAACAACTATTGGATGGACGGTAATAAAATGCTGGAAATCTATTCCTGGTGCCCAGAAGATGCATCCTAATGACTCTGGTGATCCCCTGACTTTTTATCTAATCTTGTTTCAATATGAAATTAATTAAAATGTTGTTTGTATGTTATATCTCTCTAACCTTAAAAGGTACACTGTTCTCGCAGTCCAGTCGTTTCTGCATTCAGCCAGAGCAAGAGACAATTTTTCAGCGAGCGAAGTACAGAACAAGTGACAGTATATCGAGTGACCGTTGCTGAGTGTTATGTGGTATAATAACAAGTACGACAAGCAAGAAAGTCCACCAAGGGCGGGTGATGGAGGTGGGGGACTGTCACACAAGAGACGCTGTTCTGGGTCCGTGTGACACCAAAAGGAAATGTTGAGTTTACGTTTGTTACTTAACATTATGTAAGACAGTTCGCTAAGGGCGGTTATTATTTATTCAGGTTAACTATATAATTTCGGTTGTTACATTCCAATGTTATGTTCTGCTGTTATGTTACATTGTTGTGATTATGTTGTTCCATTATGTTGTTCTATTACATTGTTGTGTTACGAATGTTATGTTGTTCTGTTCCCTTGTTCCGTTATGTTGGTACGCTACATTATTGTGCTATGTTGTTGCGTTCCGTTGTTGCATTACATTGTTGCGTTCCGTTGTTGCGTTACATTGTTGCGTTCGTTGTTGCGTTTTGTTGCGTTACGTTGTTGCGTTACGTTGTTGCATTACGTTGTTGCATTACGTTGTTGCGTTACGTTGTTGCGTTAAATTGTTGTGTTACATTGTTGCGTTACGCTGTTGCATTATGTTGCGTTACGTTGTTACGTTACGTTGTTGCGTTACGTTGTTGCGTTACGTTGTTGCATTACGTTGTTGTGTTACGTTGTTGTGTTACATTGTGTTACGTTGTTGCGTTACGTTGTTGCGTTACGTTGTTGCGTTACGTTGTTGCATTACGTTGTTGCATTACGTTGTTGCGTTGCGCTGTTGCATTATGTTGTGTTATGTTGTTGTGTTACGTTGTTGTGTTACGTTGTTGCATTACGTTGTTGTGTTACGTTGTTGTGTGACATTGTTGCATTACGTTGTTGTGTGACATTGTTGCATTACGTTGTTGTGTTACGTTGTTGCATTACGTTGTTGTGTTACGTTGTTGTGTAACGTTGTTGCATTACGTTTTTGCATTACGTTGTTGCATTATGTTGTTGTGTTACGTTGTTGCATTACGTTGTTGCGTTACGTTGTTGTGTTACGTTGTTGCATTACGTTGTTGCATTACGTTGTTGGTTATGTTGTTGTGTTACGTTGTTGCATTACGTTTTTGCATTACGTTGTTGTGTTACGTTGTTGCATTATGTTGTTGCGTTATGTTGTTGCGTTACGTTGTTGCATTACGTTGTTGCGTTACGTTGTTGCGTTACGTTGTTGCGTTACGTTGTTGCGTTACGTTGTTGCGTTACGTTGTTGTGTTACGTTGTTGTGTTACGTTGTTGCATTACATTTTTGCATTATGTTTTTGCATTACGTTTTTGCATTACATTGTTGCGTTGCACTGTTGCATTATGTTGTGTTATGTTGTTGTGTTACGTTGTTGCCTTATGTTGTTGTGTTACGTTGTTGTGTTACGTTGTTGCATTACGTTGTTGCGTTATGTTGTTCTGTTACGTTGTTCTGTTACGTTGTTCTGTTACGTTGTTCCGTTACGCTGTTAACTAATGAACTAACTCCTATCGTTAACCAAGTACTTTTGGTGCCGAAACCTTACCAATCATTACATCATTTCACAACATTAACCACGTTTTGTTGTGCGCTCCTGCAAGTGTGATATGAGGCTGGTATGAAACAAATCAATGAAAAATACTTTTGGTCCAGAAACGTCCACATTCAACATATCAAATGTACAATGCCAACATTTTTTTCTGACGACTGGGTTGATTCTCGTTTTTTCTCACAGTTCAAAACACAGTATGTCTGACAGCTGAATAAGATCAGCAGTGAGCAGGAAGGCGAGTGTGCGCTTTGAGAGTGTAGCTTTAACCAAACCCGACGCTGCAACCTGTCACTAACGTCTTCAAATGATTGACAGGTGACAGCAGCATTCTGGATTTATTATCATATAATCAATTTGTAGAGAAGAAGCTATATTAATGTACACAAACTATTAATTGGATCACAATTTGTTATAATGTACAACTGTCAGCAAAATCCAACCAGCAATGAATGAATATTCATATCGCTGTAATTATAATAATTATAATGTGTTTGAATGTGCCTCTCTCCCTCCCGTCCTGCAGTGATTCTCCAGCCTCCACTTGTTTCCCCCGACTTTCTTTACCTTTTTGTGTTTTTCAGTGTTTAGAAATCCCTTTGGCCTCGTGTCTCTGCCTCTGAGTGGATCTCACTTTCACATAAATATCCCTCCTGGTCGTTTTAAATCATCCAGTTTCTTTAAATGTTTCTTGTTTTTCCAATTGTCTCTCTAGTCCCCTCTTCTGCTTTATTCCGTTGCCTCCAGTGTTTCTTTCTACCTTAATTTTTCTTCATCTTGTCCTTTTTCTTACCTCCCTCTTCGCCTCTCTTGTCCCCACCTCTCCCTGCACCTTTCTCTGATCGACTCTTTTTCGTCCCTTTTCATGTTTGTGAAATGCATTAGAATCAACACTGTATGTCAATAGCTACTGTCTTGTCCATGTGTCTATAGATATAGATAGATATAGATAGATTATCTGAGCAGTGGAGGATGCTGCAGGAGTGGAAGTTCAACCCAGTGGCCAGAAAAAATGTTGGCGTTGTACCTTAGTGTAAACCATGGAATATGTTGAATGTCACTGATGTTTGTGAATCAAAATTTTCATAACTATGTTTCATATCAGCCTCGTATCACGCATCACGCAGAAACGCACAATGACAAATGATTTAAACACCAAAACTACCTGGTTATGGTTGGAAAAAAAAAATCATGGTTTGCGTTAAAATAACCTGACAATGTGATGTAACAACGTAATTACCACAACAATTTAATAGTCATAAATGAACAAGAACCCATAATGGACTTTCTTTTGTAAGATCATGAAAGAAAGTCCTGATTGTTGGACCCATCCAGCTCCCCTCCTGCCCAGGACTTTGTCTCTGTTATACTTATTATACCACAGAACTTTCAATAACGGTCATCCAGATCCTTGGTCATGTTTTATTTTTGTCTTCCCATTTATTAATCCCATTTCCTGTTTTATTTTGTCATCAACATCCCTCTCGTTTCAGATCACTGCACTTCCTGCCCTCGTGTGTCTCCTCCTGACCTACTTTTCATCACCTCACCTGTGTCTGATTGTAGCCCCGCCCCTGATTGTGTCCACCTGTGTCTGATTGTAGCCCCGCCCCTGATTGTGTCCACCTGTGCCTGATTGTAGCCCCGCCCCTGATTGTGTCCACCTGTGTCTGATTGTAGCCCCGCCCCTGATTGTGTCCACCTGTGCCTGGTTGATCACTCCCCCTCTGGTATATAATGTGTGTCCTCCCTTCCTCATGTCCCAGTTCGTAGCTGATCCTCATGCTGATGGTAGTTCTGGCGTTTTTCCCTCGTGCTTGTCTCTCTGTGTTTCTGAACCTCTTCTGAGCCTGTTTTTTGACCCTGCCTTTTGCCTGCTGCTTTTTGGATCTGGTTGCCTGTCTGATTGCCTGCCCATGTACCAAGCCTTGCCAAGCAAAAATCGTTCTGAACTTTTAATCTTCCTGAATCTGAGTCGTGCATTCGAGTCCAGTTCCTCTCTGAACCAGATGTCACACTGATAGGGATTCTGGTACCTCATCTGAAAATATCATACCGATCTGCTCTCTTTTCTCTAAATTTAAAGTCTTTATAGCTCCCTATGTTAATCCATTGGGGTCACTTTTATGATAGGTGACACACAGTGAGAGATTGGCACTAAACCCTGAGCTGGCCCTTTGTGACTTGAACGTTAGTGATAGTTGAAACACTTAATTGTATAATGACGGCGATAAAGAAATAGTATTTAATTTGGATCGCACTTCTGGCTGACAGACGATCCAGCGTATCAGATTGACGCATCTCAAGTTAAAATACTGTTTTTCTGCCTTGAAAATATGTTTAAAGCCCACAGGGATGACTGTGGTAGTAAAAAGATATATTTAGTGTGATATATCACTTTTCTCAGAGTAGGTGTATGATGGATATCTCATTTCTGGTCTGAACTAAAACTCTAAAAGATGTTTTAAAAATCTATAAACATGGCAGCTTTTCGTGTGACTGTTTCAGGAAAGCCCACAATCGAATGCAGAGGGTTGCTGTAGCTACCAGGGGCACTGGAGCCATAAAGGTTTTATGGGTTTTATTTTCTGCCTTAACGGTATCAACATTAAAGTGGAGAAAGATCAGATAATATGGTGCTCTTGACCCAGGGGGGACGAATGGGAGACGAAGAAAGATGAGGAGGACGATGGGGAGTGAAAAATAAAGAAAAGAAATATCTTCTTCAACGCTGAGCTGCGTGTAGGTGGCGTTGGCCTCATGAGTTGAATTTAATTCAATGAAGCATCTTGAATGGGAAGTGAAGTTTAACAACTTCAGTGACGTGCACATGCTCACTCATTTCTTTTATCATCCAAGGCAGGTTCCTCTCTCCAGTGTGCAGGAGTCTAGTGCACAAAAGGCAGTTATACATCAGGGAATATATGGTCTCTCATGGACAAACAAAGACACTAATGAAAATGAAAATGTTTGAAATGATGGCCCTGTCCTGGTGAAAATTTTAACTGTGAGTGATTTACTGGACTCTCACATAAAAGTCTATGTTGAAATTCATTATAAATACTGTTTGAAACACTCGCTCCAGAATCATTTAACCCCCTGAGACCTGCAGGATGGTGGTAGACGCCATCTTTCAGAGGCAGGTTCAGTTTTAGAGCTAGAATGAAGGTACTGATATCTCAATAAACTAGAAAACCTAAAGAATCCGTTAGTACCAACCAGAGCATGTTAGCTATGCTAAGGTTGGGCTACATTTTGGCATGGCCATTTTCAAAGAGGTCCCTTGACCTCTGACCTCCAGATGTGTGGATGTAAATGGGTTCTCTGGGTCCCCACCAGTCTCCCCTTTACAGACATGCCCACTTTATGATAGTCCCAGTCAGTTTGGGGCAAAAAACATGCATCTTTATTCATGCAGTATAAATGTGTTATTTTCACATAGTCTAAAATGGTGGATTTGAACATTTCTGCATACTGGGGTCCCTGGACAGTCGCTGAATTACATAAATTGGGTCTCACTGCAAAGCTGAGACTCTGGTGGATCCAATGAGTCCAACTGATGCTAGTCCCCATGGGAGCCATTTCTTTGAATTGAGACCATTAAAAAAAAAAATGACCTCACTGTAGAAAATGACCTGTGGTGACCTCTAGGATAATCACAGCAGACCTACTACTACTACTACTACTACTACTACTACTACTGCTACTACATCCTGGTAACTAGAGACCTAGAGCATTCAGAGGATGGATGGCTTTCCTAGCTACACTGCTACTCTACTACTACTACTACTACTACTGCTACTACATCCTGGTAACTAGAGACCTAGAGCATTCAGAGGATGGATGGCTTTCCTAGCTACACTGACTACTACTACTACTACTACTACTACTACTACTACTACATCCTGGTAACTAGAGACCTAGAGCATTCAGAGGATGGATGGCTTTCCTAGCTACACTGACTACTACTGCTACTACTACTACTACTACTTCTACTACATCCTGGTAACTAGAGACCTAGAGCATTCAGAGGATGGATGGCTTTCCTAGCTACACTGACTACTACTACTACTACTACTTTACTACTACTACATCCTGTTAACTAGAGACCTAGAGCATTAGAGGATGGATGTCTTTCCTAGCTACACTGACTACTACTACTACTACTACTACTACTACATCCTGGTAACTAGAGACCTGGAGCATTCAGAGGATGGATGGCTTTCCTAGCTACACTGACTACTACTACTACTACTACTACTACTTCTACTACATCCTGGTAACTAGAGACCTAGAGCATTCAGAGGATGGATGGCTTTCCTAGTTACACTGACTACTACTACTACTACTACTACTACTCATCCTGGTAACTAGAGACCTGGAGCATTAGAGGATGGATGGCTTTCCTAGCTACACTGACTACTACTACTACTACTACTACTACTACTCTACTACATCCTGGTAACTAGAGACCTAGAGCATTCAGAGGATGGATGGCTTTCTAGTTACACTGACTACTCTCTACTCTACTACTCTACTACTTGCTATAGGATGATGGTTTCCTGGCTACACTGCTCTCTCTCTCTCTCTCTACTACTACACCTGGTAACTAGAGACCTAGAGCATTAGAGGATGGATGGCTTAGTTCACTGCTCTCTACTACTACTACTACTACTACTCTATGCTACTAGGATGGATGGCTCCTGGCTACACTGACTACTACTACTACTACTACTACTACTACTACTACTACTACATCCTGGTAACTAGAGACCTAGAGCATTCAGAGGATGGATGGCTTTCCTAGCTACACTGACTACTACTACTACTACTACTACTACTACTACATCCTGGTAACTAGAGACCTGGAGCATTCAGAGGATGGATGGCTTTCCTAGCTACACTGACTACTACTACTACTACTACTCTCTCTTCTCTCTGGCTGAGTGGATTAGAGGTGGTGGCTTCTGTTCACTGCTCTCTCTCTCTCTCTCTCTACTATGCTCTAGGATGGATGGTTTCCTGGTCACGCTCTCTCTCTCTCTCTCTCTCACCTGGTCTAGAGCTGGAGATTAGAGGATGGATGGCTTTCCTGCTCATGCTCTCTCTACTACTACTACTACTACTACTACACCTGGTAACTAGAGACTAGAGCATTAGAGGATGGATGGTTTACTGCTACACTGCTACTACTCTACTACGACTCTACTACTACTCTCATCCTGGTAACTGAGACTGGAGATTAGAGGATGGATGGTTCCTGCTCACTGCTCTACTACTACTACTACTACTACTCTTCTACTACACCTGGTAACTAGAGACAGAGCATTAGAGGATGGATGGCTTTCCTAGTTCACTGTACTACTCTACTACTACTACTACTACTACTATGCTACTAGGATGGATGGCTTTCCTGGCTACACTGCTACTACTACTACTACTACTACTACTACTACTACATCCTGGTAACTAGAGACCTAGAGCATTCAGAGGATGGATGGCTTTCCTAGTTCACTGACTACTACTACTACTACTCTACTACTACTCTACTACTACATCCTGGTAACTAGAGACCTAGAGCATTCAGAGGATGGATGGCTTTCTAGCTACACTGACTACTACTGCTACTACTACTACTACTACTTCTACTACATCCTGGTAACTAGAGACCTAGAGCATTCAGAGGATGGATGGCTTTCCTAGCTACACTGACTACTACTGCTACTACTACTACTACTACTTCTACTACATCCTGGTAACTAGAGACCTAGAGCATTCAGAGGATGATGGCTTTCCTAGCTACACTGACTACTACTACTACTACTACTATTACTACTACTACATCCTGTTAACTAGAGACCTAGAGCATTCAGAGGATGGATGTCTTTCCTAGCTACACTGACTCTCTCTCTCTCTCTCTACACCTGGTAACTAGAGCCTGGAGATTAGAGGATGGATGGCTTTCCTAGCTACACTGCTACTACTACTACTACTACTCTCTCTCTACATCCTGGTAACTAGAGACCTAGAGATTAGAGGATGGATGGTTTCCTAGTTACACTGCTACTACTCTACTCTACTACTACTACACCTGGTAACTAGAGACCTGGAGCATTAGAGGATGGATGGCTTTCTGCTACACTGCTCTACTACTACTACTACTCTACTACTTCTACTACATCCTGGTAACTAGAGACCTAGAGATTAGAGGATGGATGGCTTTCCTAGTTACACTGTACTACTACTACTACTACTACTACTACTACTATGACTACTAGGATGGATGGCTCCGGTACACTGCTACTCTCTACTCTACTACTACTACTACTACATCCTGGTAACTAGAGACTAGAGCATTAGAGGATGGATGGCTTTCCTAGTTCACTGCTACTACTACTACTACTACTACTACTACTACTATGACTACTAGGATGGATGGCTTTCCTGGCTACACTGCTACTACTCTACTACTACTACTCTACTACTACTACTACATCCTGGTACTAGAGACCTAGAGATTAGAGGATGGATGGCTTTCTAGTTACACTGCTACTACTACTCTACTACTACTACTACTAATCCTGGTAATAGAGACCTGGAGATTAGAGGATGGTGGTTTCCTAGCTACACTGACTCTACTCTCTACTACTACTACTCTCTCTACATCCGGTAACTAGAGACCTAGAGATTAGAGGATGGATGGCTTTCCTAGTTCACTGCTACTACTACTACTACTACTACTACTACTACTATGACTATAGGATGGATGGCTTTCCTGGCTACACTGACTACTACTACTACTACTACTACTACTACTACTACATCCTGGTAACTAGAGACCTGGAGCATTCAGAGGATGGATGGCTTTCCTAGCTACACTGACTACTACTACTACTACTACTACTACTACTACTACATCCTGGTAACTAGAGACCTAGAGCATTCAGAGGATGGATGGCTTTACTAGCTACACTGACTACTACTACTACTACGACTACTACTACTACTACTACATCCTGGTAACTAGAGACCTGGAGCATTCAGAGGATGGATGGCTTTCCTAGCTACACTGACTACTACTACTACTACTCTACTCTCTTCTACTACATCCTGGTAACTAGAGACCTAGAGCATTCGAGGATGGATGGCTTTCCTAGTTCACTGCTACTACTCTACTCTCTACTACTACTCTATGCTCTAGGATGGATGGCTTTCTGGCTACACTGCTACTCTACTACTCTACTACTACTACTCTACATCTGGTAACTAGAGCCTAGAGCATTAGAGGATGGTGGCTTTCCTGTTACACTGCTACTACTACTACTACTCTCTCTCTACTATGCTCTAGGATGGATGGCTTTCCTGGCTACACTGCTCTACTACTACTCTACTCTACTCTCTCTCTACACCTGGTACTAGAGACCTGGATTAGAGGATGGATGGCTTTCCTAGTTACACTGCTCTACTACTCTACTACTACTACTACTACATTGGTAACTAGAGCCTGGAGATTAGAGGATGGATGGCTTTCCTGCTACACTGCTCTACTACTACTACTACTACTACTACTTCTACTCACCTGGTCTAGAGACCTAGAGATTAGAGGATGGATGGCTTTCCTAGTTCACTGCTACTACTCTACTACTACTACTCTACTACTATGACTACTAGGATGGATGGCTTTCCTGGCTACACTGACTACTACTACTACTACTACTACTACTACTACTACATCCTGGTAACTAGAGACCTGGAGATTAGAGGATGGATGGCTTTCCTAGCTACACTGCTACTACTACTACTACTACTACTACTACTACTACATCCTGGTAACTAGAGACCTAGAGCATTAGAGGATGGATGGCTTTCCTAGCTACACTGACTACTACTACTACTACTACTACTACTACTGCTACATCTGGTAACTAGAGACCTAGAGCATTAGAGGATGGATGGCTTTCCTAGTTCACTGACTACTACTACTACTACTACTACTACTACTACTACATCCTGGTAACTAGAGACTAGAGCATTAGAGGATGGATGGCTTTACTAGCTACACTGACTACTACTGCTACTACTACTACTACTACTTCTACTACATCCTGGTAACTAGAGACCTAGAGCATTCAGAGGATGGATGGCTTTCCTAGCTACACTGACTACTACTGCTACTACTACTACTACTACTTCTACTACATCCTGGTAACTAGAGACCTAGAGCATTCAGAGGATGGATGGCTTTACTAGCTACACTGACTACTACTACTACTACTACTACTACTACATCCTGGTAACTAGAGACCTAGAGATTCAGAGGATGGTGTCTTTCCTAGTACACTGACTACTACTACTACTACTACTATTACTACTACTACATCCTGGTAACTAGAGACCTAGAGATTAGAGGATGGATGGCTTTCCTAGTTACACTGACTACTACTACTACTACTACTACTACTACATCCTGGTAACTAGAGACCTGGAGATTCAGAGGATGGATGGCTTTCCTAGTTACACTGACTACTACTACTACTACTACTACTACTACTACTATGACTACTAGGATGGATGGCTTCCTGGCTCACTGCTACTACTACTACTACTACTACTACTACTACTACTACTACATCCTGGTAACTAGAGACCTAGAGCATTAGAGGATGGATGGCTTTCCTAGCTACACTGACTACTACTACTACTACTACTACTACTACTACATCCTGGTAACTAGAGACCTAGAGATTAGAGGATGGATGGCTTTCCTGGCTACACTGCTACTACTACTACTACTACTACTACTACTACTACTACTACATCCTGGTAACTAGAGACCTAGAGCATTCAGAGGATGGATGGCTTTCCTAGCTACACTGACTACTACTACTACTACTACTACTACTACTACATCCTGGTAACTAGAGACCTAGAGCATTCAGAGGATGGATGGCTTTCCCAGCCACACTGACAATAAGGGAGTTTCTGAGCAACAGAAGTGATCAGCATCCAATCAATGGAAAATGTGATTCTTGCAGAAATCTTCAAATGTAAAAATCACAGCATGGCTTTTATCTGTGGTGTTCCTCAAGGTCTTGGTGTCTTAATGTGGTATTTTGGAGGGATTATTGTTCATTTTTATTAATTCTCGAGTAGTACATCCATCCATCCATCCATCCATCGTCAACCGCTTATCCCGTTAGGGGTCGCGGGGGGCTGGAGCCGATCCCAGCTGGCATTGGGCGAAGGCAGGGTACACCCTGGACAGGTCGCCAGTCCATCGCAGGGCACATAGAGACAGACAACATATAGACAGACAACCATTCACACTCACATCCTCCTACGGGCAATTTAGAGTCATCAATTAACCTAAACAACATGTCTTTGGCGGTGGGAGGAAGCCAGAGTACCCGGAGAGAACCCACGCTTACACGGGGAGAACATGCAAACTCCACACAGAAGAGCCCCAAGCTGGAATCGAACCTGCGACCCTCTTGCTGTGAGGCGACAGCGCTAACCACTACACCACCGTGCAGCCCTCGAGTAGTACAACATGGTTAAATTTAATTTTAATTAATTAATTAATTCATGATTATTTCTGATTTCTGACTAGAAAATCTTGTCACTCAGAGCTGAGCTGCATCTCAGATTAATCTCCAGGTTCCAGCTTTCAGATGACGTTCACCACTTCTATATGACGTCTACTGTTGACCTGCTATCTCCCCCTAAAGACCCCCTAACCCCCTAAAATTGACAAAAAAACAGGCCCACCCTGGGTCTCAGAGGGTTAATAATGTCATGAGTGAGCAATTAAAAGACAACAGATTAGTTCAAAATTAAAAAAATCAACAAGACTACTGGATTTGCAGTGTCCAAACATCCAGATGGAATACACAGCAACACTAGATTAACAGTCACAGAAGCTCGTGCACACTCTGCTGACACACACAAGCACACTTAAACAGAGTATGCGCAGAAATACACAGATACGCATGAACACGCTGCAGGAATTACAATAAATGAAGCTCTTAAATGTTCCTCACAGTCGAGGCATTCGTCAGAGACTGAGTCACACTAGCGTCAGCCATCCTCTGCACACTGCTAAGCTACGCTGTGATGGCTTTGGCTTGGTTAAAGAGTGTGAACGTACAAAACTTCAGCTATTCACTGTTGTTTGGAGTCCGTCAGCATTAGTCGCGCTGTGCCTATAAAAGCCTGCATTGTCCGACAAAATGTAAAAACACAACATGAAGAGTTGACCGTTGATTTGTACCTCATGCATTAACTGTTTAACTACATTTCAATAAGTCTAAAGGATAAAAAGTGTTGCTGGTCAGTGCCCTCCTGAATGACACTTAATGGGATTTTCTGATCTGAAACACCCGTTTTGAATGCTATCAGCCGACTGAATGGGCGTTAATATTGTCACAATATTACACATAACTTACATACATTTAACCCAAAGTCATGATCGTTTGGACTGCAGTAGAATCATATCAAAACCAGCTCACTGTATTTTTGGAGCTGAACATGTGTGTGTGAGTGTTTTCTAACCTTAATACTAAACACCTTGATTCCTCAGAGACTGATTGGGACTGGCAAAACAAACTGAAGCTGTGCTGAGTACAGCCAAATTAACAGAAGCCGCTGGTGTTATCTGTTCCCTCAAAATTAAAACACGTACAGCAACCTGCCGTCTGCCGTCACAGCCCTTTAGTGACTTAACTACAGTCTGTTTGCCGACATTTTGAATGTGACTATGCTGCTGTGCTTCCTCCTATTGCCTCTGTACTGTGGAAGCCTGAGGGTTGTGGCCGCTCTCACTGACTGTACAGGTGAGCTGTAATTACTGTACTCACCTCTAGGTGGGGATGTGTCATTGTGATACCAGAAGATCCCGTCTGGGACCCAGATCCACAGTTCACTGTCTCATTCAGACTTCTGCACACAGCCACAAATCATGTTCTTCTTCAGTGTGCCAAGGTCATATAGTTTTAAGATTCAATGTGTGGTTATAATGACAGCTATGACTTTCACAATGTGTTTTAAGTGTATTTGCAGGGAACATCAGTGGATTTCATGTGTTACTTCTATGTGTGATAAGATCCACAAAGTCTCCAGCAGAGCGTTCAGTGCAGCCGAACAGCCCGTTCTCATTCCCAGGGCGTCATGTACCGACGCTCTGTGACGGCCGTCATATCACCGCTCGAGGTATCCTTTAACACCAGTAATAAGACACACCGGGCCTTCCATCAACAACACTGTGAACTACAGCTGCCAACCAATTAAAATATTCAATCATGATTAATCACAAGGCTGTCCTTAATTAATCACAATTAAAATTAATTAATTCATTCATTTAATTCAATTAAAACATGTTTTTATCTGTTCATAATGTACCTTAAAGGGAGTTTTGTATTTAATACTTTGATCAACACTGGAGTGGGCAATTATGCTACTTTATGCAAATATACTGTATATATGTCTCATTATAAATCAATTAACAACACAAAACAATGTCAGATATTGTCCAGAAACCCTCACAGGTTCTGACTTAAGCATAAAAAAATGCTTGAATCATAACATGCTGGACATATTTTAGCTTTACTTTTCGACTATGTATATATTATCTTATTTGTATTAATACTCTTTTAAAATATATGCTTCTTGTTTATTGCACTATTCACTTTGCTGCTGTAACATGTAAATTTCTCCACTGTGGGACTAATAAAGGAATATCTTATCTTATCTTATCTTATGGCAAACTGCAGCCCAACAGGCAACAGCAGCTGTCAGTAGCTGCGTTTACATAGACACAAATAATCGAATAAAGGCCCGATCAGATTAAAAATGCTCCATGTAAACACATCAATCGGAAGATTCTGATCCAATCAGATCGGAAAGAAATGTCATTCTGAATGAGAGAGGAGTGCTCCGATCATGTACCATGTACACACCCATTAGGATCACGTCTTCCTGGTTGGGTAAAATTATCTCCACTGAGCATGTGCGCTACGTCTGCGTGACGCGAGACAGACAACGTTGCGTCAGGCAGAAGTACGGCTTCTTCTTCTTCTACTGTTTCCGGAAAATTAAACAACTCTGAGCATGCCCAAAGGATTTATTCTGATTAAACGCTCGGTGCACGTGTACGCGCTTCATGATCGGTCATTTTATTTAGTGTCCATGTAAACAGTGGATCTGGAACTTCCGATCAGGTTCAGATCGACTCATGTAAACGAGGCCAGTGTGTCAGTGTGCTGACTTGACTTGAGTATGGTCGGAGCATTATTTATCCTCCTAGTATGACATGGTTCATATGGATTCATCAGGTTTTCTAGTTTCAAATGATGCCAGTATCTTCATTCTAGCTTTAAAATTGAACCCAGTACAACCTATAAGCCAGAAGTTGTGTTAATGCCTTAACGAAATCAGTGGTGTTAAAGCGAATTTCCGCTACCTTGCTATAATTGCGTTAACTTTGACATACCTAACACAAACCTATCCACAGCGAGCGTTAAGGTCCAGAGAAAGTGTGGTGACACAGTAAAAGACTCACATCGGGCAGGCGGGAGAGGAGGTGGATGGTTCCAGCAAATGCTTTCAACCAGGACTTTTTCACCTCACAATTACCTGCACCTTTGTGTTCACAACGTTAAGTTTCATTTTCACAAAAGTAGAAGTTGTAAGTGCAACCATATTGTTTTCCTAATCCGAAGCAATTATTTTTGTTTAATTCACAACATTAAGCACATGCTTACTCCAATATGTGCCGAGCTGGAGTGAGAACATTGCAATCTGAAGAGGAATGAAGCCGATCCACGGCAGGCAACCCAAAACATGCTATGTCTGGGAGCTGAGGATCATGGGTAATGTAGCATTCCACAATCCAAAACTGACATTAAAAAATGTATTTGTAGGAATCTGATGAGGAATAATTAAAAGTGATGGCCTCAACATTCACCCACTGTTATTGAAGACAATGATTCAAACAACATGCAACCTCACTGTGGGTTAGAAGCCAGTAATATAAAACATTACATTCCAGTGATATTGTGGCGAGACCTGAATAATCTTTGTAAAGTGGGTTGTTTCACTTTTTCACAGTAGTTAGCTATTCGTTTGTGTCCTGTGTTCACAATGTTCAGTTTCATTGTCAACGTGACATCAGCCATTTTTGGGCTGCCATTTTGAAGCCTTGAGTTTAATATTTTGACCGTCACCATCTTTGCTGCAACCAGAAGTGACACACAAGGCTGGAGCTAGGTACATCCGAACACTGAAATAGACGTTTTTAAACATCTGACGGGAAGAAAATCTGACTGTTAAAATGACTGATGGTAGAAAAATAAAACGAATGAATGTACTGGTTAGAGTGCCGTTAGTACTGTTGAGTCCTTGGCTATATATCTATCTACATGTTTTGATAAATTCAGATGATTTTCAACTTTGACTGGGAGTGATGCACTAGATGACCTGAACTCAAACCAAGGTCATCATAATACAAGAAAGTCAGCTGTGCATCCTGAACCCTGGATGCTAATTTCAGGATCCCCTGCTCCGTTGTTCAGTGGGAGATATTGCACTCACATGCAAGTGTTGCATCATGGTAATTGGACTCATTATGTGCTGATTAGTTGTGCCTTATCTAAACCAAATGTTGTTTTACCCCCATTTCACGAGTTGTCTGAACTGATTGTTTTCACCCAGCTACATTTATCTATCTATCTTTATTTTTACACACATTTTTGTACAAGTCTGCACAGAGTTCACAGCAACAAAGATGATTAAGGCAGTGAGCCACACGCTGAACTATATATACTGTATATACACACACATCCAGGCTACTGTACTGTTTGATAAAGGAAAGGCTGCCATGGTAACTGCAACACTAATGGAGGATAGATGAATGAACTGGAGCTTCACTGACAAGCTGCCACTGGCCAGAAGAAACAACTTCAGAATGAGTTGAAAGAGCTCGGAAACAGCCATTCAGCCCATTTCAACATTTATGTTTTAAAAACATACTTTAGTGACAGGAAGGAATGTGTGTTCTTTCACAAAAAGTCCTTGGTGATTATTATTATCATTATGCCCTTGGAAATCATTCCTGAGTGCAGTGGTTTTTGGACTGTAAACTTCACTGCTTTGTCTTCAAATCAATGATGTGAAAGCTGGATTTTCCTTCAGATATGAAGCAATGCACCGGCTCTGACAAGTCAGAGTCATATGCAGATATCTGCATATGAATCCAGAGTCTGCAGACGTTTGTAGTCAGACTAGAATCAACCAATCACGTCTGAGTGGGCTTTGGTTGACTGCAGGTAAACAGCCTGTTAGCTAAAAAACAAACTGTTAACAGCGTGTAAACTGGATACTACTACTGAATCTATCCAGTCGTAGACGTCGTCTCTCAACTCCAACTGCACTGTCGCATCTCAAGTTGTTAATCCAACAGTAAACAGTGGCCGGCGCACAGAAGAGGAACTTTTGGCCCAGATATCAACCAACGCTTTGGCAGTGGCCCTCACCATCTTTATACCATTGCACAAGGCGCCCTTTAGCGCAGAGACTCTGAAAGTGGGGTCCGGGGACTCTCAGAGGTCTGTGGCGCTCTGCCAGAGAGTCTGCAGAAAAATCTACTGTAAATTATAAAACTGTTCTGTATCATTAAGAAGTGCATATCTACACATGAGGACCATTTGTGCCAGTAAAACAAACATACTGTGTCCATTATTCCCACCCACAGTAGCTTTGGGCCAATAGAAACTCTGATGTGATTGTGACACATGATGTCAATCTGTCATGAATCAGTCACTCAGGGCAGGACGAGGCATCCCTGCTGCTGCTTAGCTTAGCTTATTAGCCAGCTAGCGAGCATGGAGAAATATTTGAGTCAGTTCATATCGTCAAGTAGCACTAAGACCAAGCTGGCTAAACTGAGAGAATATGAAGACAGAGAGTGAGCGGCAGCGATGGGAGACTAAAACACATCATCACCATGTCGTAGAGTGAATATGTGAATGAGAGATATGATTCAGATGTGTGGATGTAAATGGGTTCTCTGGGTCCCCACCAGTCCCCCCTTTACAGACATGCCCACTTTCTGATAGTCCCAGTCAGTCTGGATCAAGTCCTAGTCAAGTCAGCACTCTGACACACTGACAGCTGTTGTTGCCTGTTGGGCTGCAGTTTGCCATGTTCTGATTGGAGCAGATTGTTGATGCTAAAGTCAGAACCTGGGAGGGTTTCTGGACAATATCTGCCATTGATTTGTCTTGGTGATTGATTTCCAATAATAAATAGCATTTACTTACACATGCATAACATCTGGCTGGTCTGCGTTTGTGTCAGATTAATCTTTTTTTTTTTTTAAAGTAGCTAATCTCCGTCATTATATAATGTACATGCAGTGAGCAGGTGTAAACAAGACCATTAAGAGCAGCACCAAAAAGTAATGAGAATATAGTACTAAGAATATAATTAAATATTCAGATTCAATCCATATTTGTGGGCGTTTAGCGTTTCAAAAACATTTTCACAACAGTTTGTACTCCCACTGCCACACACGAAGAGAGGAACGCACTGACAAGTTATAATCAGTAAAGAAAGTTAATTCATTAAATACAGACACATTGAATCGCTTTATTCAAACTGAGGACTTTATTTGAGCATTAGTAAGTCTTGGGGTGATGACTACAGAAGACATGGAGGGGGGAGGCTCAGCTTTCTTAGATACATGTAGGGGGGGCTTCAAGGAAAATAGGTTGGGATCCACTGCTGCATATCATCTCAGAAATGATTCAGCTGCATTCTTAAAGCTATGATTTATTCTGGATCATTACCCCTGTGCAACGTTGAGACATGCTGCGAAGGACCTGTGGATGATTCTGGGGAATTCATAACACTACTGTGCCCCATTTATTATAGCAGAGTAAATCATACAGGAGTAATGGTGATCTAAAATCCACTTTGCATTAATAATATGTGTGGCGAGCGGAGAGGGTCTGCAGAAGGAGCTTTGGGTCAGCCAGGTGTGTCTGCCCTCAATTACCCCCTCTGTATATCTGCCTCCTTCTCAGACTGCAGGTAAACGAGAGCGGGGACTCTGGCGAGCGGTAGACAGATGATATCACACATAAAGGATGCAGCGGGGAGAACGTCTGTAATCTGCACTGTTAGAGTAAATATACTGTATGTTAGAGCATCGGAGTCTGTTGAACTGGTTGGGATGCAGTTACTCAGGTAAATGGTGACGATGTGGTAGCCCGTTTGAAAGCCCGTTTTTCTTTTGTCCGTCCTTGACTTTTGTAAAACGTACGACAACGGATTATGGCCATTGTAGGTGAAAAAATAAAAACTCACAAATTTCTGAAAAAAAAAAAAAGTCAGGATGTTGTTTTCATGACAATGTCTCTTCAAAGTCCTGGGCTAAAATCTAAGTAAGAAATATCCCTGTAAGATACATTTTTAGCTATTCAAAATGTATCTTACAGGGATATTTCTCAAGTATTTAATATTATTAATTATATTATTAATAATTTGAAATTAATGGCAGCTTTAAAGATTCAATTGCCCTTATATGCCATTGTAAAAATCAATATTAACACAACATATATTTGGACTGAGTGCTTAGTTACCCAATCTATTTTACAACATTAAAACAGCTGTTTTAAAAAACCCTGTATAGACTCAAATGAAGCAAATGCATATATATTTTTTTAATATAGAAAAAAAATTATTTCACAGTTGTAATAAAGAAATCATAATGCACAGGTGAATCGTTTTTTCCCCTACTGGATCGTACTATTATTCCTATATTTCCTCATCAGAAATGGTTCACAGATGTAAAGCCTTCCCTTCCTTTTACCAGTTTCTTACAGCCATGGACATTAAATAAAATGTATTTGTTTTCATGACTTTTTTATTTTGAAACAAATCTGTAATTATAAGGTTTTCTGTTTGCTGACTCTTGAACAGGTTTTGAGGACCTGTCGTCTGCTGTACGCTGTGGAAGATTCAGCTGAATCTTCCAGCAGAAAATAGCTGATATGACATCAACATTTAAACTGTTGGAAGATATCTGAATAAATCAGATTCCATATATTTTGCTCTCGGTTTTATGAACTGAATACATAACTACTAGCTCCACAAGACCGACAGAGCGCAAGGTCAGGGGAGGACAAGCAGATCTGCTGTGTTAAAATTTAACTTTGAAAAATGAGCATCTAAATAAATCAGCTTTTAAAGTTTGCTGTTCTCTTACTTTTGTGCAGACAGTGTTAAAAAAACAAAACAAGTAAGGTCAGATAAGATTTAACAAACAAAAAAGTCCAGATTTGATTTTGTATGATGCGGAGGATTTTTGCAGAAGGTTGGACTTTAAATGTGTTTACTAGTCATGTTGAGTCGGCAGGCTGTGTACGAGCTATTTTTCATCTCCGCTGTAATGCAAATAAAGCAAAACAGCTTCCCTCAGCAGAGAAGGTGGCAGATAGTAGCAGCAGAGGTGACATCCTCAGTGAGCGTTTTGCTCATGTTGGCAGAGATGCATCACATCATCACACAGCGTCTGATGCAGACGAACTCTTGCAGGAGCAGCGTGAGACACACATACAGTACATTTGCTCTTCTATGCATAAATATTACAGGTGGGAAAAAATGATTCACCTATGTATCAAGATTTTTGTTATGATATTGAAATACATTTTTTTAATGCCAGAATCAATTCAACTGCTTCATTTGAGTCTCTGCAGAGGTAGAAGGAAGCTACCATGTTTTATTGTTGTAGTAATATGACGTCATATCATTTCATATCTGTCAACCAAAACAAACCACGGCGCGCCAAAATGAAGGAGGTTCTGCGTGGATACGACCGGCACCCTCACATTTTGAAGTGGTGAACACTACTCTGTCACGAACAGGAAACGTCATCGTACGGCGGTAACGTGCGGTCCGGCCGGCCGTCGCTCTCGTCTCCGTGGTCCGACGGGCCGACGCTACGACTGTAGAGCTCCATATACTGACATTGATGTTAAATGCATTCAGACGGCCCCGATGGAGCTGACCATGGATGGATAAAGAGAACGGAGCTGACGGAGAGCTAGAGACCACCTTGGAGGAGTTAGAGGAAGTAGACACCTGGGACTACGGCAGCTTTTCAAAATAAGGTGTTAACAAAGGGAACTGGATCTACAGAATCCATATTTGGATATAAGATTGATTGGATTATATTCAGTAGAAGTATAAAACATCACATTATATTAATTGATATATTTGACTTCATGACATCTCAGACTAACATGCTGAAAATCCACATTATTACCTGATTACTTTAGATATTTTCCAAAGTAAAAGTTCCTAGAAGTGGATGATTCAACCTTTTCCAATGGTCTAATGTTAAAAAGGGTAAAATGCAATAAATTGCAATATCAAATTGCAACACTTAAAAATCGCTATACATTGAATCGGCGCTGAAATACTGTGATAGTGGGAGATACGTGTATATTCCCAGCCTTTATAAATACACACAAATATACAAACGATCTCTGCCACAAACACAAATCCTTGCACACACACACCCCTACACACACTGTCCTATGCACACACAACATCTGACGGTGTTAAACAAGCCCTTAAATCATCTTTGCCGAACGGAGGGATCGGAGAAAAGAGAGTGGGGGGGGGGGGGAGGGGAGAGGAAGCGATTTCACCCCGCAGGCAAAATGCCATAATAAGTATATTGTTTTTCAAAGTGAAAACCTTGAATCCAAGTCTCATCTCCCCAGAGATGCAAGAGGCTTACTCTTCTGAGCTATTTGCAATTTCAAATAAATTTCTATGGGCGCGTGTGCGCGCACAAATCTGCGTAAAATATGTATGTGAGAGACGGATTCTTGGAGGAAAAGAAACAGAGAGAGAAGGAAGCGAGGGACCATCGAGGAGAAGGGGGTGGGAGGAAAAAAGACTTAATTATATTCTCTGCTTCATTTTAATGAAGTGCAAAAGTAATTCCCCTATGAAAGCTGCAGTAATTGCACAAACAGTCTTATTATGTGACAATCATACTTAGAACAAAATGCAGTATGAAATTGTGAGGGATTTCAAATCAAGGGGAATATTTTTTTTTTTTTTTTTTGCAAGAAGCCTGACAAGTTAAGATAATTAAAATGTATTTTGTTTTTATTTTTGGACCAGACATTTTTTTCCCAGGGTGTCAAGCTGTCCTCTCTGTCTTGTCGCTGAATAACAGACAATTATACAGCGAGAGATTTGGCACATGTTCCCAAACAGTCGACATCAGAGCAGAACGGACTGAAGCCTCACACAATGTAATCTCCCCATCCCGAGGCTGAGCTGGACATTAGGACGAGAATCTACTATTTATGGAGCATGTTGATCTGAAGAAGCTCAAACGAGGCTGCTGTGGATAACGGGACTCTTTGGGTATGCATTTCATTTTAATGATGGGAGCTCAGAGCCAGTCACAGCATCTGAATGGATGGGTTGAACCCCAACTCAAAGAAGCCTAATATTCAGTGCTTGAAGCAGATAAGAATAAGTGCCAGTGCTTTTATTGATGTTGGTCTGTGTATCAGCCGGTATCAGCAATCTCTTGCAACTTAATCCTTATTTCTTTAAACCTTAAAAAAGCTTAAAACTTCATTAGATTTGTCACATACAGGTATGAAATTTCTATAATTAACCCATCCTAAATGAACCAAGTTATACTGTCATAATCAGTTTTGATTTTATTGCTGCATTATTATTAGAAGCGTCAAAGTTAACACAATAATAAAGTGTTGATGTAAATATATTTTTACGCCACTAATTTAACACATTAACGCAATCCGTCTGTCGGAGGTTATTGCCTGAGACACTGGTACTGAGACACAGCGCACTGACACTGACAGCTGCTGTTGCCTGTTGCGCTGCAGTTTGCCAGTTTCTGATTTGAGTATTTGTATTTTTTATGTTAAATGGAGTACCTGTGGTGGTACAGTACAACAAGGAGTAAAATGAAGAGGTGCCCATACTGCGTTCCGGTCACTATTGGCCCACTTTGAGCACTGCCAATGTTCAAAGCTAGTCACGCTGCTGGCACACTTGAAGGAATAATCCCCACTTGAATACTAAAGCTGTTATGATTCATTAATTTCCAATGCAGACTTATTTTGTGAGAAAGTTTTCTTAATACAATCCCCTGCTAACCTGCTTTACCTATTTGTAATTCAGTTTGTGGTTTCCTCCTTTTCTGTGAATGACTCCCAGCAGTCCTCAGAGAAGATGACTGAACCTGTTGAGCTCCAGCCGTCGATTGCACTCGTAGGTTGAGAGAGCAATTAGTGACAGTGATTACTCGTGATAGAAAGATTATTCCAGTCCCATCGTGCTCCTTGCTTTCAATTCCACATCTTGCGGCGGCACTGTACTCGACTGAGGCTACCGTTAAGAGGAGAAATGAGTTCCCGCTCTTCTTCTGTGATGGAGTCATCTGTGCTTTATTGTCGCACACTGATTTAGAATAATGAGGTGCTAAAAGGAAGCTTTTGCTCTTTGACTGTTGCCAAAAACCATTTTCCATTGATATCTACGATGGGTGAAAGATTTATGCAATCAGACTTCATTCAAACAGCTCTGACAGAAAGAAAAAACATGACAAAACAACACTGGTCCAGATGTGCACGGTGCATAGTTAGAGGCAATTTAGCAATAGCTACAAAAAGTGATTAATGGGGGAATCCATCGTACAAAATACCAGTCACAAGGAAGATGAATTTTCCTTGTAATTCAGAGTTTCCTGAGGTACATTATGGACTTATCACTGATTTCTGGGGGTCTCCAGGACGGCATAGGGTCTGGAAATAGGACAATAACTTAAAATAACAGCTGTAATTAACACTGTAAAATGGGGCCACGATCAATAACGAGACTGTACATGTGCATCAGATTAGATTATCATCAGGCCACTAGGCTATTTTTCTCATTTTCATAATCCAACCGTGAGTAGGCGGGGGCCAAGAGAGGAAAAAATAATCCGTCAAGCTTTTGATTTCGATGATCGAGATTGGTTGTCTATTAATTTTTGATGTAGAATCAAAATCCCAGCCCCCCTACAAAATAGTAAGTAAGAAGAAAATAGCACTAATTTGTGAGTGAAATGTCTATTCTTTGATTTTTGGTTTGCTGGAAAAATGATTAAATAATACCAATGATTCTGATATGACTTCAGGACATCTCTGACTACAAACACGCTGAAAATCCAACATGGAATCGCAATACTCGTAGAATCACAGTACTTAAAATCGGCACCCAAGTATTGTGATTATCAGATTGAGAGATATGTGTATCGTCCCACCTTATAATAAAGTTCTTGGGATTTGTGATATTCAGCTGTATAAATACAGTGGACTTAACTTGACATCACAAATAGAAAGGAAGAAGCCAAATGTTCAACGAAGAACGACGCTGACATGATGGTCAATGACGCTGGTGTTTTAAGGTGTTTTAAGACGCTGAGAGAAAGAGCTATCACAGTAAATACAACGTCCCCTCTTTGCCAAGATCCCAGTCAACAGACCTAAGTGACCTGGCTATTTTATGCAGAGTAAGAAAAAATGTAATATTCTATACGGAGGAGCCGTACTGTTCTTGGCCATATGCAGCAGGTGATCTTTAAATTAATCTGGGACTCAAAAGCTACCAGTGCAGTGAAGCCAGTAATGAAGTAATATGATCCCTGCATGGGGTCTTTGCACAAAGTCTTACTGCTGCATTTTGAACGTGGCTGTAGTGGCTTTACTGAGGTCGGAGGAAGTAGAAACATGCTCTTTATTTCAGTCCAAGTCTTGGATGAACTCTGTTGATTGTACTTTAGTAACCTAGCAGATCAGGTATTAGACTAACATCTATAAGCATCTAACATTAGCAAACCAAAAACGCCTGCGGTATGAAAATGTGTATCACACTTTATGCTGATAAGTTATGGTGATAATTTTGTCCAAATAGCAATGCCAGTATAAAACTAGAATTACCGCCTCACGGTTGTCTGCCTCCACCAACCAGTCACATTGTAGTTTACGTCCATGTCTGTCCAAAATGTCATCACTTCACCATTTTATCCTCGTTGTTCAGTTATGACCAAAAAAGTGTTTTGTGAGGTCACTTGGGGCTGTCGCAAAACCTCAATAATGCCATACTGCGCTATTGACAAGTCAACCACAGGGGATGCAGCAGCTGCTGTGTTTTTTCTCATTTTAATCCTTTGCAGTGGGAGTGAGGTATAAACACTGAGCACTGCACCTCTGGTGTTTATTTCTGGTCGCCGTGAGTTGAAAAATGCTCAAATTTGGGTAAAATGCTGCACTCATCAGTGTCACTTTTTACCCAGCCATCCAATCACTATGGAGGAGGGGCGGGACAAATACCACAAAGACCAAATGTTACATCCGTCATGTAGGCTACGAGTGCTGAACAACAACAACAACAACAATGGAGGAGAAATGAGAGGTCTGTCCTCTCATACATGCTCCAGCCATCCCTTCATCCAGAGCCACCTTACGCTGATATTTGCATCATAGTAACCAGACACAACCAGAGCACCTCTGCTAAAAAACCCTGCGCCTCATTGTCCTTCACAGCTCTGCATTTAACAATAGACAAGTATGAGGGCATTTTTTTGCGTGAACAGAGCCCTCTGAAATGAACCGTACATTCTCTGGAAGTGGTCTGGTACAGTTCGATTCAAGTCTGCGGTGTGATCGCTTAATGCATCGTTAACAAAAGTACTCCAGGTTTGCTTTGCCTTCTGCTATTGTATTTTATTTTAAATACACTTGCGCACTGTGACAGTTGGAAAGACAGCACAGAACCATGTCAGGTGGTGGACGAGGAGTAGCTTGGACTGAAGAGGAAACTACTGCACTTCTCCAGATATGGAAACAAGAATACATCAAAAGGCAACTGTCTACATCACAAAACAACGCTGAGGTTTTCAGTTCATATGAAAGTGAGGGGCTTCATTAGGTCTGCACTGTAGTGTGGCGTCAAAGTAGAAAAAAGCTATGTCAAAAGTATTTTACCACACGTGATAAAATGAGAAAAAGTGGGGAACACATGCACCTTTTACGATGAAGAGTATTCAGTGCGGAGGCGCCTGTACCAGCCGTAAACATGTCATTGAAGGGGAAAGCACCGACCAGCAGTGACGAAGGCAGGAACCGAGGCGTGAACAGCGAGAGGACTGAGGACCAATCAGAGCGGAGTAGACCCCAAACACAACTGAGTCCTCTTTCAAATGAACTGACAATGAGAACGCAAGGAGGAGTTTGGTTTGTTTTAAAAGAAGAAGAAGAAGAACAACCATTATTAGTCCCACAGTGGGGAAAAACAATTTACACTCTGTTTAACTCATACATGGTACAAGCAGAACTGAAAAAAAATACATGCATAGGAGGGAAGTGGGGGGGGGGGGTGCTCCGAAGGGGGGGGGGGGGGGGGGTGGGGGGCGGGGGGGGGGCGGGGGGGGGGGGGGGAGGAGGAGGGCACCCCGGCCCCGCATGCCGGGAGTTGAACTGGTCCCTTGTTTTAAAGCAACTCCCTAAGATGAGTACTGCCGCCGTGGGAGGAGGGGGGGGAGATGACTATATGTGAAAAGATCATTAATTAATATCTTTGTTGTTTAAAAAAGAAACAATACACCCAATAATAGCTAGAGATGCAGATCTGACTTGATAGCACTACCTAGGTTTTGAGTACCGACCAATACCGAGTACCGATCACTGTGTGGAAGTGGGATCATCCTATTCTCTGTAAGACAAACATCCGGCTTGTCTTAAACATTGCTTTCTTAAACTAAAAAAATGTGACCAATAAATACACAGATATACTGTACATTCTATACTATACTATACATGTATTGGGGGGGGGGGGAGGCTCAGTCTGTAAGGATTTGGGTTGGGATCAATTTGGGTTATTTGATTTGGGTTGGGGGGGGGGGAGGAGACCCCCGGGGGAAAAAAAAAAAGTGGTGGGGGGGGGGGGGTTTTTTTCTCTTTGGGGGCGGGGGGGGGGGCCCGGGGAGGGGGGAACCACCCCCAAATGTTGTGGGCGGGTGGGAGGGGAGGCCCCCTCTTATTAATTTTTTTTTATTTTGAAATATATATATGTTGTGTGAAAAAGAGAGTGAAAATTTAATTTTCCCCAGTGGGGGAAAAAAAAGGATATTTTTTTTTTTTTTTTTTTTTTCATTCATTGAATTGATGCTTGTTAAAATAATAAATTGTACATCAGCAACTTGGTAAACAAATCTTCAGAATTAACAGGAATTATTTATATTAATTACAATCAATGAAAAGTGTAAACCTTTTTAATGCAGCAACAAATTGGTCAAAACTTAGAGGAATTCACATTCCAGTATAAAATTATATCGTATAGAAACATAGAATTGAATTGAATAGCTCAACTCCTTTGTCACGATATCCGATCTAGCTATTTGAATCAGTATCGGCCCGATAGCCGATCCGGTGTCTGTGCATCCCTAATAACAGCTCAACAATAAATCTAATTTTGCAATAAAACCCCATATTGTACTGTTGAGCCTGTCGTTACCACCACAGAGAGTCAGTACACATCAACAGGGCAGAAGCATTTATTCCTGATGGAGACTGTCAATCACAATGGTGTGATAAATGGTACATTAAAACATTGCAGTCCTCAGACTGTTATTAGAAAGCATAAGAATGTCTTTGCAGATGTTGTTGATTATCTAGGTGGAGATTTGGAGATGTACTGTTTTAGTATTTTATGGGAAAAGTTTCATGCCTTTTTGGTTGAGGTTATAAACAGTTAATGCCATAGGTGAGGAATGTATTTCATAAACAGGGGTAACACAAGGAAAGGAAAACACAATAAAGGAGAACGGAGGAGCTGGGCTGTGCTGCATGCTGTCTTTTCAGGAGCTACCAGTGAGTGTGCACAGGGTTTTCACACCAAATGTGTGAGCTCAACGTTGTGCAGAGCAACACATTCCAGTCTCCAAATACAGTGACCCTGCATCCAACGGGATTCAGGGATCGGCGGGAGGCAAATGCTATAATGTGACACCTTTTCTGTACAGAAGAGTGTAAAGGTAAATTTTATATTGATGAATTCTAAAGTAAAATACAGTAATATCTGAAACCTGGTGGGAAGTATTAGAGGAAAGGGAAAGGCAGAAGAAAGAGAGAGAAAATGGATGTTAATGGAACCTGCAGGATCCCAGCTGACATTGCTGTCTTTACGAGGCTGTAGCAGGCTCGCATGCAGAGGTACAAATCATATCATGCTAGCTTGTCGGGAAGGAGCTAAACAATGCTACAAATGTTGGCAAGGGAAAACTGGCATGGCCATTTTCAAAGGGGTCCGTTGACCTCTGACCTCCAGATGTGTGACTGTAAATGGGTTCTCTGGGTCCCCACCAGTCTCCCATTTACAGACATGCCCACTTTATGATAGTCCCAGTCAGTCTGGATCAAGTCCTAGTCAAGTCAGCACTCTGACACACTGACAGCTGTTGTTGGCTGTTGGGCTGCAGTTTGTCATGTTCTGATTGGAGCAGATTTTTGATGCTAAAGTCAGAACCTGTTAGGATGTTTTGTGTTGTTAATTGATTTCCAATAATAAATATATACATACAATGCATAAAGCAGCATATTTGCCCACTCCCATGTTGATCAGAGTATTAAATACTTGATAAATCTCCCTTTAAGATACATTAAAAAAAAAAAAAAAACATTCATGGTGGGCAGACCGGGGCTGGATGGGTCCAATAAACACCGGGCTTTTAATCAGCAGACCTGTGTTCGAGACCGTTGTTGACTGGTGTTTGGTTTTGTAAGTGTAATGATTGTCACGTTTTTTGTTGATGTTCCTTTGTCATTTTACTTAGTTTACTTACTTATTTTAAGCCCAACCATGATGTTTGTCCTTATCCTAACTAAGTGATTTTGATAATGCAGCTGTAAAATGGCAATATATTGCAAAATAGCTTGGTGTATCACAAAATGATTAAAACTGCAATAAGATCATACTGTGACCTAGGTATCATGATATCGTATTGTTGAGCCTGTAGTGCACCCCTAGTTAACGGTACTTAACGGTATTGCGTACCGTTTCCCAACCATTATTACTATACAGTATTTCTGGGGTGATATTTGAACACAGGGACTCAATGAGATTCCCCGTGACAGAGTATGCTCAATTAGCTGCGCAGACAAATTTAGAAAATGTTCCATCACGAAACACAACATCCACAGATCCAACCAATTATTCTCTGAATTGACTCAGCCATGTTCTGACTGTATTACGTAAGTCTCATTTTCAGCCTGCTTGTAATCCACAGGAGGAAGCGTCGGCCTGGCAACAACTTCTCTGTCTTTCTTAGTCAGCAAAGACTTTAGTTCTGTGTTTAAAAGGAACTTTACCGAGGTCTGATCTCTTCCCACGGCCCACAAACAGCAGCCATAAAGTAGAAATACTGGTTAACATTCATGCGCTTGGTTTGAATACTCTGGTTTCTACTGGACTGAGAAGCAGCCTCGCAGGATACTGTAAAGGGGGTGGGGGGGGGGGGGGGGGGGGCATTAAATTAAAATTAAATAATTTCAAGAAAATGGAGAGAGGGGTTCAGAGGTTGAATGAATAAGAGAGAGGGAGAACATAAGAGAGTGAACAGCAGGGGGCGAGTAAGCTATAAAAAAGACGTAAAATAAAAGACATAAAAGATAAAGGCTGAAACTGATCAGAATCTAAATATTTTGAAAAACATGAGAGCGCATGTGAGACAAAGACATCAAAAGGGAAAAATATGAAGGAGAAGGGAGAGTTTTTTTGTGGTACGAGGAGGGAAAAAGAACATGATTGTTATTTGGTAAAGTTAAGTTGAACAAAGAAAGACAAAACAAAAGGAGGGGAAGGGGAGGCAGAAGAGGAGAAGTGGGAAGAGGAAGGAGGAGAAGATGTGTGAGGGAGGAGAGGGAGAACAGAGGATGTACATGTTGGATGAGGCCAAGAGAGGCCATGAGATGAAAAACAATGTAGGGAAGGACACTGCAAAATCTGCGAGAGATAAAGAAGAAAAAGGGAGGTGAGGAGGGAGCAGGGATGGAAATGAAAAGAGAGCAGGTATTACAGGGAAACAAGGACACAAAGTGAGACGGGTCATCTTCTGCTCTGCATGGATGGAACAATAAAAGGAGGCGATAGCAGCAGAGGAGGAAACTGATCCGGACCAGCAGGAGACGAGGTGGAGAGAGAGGGAAGGGAAATGAAATGAGACGAAGACTAGCAGAGGAGAGCAAACCAGGAGTGCTAGAGAAACTATATGTGGACCAAGAAGAAAGGAGAAGAGGACTGAGGGAGAGGAGCGAACGGGAGAACAGAGAAGATGACAAAATGAAATGAGAGGTGAGCAGCTGTGGCTGCACACACTGCAGAAAGTCCAGTCTGCTTCGTAATCAGCACATCCATCAGGGATTAGCCGTGGCCCAAAAACCCTCCCATGACCAAAGTGCTTCACTAAGGCTTTGTTAAAGACTGAAACTCTGACTGAGACATCGGCCCAGTCGCAAGGAAAAAAATGTTGGCATCGTATGCTTCTGCAAACCACGAGTGTGCTGGATGTAGACGTGTTTGCAGCAAATGATGTAGTACGAGTGATGCTCAGGGCAGGCGATGTAATTATGAGTTTAACAAGTGAGGAAGTCCACTAAGGGCAGGTGGGAGGAATGGTGGACTGGTCAAACAAACACAGGACTTTCACCTGATGGTCATGTCTGTTGAACCAAACGCAAACACTGACTTGATGGTTGTTACCTAACAAAGTTACACTTATTACATAATGTAACGTTACGTAACGAAGCCCACTTAGGGTTGTTATTTATTTATGGTTGTTACATTATGTTGTTGTGTTACGTTGTCATGTTACATTGTGACATTGTAACATTACATAACATTGATATACTCAAGTTGTTCTGTGACATTGTTAGAGTTATGTTACATTGTTACATTACATTGTTATGTTACATAACATTGTTACATTAACTTGTTACAGTACATAGTTATGTTACATAGCATTGTTACATTAAGTTGTTTCTTTCACATTGTTAGGGTTATTATGTTACATTGTTATGTAATGTTGTTACATTGTTATGTTAAGTTGTTTCATTATATTGTAAAGGTTATGTTTCATTGTTAATTACGTTGTTACATTACATAACATTGTTATAACAAGTTGTTGCATTACATTATAAGGGTTGTCATGTTACATTGTTTAGTTACCATTTCAACATAAACCATTATGTTTATTCTAACCTTTGTTGCTTAAACTTAACAAATAACATCACGTTAGTCACATGCACAAGCGTTCCACTGATATGAAACATAATTATGAAACATACTTTTTGTTCAGTGTATCCCCTGGTTTGCAGTAATATACATTGCCAACATTTTTTCCCAACTGGGTCATGGGGAAAGAGGCAGCGAGTGGGTGAGAGAAAACAAGTACTCTGACCTAAACAACAAAATACAGTATTTTCAGTGGTTTCCAAAGTGATTTATTCTGATCTGGTGCCTCCATTGATAGGACCACATCATTGGTCAAAAAATGGCCTGACAGCTCAATAGTTAAGGTTTGGTTAAAGGCATTTAACATTTTGGGAAAAAAAAAACACTTATTCTCGTTTTGGTGGTAAGTTTAGATGAGAAGATCAATGTCAGTCTCATATCTGTCAGTTTCATGAGGAGCTACAGTCAGCAGCCTGCCAGCTTAGCCTAGCACAACACATGGAAACGGGAGGAAACACTACAGTGTTTTACAGATTATACAGGCAAGACTTAACCTGTTAGTGAGCTATGGAAGTGTTGATTGGTGGGTGGATTTTGTTAGGAAAAGAAACAAGAAAGGAAAGTGAGATGAAAGAAGAGAGGGATGAATCAGAAGGCACAGAGGAGAATATAAAGAGAAAACAGGGATATATTTGGGAAATCCTCCATTTTATGATGCAATGTGTTTTGTTTCATGCCTGCATCTCTTCTGTTTAATGTGTTTGTTAATGGTACCAACAAAGCCGATGTCCTCATACCTCATTAATGTCTCTTTTCTGTTTCTGTCCCCCCTTTCTCCTTTATCTCTGTTGTTTTCTTTCTTAATAGACCTCACATAATGTTTCTACTTCTTGTCCTGACCTCTTCTTCTCTCCCCTCTCTTAAAATCAAACACCCTTTAATGCCATATTCTCCTCCACCTCCTCCCCTACAGGCAGTACAGTAAATGGACTGCACATTACAGAAGAAAGCCCACTTAGGATGGTTATTACCTGTTGTTAAATTAAGTTACAATGCTACATTACAATGTTCCATTGTTGCGTTACGTTGTTGCATTACGTTGTTGTGTTCCATTGTTGCGTTACGTTGTTGCGTTACGTTGTTGTGTTCCATTGTTGCGTTACGTTGTTGCGTTACGTTGTTGCGTTACGTTGTTGCGTTACGTTGTTGCGTTACGTTGTTGTGTTACATTGTTGCGTTACGTTGTTACGTTGTTACATCTGTTTTCTGAATAGACCTCTTATGATGCGTCTTCTTCTTGTATCTGTCCTTTAGCTCTGAGTTTCTCTCTTCTTCTCTCCTCTCTCTTAATATCAAACACCCTTTAATGTAATACTCCCCTCCACCTCCTCCCCTATGGGCAATAACTGGACTGCATTTATATCTGACCTTTTTACCTTACTGGACAAAGCACTTTAAAAATTGCCTCTCATTCATACACATTCATGCACCGATGGTGGCGGAGCCTCCATGCAAGGTGTTGGCCTGCCCATCGGTAGCAACCTGTGGTTCAGTGTCTCGTCCGAGGACACCTTGAAGTGTGGACGGAGGAGCTGAGCTGGGGATCGAACCGCCAACCTTGCGATTAAAGGATGACCAGCTCTCCCTCCCGAGCCCTAAGGATTCCAGCTTTTGAATCTATTTTCTTCCTCCTGTCGTCCCTTCATCATCAGCATTGTTCTCTCTCTCCCTGAATGGACTTTAATTATTCAGTAGGGTATCAGGTGGCCTACTTACCCCTGACTGACACATGCACACACACACACACACACACACACACACACACACACTAGAGACAAACACAAAGATGGGTTCAAAAACAGGTAAGCATGTACACACAATATTACATAAAAGACCTGCACATACACATCAATACCCAAAATAACACACTACACACCACAAAGCACATCCTGTATATTCAAACACACAAGTTCAAAAAGAAAACTGCAAATATCAAGTACAGACACAAGCGTGAAATGTATTCATAGATGCAAGTCAATGCAGATGTATAGGAAGTGCATGGTACACACACTTGCATACATGCAGAAACACTTCAGACAGCATGTAATGCTCTATATAGGAAACAGGGATGGGATAACTAGAGCACATGGACCAAACATGTGAACCGGCCCGCTGACCCAAAGGATTACCCAGCTCCTACAGAACATCAGCAGTTTGCACCAGATGTGTAACAGTGAGAACAACGAACCGCAGAAACAAAAGTCCTGACGTTGAAAATACTGAACTGGTAAATGTCAAAAGTCAAGCACAGCTTATTATACATGGGACGCGGAGCTTGCTGATACGTTACCATGGATACCTGACGATGCTTACTGGCACCGCAACGGAGCTAAGCCGAAAGCCTCTACTCCAGAATCTGGACTGAGGTCGTCCGAAATGGCAAGAAATCAAACAAAAGAACAACATAGTTAAAACCGCCACTTGTTCTACCACAAGGGATCCCTCTGCAAAACAGGGATGAACTCTTCGCCGATGCTGACTGTTAAACCCAGAAGCACTGAAGCTAATGCTAACGCAGCTAACTGCAATACAGGCATTAAAGCTAATGCTATGCGGAGCAACCGGGGAGACATAGCCAGTGATAGACGCAGAGAAGCCTACTGCAGCGCTAGCACCAAGGCTAATGCTAGCCCAGCCACTAAATCGCCCCAGTCTTGCTAGACAGAAGTCTGATGCTGAGCACAGATCAGCCAGGCCGAAGGCAGGAAGAGCTAATATAAACCCAACACTTCTGTCTGCAAATGGTCGTCTTAGACCACCATCCTGATCGGAGACGCCATAACACAACATGTTACTGATACTGAGAGACTCTGTGGCCGACTGCTCTGTCAAAGAGTTAGCAGAAGGAAGGTCAACTATCATCTCTGAACACACAGGGGACACTAACATCATCATCCACAGCCGGTCTGTTGACATTTTACAGAGAAAAAAATCTGAGATCATGAAAAAAGACTTCCTCCTGCTTTTTGAGAAGTTAAGCGACTGTGAACATGTGAACATCCCTGGACCTGGACCTGGACCTGGACCCATCCCTACTTGGAGAAGAGGAGTAGAATCCTTTAGCCGACTGCTGGCCCTGAATGCATGGCTGGCAGCAACATGCCTCACTCATGGAATCTGGTTTATTGACTATTTCAATGTCTTGTAATTGTAAGGACCAGCCAGATGGAGTTAACCCAAACACCGCTGGCTCCAGACTGCTCAGCGCCGACCTTCGTCACGCCCTTGGGATGCCATATCCTGACAACATGTGGAGGAACACGATGAACAGTGCACACGGACAGACAGCTGGCGCCTCAGCATACAGACAACAGCATCATCTCTCTTTCCCCACCCAGACCTGATGAGGGTCCAGCCACTGACCTCCTCCTGCCCATCCCCACCTCCACCCACACCCCACACACAGGACAGTGTGGCACCTCTCCACCTCCTCCACCTGGAGCCTCCACGTCTGAGCTGGTTAAATCACCAGACTTACACTCAGTCAGATTGACGAGTTTTCAAGCGGCAAGACCTGTGGACATCACCGCTCTGACATCAGCCGGGACTAAGACAGACCCCACGCCACTTCGTCAAACATACCGGTCTTTAAATAGCCGGTAGCATGGCCAAATACCTTGAAGTACTCACAGACGCCATGGTGTCAGTCCCAATAATCTAAAACTAGTTAATACTCTAACAGCCTCCTCTCCTGTTACAGAGTCTCTACAGATGAAACTGGCTCTATTCAACGTCAGATGACCTTTTACCTGAGAGGACTTTACTTTGCATATTTCTGGGGGTTTCTGGGTAATGACACTGACCTGGGTGACTTCACATCATCTGAATATCTTGTCCTGAAACTTAAGGCAGAACAAATAACTCTGATTACGCTATATAGGCCACCAGGTCACTAGATGTGATAAATGAATTATAACTGGAGACATGAACATTCATATTATCAATAAGAAAGACAACAATGCCATGGAGCTTATAAAATTACTGCACAGCTTTGACCTCATCCAACACGTACATGAAGCCACCCACCAGTTTGGAAACACCCTAGACTTAGTAATAACTACAGGGTTAAACACTGACAGTATTTTAGTACTGCGTACTACAGTATTACATGAACTACCCATATCTGATCATCACTGTGTGTTCTTTAATGCCACCCTAACCCCGGCAAAGGTCAAGAGGGAGATTCAGATCTTAGCTACAAGTCTCAGATCAATAAGGTGACGAAGACATTTCACTTAAACTCTACTGTTTTATTTTTTCCTCTTGACATGTTTTTAAATATTCTTATGTTCCTTTTAAAGCTCTGTCTTTATTGAGAAGCACTCTGAGTTGCAAAGTTGTATGAAAGCTGCTATACAAATAAAGTTTATTATTACTATATATAATAATAATAATAATAATAATAATAATGGTTCAGTGCACAGGTAGTCAATCAGTGCAGGCAAACAAATCCAGAGGAGGAGGCAGAGGCAGACAGAAGCAAAAGTTCCAGAAACCAGGAAAACATGACACGGGGAATACAAGGCTGGAACGCCAGAGACACTCAGGAGCTTAGAGTGAAGACAAGACACATTAAATACTCTAGTGAGGTGAAGCCAATCAGGGCTCTCAATCACAAAAAAGGAGGGAAAACACACAGGGGCAGGAAGTGAAGTGATCTGAAACAAGAGAAACAAATGTTTGTTAGTGTCATCATTTGAATTTGCAACACCTCCTTTCAAAATAAAGTGACATTTAATACACATTATAAATAGATATTTAGGGAGTTCACACCAGAAGCTTTAAAATAATCCCTAACAAAACAATCATATGAATAATATACAGGGATCTATGTAACATCACCCATTAAAACAGAGAAAAACATGGTTGAAAGCACAGCTTCATTACACATCTGAAGCTTCCTCCACACAGCAGAAACATTGACAGGATGGTCTTATATGACACTAAGGGGGTCTGTAGACCCACCGGGGACACATATTGATGTTTAAAAGTACATTTTGCATAATAGGGGACCTTTAAAAATAAAAATCATCAAACATGGGTCTGTTAATATAAAGCCTCGTTCTCGTATGCGTCAGACTTTTGGCATTCAGAAAGAAAAGAACAGGAGAGTTGCTCCTGCGTGGATCATGTCTGTCACTTCAATGCTACAGTTGCAACAGCAAAGAGAGGAAAAGCAGAGGATTGGCTGCAACCATGCAGGTTTTAAAATAGCAAAAATAAAAATCAGCTTTGCAACTGTTTTATGAGGAAGGAAATGTATTCACCATGTTTGTTAGGTGTCAAGAAGTCATGCAATGAAGCAAATTCACAAAGAAAGGATTGTGGTTGCTGATAGCACCATGAATTGTGCATCACTTGCAACCATTTGACAAGATTTTGGGCTAATAATGTAACAGTTAAAATATGCCTATAAATTATGCAGCTGAGTGCAATTTGCCTTTTTTGTGTCTAATTGCAATTATCCCTGCAGCAAAATATAAACATGATTAAACATTTATCATAAAACATAATAATGATTCATGGTAAATTTATCACCCATTTTTTTATCAGTTCAAAATGTACCTTAGAGCAGCAGTGGGTCGAAATTGCATATTTGATTTTAAAAAGTTATGTAAACAGTATAAAAGTATCTGCTGACAGTTGTGCATGAGACAGGTAATCTGTGAAAATAATCTGTCTCCTCTGGTGCTTCTAACGGCATCTGCAAGATTTCACAGACCAGAGGAAAACAACCAGTCAGAGCTCTGATCAAACGGTCAAACCAGGCAGCACTGATCAAATATGAATCAATATCCTGTTATTGTGATGACTATTTCTCTCCTCATGTTTTCAGAAACATCTTGTAGTTACTGTTTAGCTGTAAAATGAGAACATTGATCAGTTGAGGAAATACGAAGCACCGCCCACCAGCCGGAGCACAGCCAATAGGAATGCTCAGTGAGAATGTTTTCTAAATCCTGAAACCAGAGCCAAGAGGAGGAGCAGAGGTCTAGTTTCCTCTCAGAACACTTCAATTACAACATGCTGAAAGGTTAACGTGGAATTTTTGTTCAATGATGTGAAAAATGTTGCTGCAGGTTTAATTTTGACAGGCCTCACATGTACTAACGATTAAGTTTGTGTAATTGTCCCATCCTGAATCTCCCCTCTCACTCTCTCCTCTCCTCTGACTGTATGTTGCAGTAATCCTCCATCACCTCTGGTCTGCTGCTCCAGTCAAAGGTCTGCCTGTACAACAATGGATCCCCAGTGTTTTATGGGAATGCTTCGGGGTGAGGCCTGCTGTAAATTGTGACACTGTGGGACTTTGGCTGGCAGAAACCCTGTCTCTGACACCCAGTTTAATGGTCCAGCGGGCGCATCAGCCCCGCTGATCGATCTCAGTCCTTCTTTCTCTGCTTTTTCTCCATCCTTCTTTAACCGCTGTCACTCATAAGTCATACTGGGCTTTATGCCTTAAAGGCACAACGGTGGGATAACCAACTGACCTCTTCTGCAGGTGCTGATATTCCTCTTTCTCTGACTCTTTTTCTCTCTCTGTTCTGGATGTTTTACCTCTCTCTCCATCCTCCATTCCTCTGCCTTTCCCCCCTCCCAGGGAAGTCTTGGGTTAGACTGACATGCTGCAGATTCTTGGCACTGCCTTACATATGGTTGCCAATCCTTGCGCTACATCCTGCCTCCATCTGTCTCTGTTTCCACTCTTGGTCTTTTCCTTTTCACAGATTCTTTCCTACCCCTCTCTATCACCCCTTTTTCTGCCAGTGTCCCTCTGTCTTTGTCTCTCTCCCCCTCCATTCCAGTCAGGGGAAACATTCCAGCCAAAGCAGAGGCGACAGAGGCCTTGTGTTGGAAAGGCCACTTCAACAAGAGAGAGCATTGTTGAAGTTTCCAGTAGCACTTCAGCCTGCTGAAATACAGACGGCAATAAAAGCCAAGTGGGCAAAACAAGATTGTGATTGATGCGTGATGGAGTTTCTGTGCAGAGGCTGGAAGGAAAAGATGAAGGCCTTTTGTTTTACTGTTTTCTTCCATATTACCATACTGTTTGCCACATTCACAGTTCTTGTTTTTACCCAAAACATGTTAACTGTTAACTGCTTGGTTGGGCTGGGGATTGAATTAAGTGATTAAAAGCAGTTACAGTTAAGTATAGATTTTTTTCTCACAGAGGAAGTTTGAATTTTAATGCAAATAACACATTTTCCCCCCTAAAATCCATGTCTGCCGTCTGTTTGTCTGCTATAACAAAGCTATCATTCATATATTCAAGCAAAGCGGTTTCACAGCAGTCCCTGAACTAGTCATGAAAGTGAAACTATTTGATTTGTGTACATACAGTGGTGTGAAAAAGTGTTTGCCTCCTTCCTGATTTCTTAGTTTTTTGCATGTTTGTCACACTTGAATGTTTCAGACAATCATCAATCATCAAACAAATTGAAATATTAGTCAAAGGTAACACAAGTAAACACAAAATGCAGTTTTTAATGGTTTTTATTATTAAGGGAGAAAAGAAATCCAAACCTACATGGCCCTGTGTGAAAAAGTGTTTGCCCCCCGTTAAAACTTAACTGTGGTTTATCACACCCAAGTTCAATTTCTCTGGCCACACCCAGGCTAGAGAAAGACCAAAAGATCCTCAAAAGCCAGACATCATGCCGAGACCCAAAGAAATTCAGGAACAAATGAGAAAGAAAGCAATTGAGATCTATCAGTCTGGAAAATGTTACGAAGCCATTTCTAAGGCTTTGGGACTCCAGCGAACCACGATGAGAGCCGTTATCCAAAAATGGAGAAAACTTGGAACAGTGCTGAACCTTCCCAGGAGTGGCCGGCCGACCAAAATTACCCCAAGAGCTCATCGAGGACTCATCCAGGAGGTCACAGAAGAACCAGAACAGCATCTAAAGACCTGCAGGCCTCACTGCCTCAGTGTCCAGGATTCAACAATAAGACAGAGACCGGGCAAAAATGGCATCATGGGAGAGATCCAAGATGAAAACCGCTGCAGAACAAGGCTCGTCTCATTTTTGCCAGAAAACATCTTGATGATCCCCAAGACTTTTGGGAAAATACTGTGGACTGATGAGACAAAAGTTGAACTTTCTGGTTACATCTGGAGTAAAAATAACACAGCATTTCATAAAATGAACATCATAGCAACCGTCAAGCATGGTGGTGGTAGTGTGGTGGTCTGGGGCTGTTTGCTGCTTCAGGACCTGGACCACATGCTGTGACAAATGGAACCATGAATTCTACTGTTTACCGAAAAATCCTGAAGGAGAACGTCCGGCCATCTGTTCGCGACCTCAAGCTGAAGCGAACTTGGGTTCTGCAGCAGGACAATGATCCGAAACACACCAGCAAGTCCACCTCTGAATGGCTGAAGAAAAACAAAATGAAGGTTTTGGAGTGGCCTAGTCAAAGTCTTTGACCTGAATCCTATTAAGATGCTGTGGCCTGACTTTAAAAAGGTGGTTCATGCTCGAAAACCCTCCAGTGCGGCTGAATTAAGACATTTCTGCAAAGACGAGTGGGCCAAAATTCCTCCATAGCGATGTGAAGACTCACTGCAAGTTATCTACTGCAATGTGATGCATGTGTCAATTTCCGCCCCAGTCTTTTCAAAATAAAATTTCTTGGAAAAGATTAACTTGAGGCGTAGGCAACAGACTACTTAGATGAAGGAAAAGTTTTTTTAGTTTAAAATAACTCTGCAAGCGCCGTAACTGAAGAACAGAAGAACGTTGTCTTGTGGTTTCATCCGGGACACAAGTCTGGTGTTTTTTGACCCACCCATCCACCTCAACCTCCTCCCTACATTATTCCATGGATTTAAATATGAATTGATTTCATGAAAAAAAAAAAAGAAAATTCGAGATACTGGAATGAATGATAAGTAAAATTATGAATTAAATTCAGCAGCCTTCAGAATCTTGTTTCTGCTGGCCACTAGTGGTTTAACTCTCCCCTCCTGCAGCGATGCACACCTGTACTCCAGCAACCTGTGGCATCGCTGCTGGGTGTGGTTACAGGTGCAACAAAGCACACTCCTGACCTCACCCATCGCTTATTTTTTTATTCATTTTAGATGCAGATGTGGCAAAATATAGCCAACTGCAGCCTAATTTGACCAACCACTTGGTCAGTGTCCTACAGTGTTCAATACGAGGACTCAGCGGCGATACCTGATCACAGCATGAGCTACACTGATGCACGAGAGACACTCACACTGTGCAATACAAGTTACGGTGCCTGTGTGTGTGCACGGTGTGTGTGTGTGTGTGTGTGCACGGTGTGTGTGGGTGTGTGTGTGTGCACGGTGTGTGTGTGTGCACGGTGTGTGGGTGCTGTTTGTTTTGGGATTAAAGATTATCCATATATCATACAGACATCTGTTTAGAGGTGTTGTTGTTTAAGTATGCAACCTCATGCCTCTCTGAGAAGTGTTTATGTGTGTGTGGAGCTGGGGGAGGCCATAATGACCTCATTTCCTGCTGAAATATATGCAGGCCCAGCATCGCCACATAAACCTCCAAATAAACCTTATAAACTATGGCACAAGGCCTGCTACCTTGAAACACACACCCATACACACACAGAGCCACATAAACACAATAAACACCATTAGCCACAATTGATCCACCACATACACCTGCGTATACTGTGTATAGAAGTATGTATGTGTGAAGCAAGTTATGTAAGACACACACACACACACACACACACACACACACACACACACACACACACACACACACATCTGTTGTCCTTCCAGCTCCGTCAGTAAACAGGGTGATAAAATCAGCCGGCTGATAGACGCCGTCTTAGTCGCAGCCGCTCTTAAAAATTAACAAGACATTAATAGAAGAGCGTGATGCTTGGTGAATCCATCTGTCTCCGTTTTCTGCTCTTTCACTCTCTAGGAAGTTATTCTCCCTGACGATGGCTCTTACTGTTTATAAAGCATTCTCATTCTATCCCCACATGACTGTCAACTCCTGTTTTTATTTACTGTATCTGTAAGATGTTTGTATGAACCTGCTCTTAAACTAAATTGTACAACATTATTTATGGCTGTGGAGTGACACATGCACAGTAATCTAAGGCCCAATCAACCCAACTGTGGCTCCTCCAAATTACATTGACTACTAATTTATGTTGTGAATGAAATATATTACTATCTGGATACGCTCCATTGCTCCAATCTTATGAGTGACCGAAGTACAAAACTTGTGTGAAAAAGCTCAGAGGTTGAAAGGAGGTGATCGGTGTGGAAGGTGGACACAGCATTTTGACAATGCCTTTTGAGTCAGTAAATTATGAGCACTGCCAATCAATTAAAATATAAAATTGTGATTAATGTCAACTTTCATACAATTAATTCAAATTCAAAAATCATGCATGTTTTATTTGTTAAAAATGTACCTTAAAGTGAGATCTGTAAAGTATTTAATACTCTTATCAACATGTTAGTGGACAAATATGCTGCTTTATGCAAATGTATCTATATTTATCATTGGAGATCAATTAACACCACCAATCAATGGCAGATATTGTCCAGAAACCCTCCCAGGTTCTGACTTTAGCATCAACAATCTGCTCCAATCAGAACATGGCAAACTGCAGCCCAACAGGCAACAACAGCTGTCAGTGTGTCAGAGTGCTGACTTGACTAGGACTTGATCCAGACTGACTGGGACTATCAGAAAGTGGGCATGTCTGTAGTTTGGAGTGTTATTTAGCCTCTTTTGTGAGAAGCTAGGATGACATGGTTGGTACTAATAGATTCTTTTTCTCTAGTTTCATGAGACCAGTATCTACACTCGAGCTGTTAAACTGAGCCTCTGCAACGTAAAAAGCACTAGTTTTGTGACTGCGTTAACAAAATTAGTGCCATTAAAATGAATTTGCGTTAACATGTTATTATTGTGTTAAATTTGACAGACATATAAATGACATTTACAGTCACAGTATTACATTATTATTGATCTTGGCCCATTCTTTAATGTTTGTACCCCTGGACACTTGTTCACACCTCGCTGTTTTTTTTTTTTTTTTCTGAAGAGGGCATGTTCAAGAGACAAAGTCACTGCAATTGGTCACTTCAGGCCTCCCTCTAAAACCACTCCCCCAAAATTACCTTTATGGACATAAACAACAAACATGCTTATAGAGAGGTGAAGTCACGCCTTTTTTTGGGAAAAATATGAATGAAAGTCAACCCCGAGACACAAATATTTTAGTGATCCCATTTGAATTGTGCCATGAATCACACGTTTGTCATTTTCAAACTTAATTCTGTAAGTCAAGAAAGTAAACGTAAAACTGTCAGTATACAACTGTGAAAATCCCTAGTTTGAAAGACTACACACCCAAAAGGGCCGTCTGTCTCTGTGAAGCTACGATGTCTGTGTGTTTCTACTGGCATGAACGCCATGATGAACTCCAGCTACAGGTCTGGTCCTTCTTCCTCTTCCTGGCTGTCTCTGATAAAACACATCAGGTCACAAAATGTTTCATTTGTTCGTAGAAGCTAAGTTAGCTAGCGAGCACTGGTGACGCTGTATGTAGTTCACTGAGCAGTTTCACACAAAACTAAGTGATACAACAACAAACCTTCGACAAACTGGAACTTTCTTGACTTGAAACATTCTGTTTTAAATTGACAAACATCATATGTGTGATTCATGGTGTAATTCAAACAGTATGCGGTTGACGACTGTACATATTTTATGTCTGAAATAAGAGTCCATGGGGTCCACCAGAAGGCGGGACTTTGCCTCTCTATTGTTGGTACTCAGTTGCCAGGCCAGGATAAGTGCACGGCAGAGTGCACGGCAGGCAGAGTGCACGTCACAGTGCACGATAGGTAGTCCGTGCAGTCTTTTCATTCAGCCCAAATGAAATGATTGATCTGGTTTGCTGGAGTCCTGCAACAGCCACAGATACCACATTGATTTATTTTTCTTTCTTTTTTTGTCAGACCGTTTGATTTATTGATTGCTGTCAAGATGTCAATAGAATTTCAACTAATTTAACAAAAATGCTCTAAAATGCATTACCTAGCTAGCTTGAATAAATTCAGCAACTGAAATCTTTCTGTTTCGAGTGTCTCATCATAACCATAATAGAGTTTAATAATGCCATAGTTGCCACAAGCGGATGTTGTCAGGGAAACAAATTATGTCTGTGTACGGTTTGCACATATGTTCAGAATAATTAACAATGTTTCTAATAACAGTGATAGTAAATGTAAGCTGGGCGACATTAAACACAATTTTAATTAGTAGTACATAAACAGGAGGGTTAATCAGCCTCATGCCTTTTCTTCATCTTAGCAACAAGGAAACAAAAGGTTGTTTCTCAGCCCGCAGAGGTTTAACTCAGCTGTACTGGACTCATTCTGCCTCCTGAGCAGCGCAGCCGTACATACATATTAAAGTACAAATCCTCTTTACATTTATGACTGCAATGTTTCTCAATCTTTGTATCTGCTTTGTCTGTTTACGTACATGTATTTCTCCAGGCATTTTTTTTTTTTTTTATCATCTATCGATCCATCCGTCTGTTTACTACCTCCTTCTCATTCTTTGCCCTTTTCTTTTATAACTCTTTCTTGCAGCATATCATTAAATGTAATTTGGCTTGTGTCAGGTGTGATGTGCAGAGGACCAGACAAGAGGTGACAATGCTGTTTAACCACTTCCATTCACCACAAGGGTTCTCAATAACAAGCTCCGGCCACAGGAGATGATTTATTCAACTCATGCTGACCTTACACCAGATGACTCTCCAAGCCGTTTCACTGTCGCAGACAATGTGGAAATAAAATCACGATAATTCTGCTGAGTTGTGGCGCGCTCCCATGATCGTGATTGTTTCATGTAAGGTGGTCATAAAACTCAGTCAGAGATGTCTTAACTCAGTCTTCCTTGTCTTGACGTTCTGATAAAATCAAACAAATTTAATATACTGTCCCAAATGGGCTACTTGTGAGTTAACGTTAGCTACTGGAATGTTTGCTATTAGCCTACGAGCTAACCGTATGTTTCAGGTGAGGATCGTGGATCTCAATCATATAAATCTGGCTACAGTACTCAGTATATACGCTGTGTGTCCACTGTGTCTCCACACCTAGTTTGACTGATGCGTTCACGATTCACGATGATTGGTAGCTGCCTCTGTTAAACGGCTAATTTTTTAAATCCTGTAAACAGAGCCATGAGGAGGTGCAGTAGTCTAGGTTTCTCTCAGAATACTTGAATTACAAAATGCTGAAAGATTATTATGGGATTATTCTGCCCACTGCTGCTTTAATTTAGGCGGTATTCCCTGTTAAAGAAAAAAACATAAAACTCCAAGCAGTGAAGAGCTCTGTCCTGATGAAGCCTAACCAGGTTTCGGTTTAGTAAAGCCAGGTTTTATATCTTGCTGCCACATGGGGCTGCTAAAGTGTTAAGCTGTGAGGTTTAATGTGAAGAAAAATAAGATTATAACACTTAAGGATAAACAGAGGCTGGCTCAGCATGTCTCAGAGCAGCAGCAGCAGTAGTTTGGGTTGCATCATGTTCCCTGGGTTGTGTAATGTAGGCTATTCATTTAGTTTTGGTAAACAAGAAGTGGAGCTGTGAATTTTTAAGTAGTGCTGCTGTTTGTTTGTGGTCCTAAGAGCCGGACACTACAACTCGTGGCAGTACGGTGCAGTCACTGCCAGAGATACGACTCTATATATGTTAAATATCACAGAATTAGTGATATTAGTGTAAAAGCATTATTTATTCAATGAAAGGAATGAAGTATGTGCTGCCTACCCATCATTCTGAATATTGGTTATTGGCTTCACTGCTTCATTAGTGTCCTTGAGACTCATCATGCATCACTCATAATTTCTCTGCAGAAGAGTAACATTCAAAGTTATGATGGTGATGATTCAGTTTGTCTTCATGCTACGTAATAGGACTTTTCAGAACTGCAGAGGAAAATACAGAGGAAAGGAGGGAGCAAGAAATGTTAAACTGTAGGGATGCTACAAAACGCCTAGCTCTCGATTCAATACTACCACAACACTTTGGTGCTGATTCAATATGTGTTGGGATTTTTATGTTTTGTGGTTAAATATTGTGATTTATTACAATTTTTGTTACCTTTTTTAACACTAGACTATTGGAAAAAGTTGAATCATGCACTTCTAGGGACTTTAAAAAAGTGGGAAAAAGCGAAAATGAATCCAGTGAAAATGTATGGTTTTCAATCAGGATCATTGTCATGAATTATTTATTACATTTTTTGCATCCATCCATCCATCCATCCTTTCCCTCACACATTAATGTTTTATACTTCTGGTTATTACAACCCAATCAATCTTATTTCCATATATGTATTTGGTTGATCCGCTTCCCTTTGTTAACACCTTATTTTGAAAAGCAGACCCAGGTGTCTACTTCCTCTAACTCCTCCAAGGTGGTCTCTAGCTCTCCGTCAGCTCCGTTCTCTTTATCCATCCATGGTCAGCTCCATCGGGGCCGTCTGAATGCATTTAACATAAATGTCAGTATATGGAGCTCTACAGTCGTAGCGTCGGCCCGTCGGACCACGGAGACGAGAGCGACGGCCGGCCGGACCGCACGTTACCGCCGTACGATGACGTTTCCCGTCCGTGACGGAGTTAGCATGCAGCTTTAGCCGTGATGTCTAGTTCTGCTTTTCCAAATTGTTTCCCTCCTTTAATGGGTGTGGAGTGGTTAAAGGCTGGATTTAACATGGAGGGTGGAGGTCGGATCCACGCCCCCCCTCCCCCCTTTCCATCCTTTACTGGATGTGTTGTGTTTACCAGGCTGGATTTAACATGGAGGGTGGAGGTCAGATCCACGCCCACCCTCCACCCTTTAAAAATTTGCTGGATGTGTAGTGTTTACTGCTGGATTTAACATGGAGGGTGGAGGTCTGATCCACGCCCACCCTCCACCCTTTAATACTTTACTGGATGTGTAGTGTTTACCAGGCTGGATTTAACATGGAGGGTGGAGGTCGGATCCACGCCCACCCTCCACCCTTTAATACTTTACTGGATGTGTAGTGTTTACCACGCTCCTATCACTTATGATACAATATAGACAGTTATTTATATAATTATTTCATATTCAACAAACTAATAAAATATCAAATTATTGCATTACTAATAATTAGTACATTCATTTTTGGTAACAATAAACTGACTATGTTTAATGCTGGTTATTATAAAGTGTAACTAAGATCTGAAATGCTTCATACTTCAGTCAATATACAACACTTTCTCACTTCCATCCCATCAAATACCGGTGCTTGGTCAGTGGCCCCTACGCTTCAAACCATGATGCTCTAGGTACCCCTCTAGTACCAGTTTTGGACCCAGAGACCGCTTATTACATACATTGTGAATTCTTAAAATAAGCCTCCAACTTAGGTTTACTTTGTTTTTAAGGTCACTATGCAAAAAACTACTTGGTTAGGTTTAGGCAATGTATCCTCATACAATCGTATGATATCTAAAAGAAAGGTATTCCTCATGTCCTGCGTGCTTTCACTATGAATGTCCAGCAACATGTGTCAGTTTCAGCTAAGTAAATGGAGTCTTTTCAAAATAAACTTCCATCTTCACAGGAAACAATTTAGTTTAGTTTAGGCAACAAAACTATTTGGTTAGGTTTAGGAAAAGATTGTGGTTTGGCTTAAAATTACTACGAAGGTGGGGTTACTTAACTACAGAAAATAAGTATGTGTAAGTACGTAAGTATAAATACGTACATGAAAATAAGTCAATATATGGGTTAAAATAACTACACTAGTTGAGTGACAAATCATTGTTAACTTCTGGTTTCACATGGGATACCAACGCTGGTCTCCTGGGCAAACTCACCTCCAATATCCTTCCTAAGCATTGTTTGATATTTTTTATATTTCCTAGATTACATTGATTACGGGGATTACATGGTGTATCACAACAGCCTGGTTAGGCAGAACCACTTAGGCTTAGGGAAAAATGTGGTTTTAAGATAAGTACATTTGTGATGTATAATACTGAAACTATGCTTGATATGCACCTGGTGTTAGTTCAGTCCAGAAGTTACGTAACAGAACAATGGTACAAAAACTCGACGTTGGATTTGTTTCACATGGGACGAGAACAAGAAGTGGTCCTGTGTTTGCTTGATTGACCCATCCACCCTTCCCTCCCACCTGCTCTACGTGGCCTTTCTTGCTATTTAATCTATGTCAGTTGCTCTGACAGACTAATAATGACGCAGATGGGTTTACGTTCTAGTTAGCTGAAGTCTCATACGGATGTGTGAGGCTGCCTTGGTGCATCGGTGTCAAACTGTGAGTTACACTGACCAAGCTGCTTTACGCACTGGGAGTGAGACATGACAGTAATAATGATAGTCAGTATTCAAGGACTAGATGTACAGGATTTTACAAATCATCATCACATGAGAGGGACAGATTTACACACAACAGTTCGGAGAAGCTACCATGTCTGAAAAAATTCGACAACCATCTTCGATCGTTGTGTCTGGAAAATTACACATTATTTTTGCTTGCTCTGAATTTCTAAGAGCCGTATAACTCATTTAACATCAAAGCGCACTGAAAATGACCTCCGATGGGGTGTTCTCTGGAGCGCACATCAGAGATTACAGTAGTAATAATTAAACCCAAACAGTGTTTTCATTTTCCAGCGTGAAAGTAGGTTTCAGATGCTGTGAGATTCTGCTGGGCTGTGATAAAAACAACACGCTGTGATGGAGCTTTTGAATTTGTGTGTGTGATACAGCTGCGTTGATGTGCATGTTATTGTAATTTTTTTTTTATAAATAAACAACAAATAGCCATCCAGAAGGATCCAAGTTGCCAAGGCTGTAACCATGGTTTTAGAAATACTAAGGTCATGAGAGCCTCAGCCTGGCGTCAGTGTCACCCAAGCATCATTACTCATGGCATTGGTTCTCAAACTGTGGGGGTACGCGAGCTCCCTCAGGGGTACATGCAGGGATCTCTGAAAAAAAAATCTATGAAGAACTTTTATTTTGAAACCCTGACACTTACAAGGCCCATGAAAGGAGGCAGAGTCACAGCAGACATGGGACTCAACCACAGCTCCAGTTAATAAAAATAAACAGTAACTGATTATAACACATGCGCAGCGTAACTGGTGCAGTCAAGCCTCATGTCCGCTCGTCTAGACCTCCTTTCCATGGCCTTGGTCACATAGCAGCTACGTAATAGGCTGGTAGTGTGTAGCGGAGGTAGCTAGATAAAGATGAAGACTTCAAAACCTGCAGCGATGACAGAAAAAGCAGTTGATTTTTTCTGAGAAAGCGTGAAGAACTGAAGCAGTCCAAGTCCACAATTCAGTCTTGTGTTACACCCGTGGCCAAAGCACAGCCTCCAGCCTCCACATAGTGTCTATCATTAGCCAAAGAGATGACATGCATCATGTGTGGTGAGAAGGCAGCCGAACAGTTAAACTTAGTGCCGCTTTCAAACGACACTGTGTCAAGGAACACAGGAGCCATGGTAGATAAGGTTAAAGACACTGATCAAGCACATTAAAAGTAGTCGCTATTATTTCATCCAGCTAGACGAGACTACCGACAGTGACAATGTTGATGTTGTTTCTGGCTAGACTGCAGACCGCAGCCCTACAAACGCAAAAGTCTGTCACTGAGTTACTGAGTGATGAATTTACATCAGTGGTGGGCCAAGTGTTTCCTCATCTACCATTAACTCTGGGAAAAATGCAGAAGGTATCGGGATTCCAAGGTGGGTGGGATGGGAGAGAAGACTACTACTGTCGCACTATTGTTGCATGTTGATTTCTCACTTCCCTTTAACTGGTTCATACAGTCTCAGTGTAATACTGATGCCTCTATATGACATATATTTCTGTAATAAAGACCCAGCGTTGTTCTAATTCCAACTGTTCTCTGAGTTGTGTGTTTGAGTGCTGTCCTGCCTGCCCAGCCCGGCGTAACAATCATAGACGACTGGCTATATTACTCTTGCCACCGGGTCAGATTTCTGAAAATAGACAAATATGTGGTTCACTAGAAACTCCTTCATCTCACTTCAGCAGGGCCTCCGGCGGCGCCAACCCACCACGGACAGACCCAGGTCCAGCTTCCCAGCAGTCTGGAAAGCAGCTCCTCTCTCTGGAGAGCAGGCTTCGCCTCGCTGCTTCCATTCATTTCCTATGGAAAGCAGGAGGAGTGGTCGCCCAGTGCATGGTGCGAGTGTTGTGGCGTGTTGGCGAGTTTATGAAATGAGTCATCCAGCGAGGTCCGGTCACGAATTTGGACCAATTGTTAAAATAGAGTTAGTTCTAAAATGAAACCAGTTCAGCAGTGGCATAAACTTTTCTCACTTTATGTTTCAGAAGTTGATTTTGGTGGATCGTTAGTGCATAACATAAAGTTTTGAGCAGGCTGCCATGTTGTTTCCTGTTTGAACGGCACTAATGTGGGACCATCACTGCATTCCAGTATGCGGTTCACTGCTTGAAGGACCAGTTGAGTGGAGCAGCGTGTCCCCTAGTGTCCTCACCGGCCTGGTGGCATGTCCAAGGTTTAACATTTACACATGACCTCTATTTGTGTCACTTGCCACAATCACAGATTGACATCACGGCCAGCATTCTAGTTTTGCTGAGTTAGTTTGCTAAACTTGTTTGTGTAAGCTAAGGCTATCACTGCTTTATTTGCTATAGCCTTCTTCACTGGCTGGCTAGTTAGCAGTCTGTATGTGCAACCCTATCTCAGACAAAATGATGTACAACTAAACGTCATTCTCCATTACATTTGAAGGGGAAAGAGTTTTCCCACGGTTTACAGCCTCACTTTTAGGGCACAATCACACACACAAATGTGTAAATGCAGGAGAATGACCAACACCTGCTGAGGCGATATTCGCCTGAAAGTTCACCAACGTTGAACGAAACCCTGCCGACAGCAGTGAGGTTGTACAGTAGAGAACAGAGGAGAACAAAAGATGGACGGCTGAAGTTCATGGCATTTATTCTGTTTGTTAGTTTTGTTAAGTTAATTGTTGGTTAATGTTGTAAAATGACACAGTGACTTGGTTAGGTTTAGTGAAAATCATCTTGGTTTAGCTTAAAATGACTCCAGTATGTTTGTTACGTCACTTTAGGTCCAGTCTGTAGTTACTGTAAATCTCAAAGCTTACACAGAAATTTAACATTTTTATGGTATAGTATTTTATAATATAGTAAACAGATGTCACAAAGTCAGATACAGGTTATAACTCCAATTTTACCACATATATAGTTTCTGCTCCCAATTTCAAACTAGTAAAAAAGAGGCTTCAGGTTACAGGAGTGAAACACAAGCTGTTGACGTGATCACACAGTACTGACGTTAAAATGAGTATTACTTATGTAGCTATGGTGCTATGAATTCTGGATGACAGTCTGGTGTAATATGTGGGCATTAAAGACTGAAATGGTTAGGGGCATTTCTGAGGTGTGGCAGGGCAATTTAGGGTTGTCAAAGTTAATGCCATAATATCGCATCAATGCAAGTTTGTTTTAACACCACTAATTTCTTGAATGCATGAACACAACTTGCAGTTTTAGGTGATAACAGACTCAGTGTTAAAGATTGAATTAAAGAGTGAATATACTCATGTATGAAAAAAGAAATCCTAAGAAATCAATTGGTACCATCCGGTCACACTAGCTGGTTGCAAATGAGGCTAAAAGACGCTCCAAACAACAAAAGTTTGGTGAGGAAACATTTTGGTATGTCCATTTTCAAAGGGGTCCGTTGACCTCTGACCTCCAGATGTGTGGATGTAAATGGGTTCTCTGGGTCCCCACCAGTCTCCCCTTTACAGACATGCCCACTTTATGATAGTCAGTCAGTCTGGATCAAGTCCCAGTCAAGTCAGCACTCTGACACACTGACAGCTGTTGTTGCCTGTTTGGCTGCAGTTTGTCATGTTCTGATTGGAGAGATTTGGATGCTAAAGTCAGAACCTGGGAGGGTGTCTGGTGGACAATATCTGTCATTGATTAGTGCTGTTAATTGATTCACAATAATAAATATATACATAGATTTGCATAAAGCAGCACATTTGCCCACTCCCATGTTGATAAGAGTATTAAATACTTGACAAATCTCCCTTTAAGGTTCATTTTGAACAGATAAAAATGTGATTAATTTGAGATTAATCACAATTTAATATTTGATCAACTGACAGCCCTAGTAATTTACTAATTTCAAAGTCACTGTCAAAGTCCTGCATCCACCATGCACACTGATCTCTTTCAATTTCTGAGCTTTCTTATGTAATAAGATTACATAACAATTAACTGTGGACAATCATGCAATAAATCACGAATCAATATTTTATTCATGTATAATAATAATTAATAATAATTTATTTTAATGCATTTTTTTTTTACATTTGTGAAGGTAAACAGGGTGTTAGTTGGTCCTGAAGGAAAGATTGTGCTTATGGGAAACGATTTATGTTTCTACTTTCACACCTTTACTTTCTGCCTTGTTACATATAGGAGAAGAAGAAGAAGAAGATCTACCTTTATTAGTCCCACAATGGGGAAATTCAATTTACACTCTGTTAAACTCGTACATGGTACATGCAGACCTGAAACACACATACATGCAGTAATGGAGAGACGTAGAGTGAGGGGGCTGCTCCTGACAAGCGCCCCGAGCAGTTGGGGGTTTGGTGCCTTGCTCAGGGGCACCTCGGCAGTGCCCAAGAGGTAAACTGGCACCTCTCCAGCTACCAGTTCACACTCAGTTTTTGGTCCATGTCGGGACTTGAACCGGTGACCCTCCGGTTCCCAAGCCAACTCCCTACAGACTGAGCTACTGCCGCCCCCACAGGAGACACTTCTGCCAATGCAGGCAGTAGAGACATAAATAATTTAGATGATGTGGATTCATCCAATGAAAACATCAGGCCAAGGACACTGGGCTGTGTTTTTCTGGTAAGGACAGTCTTTACACTACTGTCTTACTCGTAAGGATGTGCTTTGCCTCCGTAGACACCTGTTAGCCTGCATGTAGTGAGCAGAAGTGTCTGCTTCAGTGTCTGGAGTATACTCTGATGTGCATGTGGGAGAGTCTGCACCCATGGTTCAGCTTGGAGAGTAAGCCACCCAGCAGCATCCAAACACATCATTAGTGGAGTTCATGGCCTTTTGCAGGGGGAATGTCTGGTGTCTGCAGTGAAGCCAAGTCTCGTCTCAACTCCAGCTTATGCAATAAACAGTTCAATTCAGTCAAAGTTCAGCTCAGGTCAGTTATTTTTAATAGGCAGCAGTTTGCATTGGCTGGTAAACCATCTTATATTTTAGACTTGGATAGTCAACACTAGACAAAACCTCAAAAATACAATAATATAATATTGTTATTTTAAAATAGCAATTCAAAGCTGAAAAGTAATCTTACATTGTGGTTTCAGTATCATTGCCCTCTGAGCATTCTACTTGAAACTTGAAAAACTAGTCATGTAAGTCATTTTAACCCTGAGACCCTGCTGGGCCTGCTGACTTTACTGTCAGGGTCTGGTACATTCAGTTAAGTTCAGGGCTAGAGTGAAGACACAGATATCATATGAAACTAGAAAACCTAAGGAATCCACTGGTACTAACCACGTCGTGCTACCCCGTTGGGAAGGAGGCTAAATACTGCTAAAGTTTAACAAGGAAAAGCTGGCATGGCTATTTTCAATGGGTTCCCTTGACCTCTGACCTCGAGACTGAATCAAAATGGGCTCTATGGGTACCCACGAGTTTCCCCTTTACAGACATGCACATTGTATAATAATCAGTCAGTTTGGGGCAAAAACCATGCAGTTTCATTTTTTTCATGCAGTGTTAATGTGTTAAGTTGTCCCTGAACAGTCTTGAATCCCATAAACTGGGTCTCAGTGTAAAGCTGAGACTCTGGTGGATCCAATAAGCTGTATTCATGTGTGATGAGGTTAGTCCCCATAGGAGCCATTTCATTGCAGTGAAAACATTTTTTTTTTTGACCTCACTGTATAAAATAGGTCTCAGAGGGTTAAAGAAATAGTCCACCCAAACTATCTTTTTGACATCTAAATCCAGCACAGTACAAAACCGTTTTTTAGCTAATGCAACTCATCCAGAACACTGCACCCCATCTGTCCTCCATCTCCTTGAGTTCTCCACCGTTGTTCCTCTTGGCTCCATCCACTGGCTGCTCGTGTCGAACTCTGCTGCTGATGTACGAGGCTGCTAATGGAGCAGCACATCCGGGCCTCCAGGCGTTAGTCCGGCCCCATGCAAGTCCGTGCTCTGAATTCAAATACCGTCGGTCACTTCACTCACTCTTTCTGACAACAACCTGGTCATCATCAGGCAGTAGTCACATCCAAATGCTTCATCCTTCATAGTATTAACTAGTGTAACTAGGTTTGGGCGGTATGGCCAAAAGAACGGGTTACATACTGGGTTAAACATATTTCATGTCTTCATGTCCAAGACAGATGAGCAAGAATAATAAAATACCTGCAACACTTGCAAGGCTGTCATTGTTATGCATATTCAAATGTCCCATACAATTATGTGATGTCAACACCTGATGCCACTAAATGCTGCACCAACATCCAGTTTATTAATCATTTTCGGCACAGAGACAGCAGAGAGGTCTGCACATTACTTCTTCTCCTGCTGTTTGTGGTTCTTGATATGAGCCTGATAACTGGATACAGCTGACTATTTAACATCAACCTGTTAGCTCGGTAGGTACAGACTGAATAAAAAGTCTGCACACTGTTCAGGCGACTCCTGTGGCTACCACGGCGACGGCAGCACATGCAGATGCAGCGACCAGTAGCTTCCATGAGCTTTTTCACATTTATGACAGAAATACACTCATCAATAGCTGTTTTTGTTTTTCTTATGTACCAGATTACATTTGCATTTCTTTGCTCAATCCTTTGTTGTACATATGGACTGTATATTAGAAGTGGACATAGTCACCTTGACGTCACCCATTTGTGAACTCTCATAAACCAAGCCTCAAGTTCAGCATTTTAGCTGTCGCCGGCTTGGTATTTTGCAGCCGCCATCTTGGCCTTTTGGAACCAGAGGTGACATGAGAGGGTGGAGTTGAGTACAACTGAATGCTGACTAAGACACTTTTAGCTGTTTAAAATGTCCCCATTAACTTTCATGAACTGAAAACACACTGTGAAAGGATTAAAGTTATAAGATGAAAACACAGACAACTCCAAGACGGGACGTCGTTGTGGTAGCAACCTGTTAATCATAACCACGCCCCAAATCATCCCCTGCTTTATGGTCTATTTGACTCGAAACTTGAGATTGAGACCATAAACTCATGTTCACAATGTTTACTGAGATAATAAATCAAGTGAGAAACAGGATGCTGTTAGAAAGAATGCAAGTTTAAGGCACTTCAGCATTGGCTTCACTTTTCAGAACCGTAGGTTGCCCCCATGTTATATAATACCCATTAATTAACTGTGAACCTTCACCTCTTTTAACCAGACATAACAGGTCAGCAATAAATATGGATAGAGAGCTCAGATCAATGTGATCACTAGATTAGCTATGAGGTGACCAGAGCAGCTAGCTACGTGGAGTCACAGCAATACCATATCCTGTGGCAGGTACACATAGTGTAAATATTAACATCATAAATTATGAGACTATTGCATATGAAGACCGCTAATGTAGCCTGTTATCATCTCGGTTTGTTTTTGCACCCAATTTGACTTTTATTAGGCCATTAAAGAGGTATTATCAGTCGCTATAAGCACCATAGATGTGGGTCAGTAGGGGCCTACTAGGTTGTAAAATTGAAAATGAAACTAAAAAGCAACACATTCTAAATTCTTTAGGCTTAGGTAACAGAACTACAAGTTATTAGGTTTAGGCAAATAAAAAGACAAGAACAATGACACATTGTTGGTTTCACATGGGATGCGAACTCTTTTAGTCAAACCTGTGATTCTACCCTGTGAATCATAGTGCTTTCCTCCTCTATGTAATGTCGTATGCTCTTAAGAGACAAAACTAAATATCTTGGCTTATTTTATTTGAGTTTTCATCTGTGCACCTTATATCATTCTCAGTACTTCCTTGTCCTTGGCATCTTTGGTAGACTCAAATACTGATGTTTTAGCAACTGAAACTGGTTATGATGTTTTATTTATTCCAATTTAAATATCTTAACACCTGATTATACATGTTTCGTAGCCCTGTACTGTATAATGGCAGGAAAGCTGAAGTTTGGTTGTCCTCCTAAGAAAAACAATCTATCACCAAAACAAATGCATCGAGCTAAAACAACAAACTAGAAAACATTGGAGGGTAGAGCGCCCACATACTGACATTTATGTTAAATGCATTCAGACGGCCCCGATGGAGCTGACCATGGATGGATAAAGAGAACGGAGCTGACGGAGAGCTAGAGACCACCTTGGAGGAGTTAGAGGAAGTAGACACCTGGGACTACGGCCGCTTTTCAAAATAAGGTGTTAACAAAGGGAACTGGATCTACAGAATCCATCTATGGAAATCAGACTGATGGATTATATTCAGCAGAGTATAAAACATGACATGTCCCTGATAAATTAAAGAGAAAATCCCACTAATCTGTGAGGGAAATGTCTTTATTCTTTTGATTCTTTTCTTTTTCTTTCTTTTTTTTTATTTTTTGGGTTGCTGTATAAAAATGTAAAAATAAATAATTCCTGACAATGATCCTGATATATCTGACTTCAGGACGTCTCTGACTACAGACATGCTGAAAGTCTATGATTCAACTTGTTCTCATGGTCTCATGTTAATGAACTCATAATATCGAATCGCAATAGTATCAAATCAGGAGATGGGTGAATCGTCTCAGCTCTACTGTTAACCTGTTCATATTTTTATGATCCATACTGTTAACCTGATTTTGGCATTGTAGATATTGCACATATTTTGGATTTGCACAGCAATTTGCCTCTGGATGGAGGTTTCATTTATCTTATCCTATCTTTCTGTATATTATGCATTTAGGATCAAGTGACAGCTCCCTCCAGCAGTCGTAGCAATTATGACTATAAACATAACACACTACTATACAGATATTTGCATATCAATGCAGAATCTGTCTCAAGTCGCTAATCGGACTGGAAATGGAACCCAGAAATATACCATAATGGTTCCCCAAAGCTAACCTTAAACACCATCCATCCATCGTCAACCGCTTATCCCGTTAGGGGTCGCGGGGGGGCTGGAGCCATGCAAACATGCAAACTCCACACAGAAGAGTCCCAAGCCGGAATCGAACCTGCGACCCTCTTGCTGTGAGGCAACAGCGCTAACCACTGCACCACCGTGCAGCCCAACCTTAAACACAGTTTTGTCGATTAGAGCGCAAGACACAGACAAATGAATCTGAATAGGACTTCAAGTCAGAATCAGTTCTTCAGCAGGCGTTCTCAAGAGAAGTGACAAACAACTAATTGTGTTGTTGTATTTGGAGGACTAGTTGGTTTCAGACCTTCTACAGTGTTAAGCATCCCACCAGCTCACCATTACCACCATTCACCACCAAGATGTCTGTGAAGGGTCAACTTGCTTTTCAGTTTCCAGTAACCTGCTGACTTTACTCCACTATCACCAGTGTCCAGACTCCAGGGGATCCTGTCCCATTTCCCATCTTCATGTGTGTGTATGATTGATAAAAACGTGTCAAACTGATGGAGTCCAGTCCCTGGGATTACTGTTTAAATGTAGACACAGGTTAGGGCTGTCGAAGTTGATGTGATAACGCATTAATGCAAATTAGTCTTAATACCACTACTTTCTTTAACGCATTAATGAAACTTACAATGTTTAGATTGTAACAGGCTCAGTTTTAAAGGGTGAGAAAACTGATATGTGAAACTATAAAACCCAAGAAATGCATCGGTACCAACCGAATTCCTAAGAAATCAATTGGTACCATCCAGGTCATCCGAGCTTGTCGGGAAGGAGGTTAAACAACGATAAAAACTTGCACTAAATTTTGGTGAGGAAACACTGTCATGGCCATTTTCAAAGGGGTCTCTGACCTCTGACCTCCAGATGTGTGGATGTAAATGGGTTCTCTGGGTCCCCACCAGTCTCCCCTTTACAGATATGCCCACTTTATGATAGTCCCAGTCAGTCTGGATCAAGTCCTAGTGAAGTCAGCACACTGAAAGGCAAGGCTATTTGTCCACTCCCATGGATTAAATATTGACAAATCTCCCATTAAGGTACATTTTGGACAGATAAAAAATGTTTTATAAATTTGCTTTTATCACGATTAATCATGGACTATCATGCAATTAATCATGATTCAATATTGACCGACAGCCCAAACATGAGTTGTCTTCGTAGCTAGGACAAAAGTTGAGTATTGATCTCTGCTAAATCAAATATGTGCCTCAGGCGGCATGTTGCCTGATGTCAGGTAAAACCTGGAAACAGGCAAACAGACAGACAAATTCATCAACAAACCATGAGTGTGTAGGGCAACTGATTTCAAATAAATCATACATTAAATGGCATGAAAATGGTTTGAGAGTATCAGGGTTTTAGGGGAGGACTGGGAGTGGATGAGACAGAAAGAGAGAGAAAATAGACAGAGCACAAATCAGAGGAAATTTACGTTTACAAGGGACCTCTATAGAAAGGAGTGATCGTTACAGACGAGGGAGAATGAGAAAAAGAGAGGGGGGAAGAGAAACAAGGCGACGTGGAGTGTATCGGCTCGTCGGCTGAATGCAGATTTCAAAGCTGGGCCTCGCTCGACGCCCACAGTCAATTTCCCTTCTTGTCTCCTTGAATTGCCTTTAACAAGGCGGTGGATGGACAAATAAGACAGAATGTTCCACCACAGAAAATTACAGCAAACAGCAACAAATCTAATATTCATTTCACACCTCCACTCTAATTTCAGGCACATTACTATCAATAGGCAGGTACTCTGCCAACTCCTGCTGCTCCCTGCCTTGCGCCTTATGCACGTACACTACACACAAATAGAATAATATGCAAATAATGCAAAAATATAATGACAGAGCAATTTTAATTCCTAGATTCCTGTGCACTTGTGCAGCTCGGTTTGTCTGGCCAGAGACTGGGATGCCGGAAAGAATTTACAAAAATGATACTGTCGTATAATTTTACTGCCAAGAAAAGAAAAAAACAGACATTGTGTTGTTTAGCCGAAGCCTTTTGTAACAGAAGAGAGAGGAGATAAAACGCACAGGAGTGAGGATGGAGGCCAGATAAAGAAAGGTGAGGAGGAGAGGAGACAGGAGAGGGCAGGTGTAAAATACTGCCAGTGTTTTTACTGTGTGTGATGGACGGAGAGCTGAGGGAAGGCTGAGGCAGTCTGACGGATAGATGAACTGAGGTGTGAATGGAGGAGAGCGGGGGTGGGGGTGAAGTTAGGTGAGAGGATGAGGAAGAGAGAGAGAGGTGAGATGAGTTATGAGATGGGGAGGGGAGGTCAGGAGAGAAGAAAGAACAACTAATTACATCTACTAACAACCCGTCAGCAGAAACGATGATAGGCTACTGTTTCTGCAACAGCAGGATACGCTGAATGTCGACGTTTCTGAGCTCAAAATACCTTTCAAAGATATGTTTCATATCAGCTTTGTCTTACGTTTGCAGAAACACACAATACTACGTGTTTCGGCAACAATTGAATCAAAGGCAACTAGACTTAGATTTGTCTCTGAAGACGTTTCGCCCCTTATCAGAGACAAATCTAAGTCCAGTTGCCTTCGATTCAATTGTTGCCAGAATGAATATGACCTGGATGAATGAGAACATTCACAGACAATACTACGTGGTAACACTGTGAAGTGATTGGTTAGGTTTAGGCAACAAAACTACTTGGTTAAGGTTAGAACAAAACAGTAACAAAATAAGTAGCATGAACAACCGGCCTTTTGGTATTGTTTGAAAAAACGAAAAAAATAAAAAAAAAAAACCGTCCTTAATAAACTTTTGCTATTGTTACAGCGTAACTAGAATACATACAAACACGGCCTTAGCAGACTTTACATATCAGTACGTAACAACGTAACGTAGCGTAAATTAAAGCATGTCATGAACCTCTCACCGGCTGAGCTGGTGTCTGTATCAGCAGAACTACCTTAAAAAAACAAGGAAATAACAGCACGGCTCAACTATAAAATAAAATTAGATTCACCATCTTCTCTGAACCTGTCCTGTAAAAACACATAATCCACCAAAGAGCACACGTTGAAGTCTTATTTTACTGCGTGTCTCTGTAACGTGAATGGACGGAGAGGAAAAGCAGTCCGACTCTTTTTTCTCTTCACACCACTTTGACACGCCGCTGATCTTTCTACTGTTACCGTGGTGTCTTCTGGTTTTAGCAGCGGTTCATCAACTTCTCACAGAATTTCATCTCAGTTTGTTATCACTTGGTGGGTTTTTGTTTTGGAGGACAGTTCTTCCATTTTAGAAGAAATATCTATCTATCTATCTATCTATCTATCTATCTATCTAGGAGCAGGGTATCGTAACAAAGGCAGATTTTTTGTGATAAATACACAGCACTGCTCTAACTTCATCCTCAGTGCTGGACTCAGGTGATAGCAGACGTACAAGCATGAGGAAAGCTGATGACAGATGAACTGTAAAATGAATGAATGCAGGGAGGACAGACATGCAAAAACAGCCGAAAGATGAATGGACTTCACATGACGTGGTGGATTAATGGATACAGGGAGGACAGGTAGACAAGGACGCTGGAGAAGATGGTGAAAAGCACTGTAGGCCAACTTTCCCTTTCCTCACACCCACCCACACACACACACACACACACACACACACACACTCATTCAAACCCACCCACTCTCACTTACAATACAAAGGAGGCCGTAGAATTGTTGACCTTTTAACTTGATTTCCACAGTATTACAAATGCTTGGCGAGCCATTGAAGGAGAGAGCGCCTTTTGAAAGGAGCAGCTTGAGACATCGGTGGGATGTCTGTGTTCGATATGTGCCTGAATGACTGACCTTTTCCTAATGGGCTGGGCTACTAATGCAGTGACAGCGTGTACTTGAATACTGTGGTGCGGTGAGAAGTTCAGCATTGCTAAAAGGAAGGTTGAGAGCAACGGCTGGACTGAAAAGGACTCAGAATACCAGCTTTCTATTGTTTATAATTTCTTTCTTTCTTATTTTTTAGTTATTTATTTATGGTTATGGTTTTTTTTTTTCTGTTTGCTCTTTGCTGTTTTGTAGTGTGATGGTGTCATTAACTAACAGAAAAAGTCACTTTCTTTCCCTTGGTTTTCTATTTGCTGCCGTCTCTCTGAGACACAATCAGAAGCACCAGAACTTATCAGAGAAAAGACACGACACCGCAGAGACTTCCATTCATTGGTTGACCCCAAAACCTGACTTCAAGTCTAACCCAGACCTTCTTCTGACTTCAGTCCTACCTTTGGCCCTTAATCCGGTTATTATAGTCAGTTGGGTGTGAAGGATTTTCCTTATCTCTAAACCTTCCTCAGGACATTCAGAGTCCTCCTTCTGTAAGGACACAGCCACGTGTGCACACCTGGCGGTATCGCTGTTAACCTGTTATTAACCGACAGGCTCAGTTTCAGATCACCTAATGAATTCATCGTTGCCAACCATGTCATGCTAACATGTGAGGAAGAACGCTCAGTGATGCCAGAAAGTTAGGCTAAAAACTGGAACCGCGGTTTCAAAGGGGTCCATTGACCTCTGACCTCCAGATGTGTGGATGTAAATGGTTCTCTGGGTCCCCACCAGTCTCCCCTTTACAGACATGCCCACTGTATGATAATCACATGCGGATTTGCATGCAGTATAAATGTCTTATTTTCTCCTTTTCTAAAATGTTGTGTTTGAATATTTCTAAATACTGGGGTCCCTAAAAAGTGTTGTTTTGAACTACTACTACTACTACTACTATTATATCCTGGTAACTAGAGACCTAGAGCATTCAGAGGATGGATGGCTTTCCTAGCTACACTGACTACCACTACTACTACTAGTAGTAGTAGTAGTAGTAGTAGTAGTCTGCCATCCAGCCGTTAAATGCAGTTCTTGCAGAAATCTCCAAATGTGAAAAGTTTTTGATACCAAATCACAGCATGGATTTTTCTGTGGTGTTCCTCAAGGTCTTGGTGTCTTAATGTGGTACTTTGGAGGGATTATTGATCATTTTTATAAATTCTCCAGTGGTAGCCCCAAAAACTGCTGCAACAACATATGAGACATAATAGATCATGAGGATGGACATCAGATACATCTGTCATAATGTTCTTAACCTTTATTCTCTCTCTCTCTTATAATAATATATATATATATATATATATATATATATATATATATATATATATATATTATACAGCTCAGCGCTGTGTCAATGTGTATTGACAATACATGACTGTATATGTATACATATGTGTATAAAGTCATGTATTGACATACACATTGACACAGCACTGAGCTGCATCTCAAATTGATTGTCAGCTTTCAGATGATGTATCCCCCTGACCCCTATAAAAGAGACAAAATGGCTCTAAGAAAAAGAGTGGAAAAGGTTGAAAGGAAGGGCCTCAACCTTCTGTAGATTCCCAGTGGTTTTCCTTTTGTTTTCATATCTGAGCATTCCTGTCTGCTTCTCCAAACCCCAGTACGGAGCGGCAGACAGGAATACCGGCACAGAAACCAAATAATGTACTTCTGTGGACGCCACATTAGTTTGGATGTAAAAATCATCGCTGACGCAAACAATTCAATCAGCACAGTGGTAGACCAACTCCTGCGTTCTGCGAGGTAAATTTACTGTTTTTGTCAGTGCAGTCTGGTGGCTAGCAATGTAACTGCTTCAGTTCCCTACCAGAGAGGGTGCATCACTGGTAAATTTGACCATCAAGCTAAAATTTCAACAACTTTACACCTTTTCTAACAGTAATTCATGTTCACACATTCTTTACACAGTGATCTCAGACTCTTTTCCACCTTGGGTCCCACTGGTGGGACATGGGACACATTTCTACGAGGCCAGGGCTCTTTCACAGACATCTTAGCACTCCCACCAGATGAGTAGGTGTGGTAATTGAAATGGCCAGAGGAGCTGGAGAATAACATGATTCATATTAACTGTGAAAAACATCAACACATGTCTACACCTGTCAAAGATCCCAGGTGCCACCTCAGGAATGCAGCATGTGAATCCAAGGTGACTGCACAGCTTTATAGGTCTCAACTGCATTTAGATGTTGTGGCATTTCAATGACATTTTATTACCCTGATGCAGGGGAGTCAAACTCAGTTTGATCCCGGTCCACATCAGCGTCATGGTTCCCCTCAAACGGCCAGTTGTAATTGTAAGACTATATAAATATATCTACTCTTGATCATATTACAAAATTACTCTGCATTTGTTTTTTGTTTTTGTAATGTTTTTTAATTACTAGCTTGAAAGCAGAAGTCTAGGAAAAATAATTGCAAGCAAAATATTGTACAGTTTATTTGAAAAATGAGTTCAGTAACAAAAACACATGCTTAAAATGAAGTGGTGGGCTGGATTTGGCCTGCGGGCCTTGAGTTTGACACATGTGCCCTAATGTAATCAAAATTCATGTGGACAACATACAAAGTGGCTGTTTGATTTTATTGTGAAAATGTCTTAACAATCATGGCATTTGGTGATGCAGGAACCAATTCAAAGACCATGCTGGTAAAAGACACGTGACTAGATTAAGTGGTTCCAGGTTAGAGTAGTGAACCATGTGCATGTTTACATACTAAAGTGGACATATTATGTTCATTTTCAATTCTACTAATATCAGGATGCATTTTTTCTTAGATTAGTGTGTTTCATGCAGCAGTGCTGTGGTTTTAGTGCTAACAAGCCGATGCACAAACAGACAGTAACACACAGCTGAGTCCCCAGTTCACCCGACCGGAGAGTCACTATAGCAGCCATGATGCTGCATGTACTCTCATGGACACATGCCGACACTATCCCGGTAAAAGTCTCTGCATCATTCAGTTTAGCTGTGAGGTTGTCCACCGTGTGTCTGCCTGGCGTAACCTTGGCGACTGTCCGACAGACCGTGTGTGTGTTCGTGCTGCGTTCACAACTGTAGCGTTGCTGTGGCTTTGTGCTCGCCATCGTCACACACGTGAGGTCTGTCAGTGCGGCATAACGTTAGCAAGTGTCGTGTGTGTGTGGTGGCGTTGAGTGTGGGGTTGTCGGTGGAGTTATAGCTGTGAATGTACAGTAGCTGTGAGTGTTCAGATTATTCACAGACAAATATCTGAAACTGTATGTACTGCCATCCCGACCCACAGCGTTATCACAGAGGTGTAGCCCCCCACCCTCCGGTTCCCCCCCAGTTTAACACTGTTAGCTCTGGAAGTACTGGTGTTTGCTCTGTTAGCACCATCAGCTGTGAGCCACCGACTCCGCCGTCGCCATGTTGAGAGCCATGTGGAGGCAATAGAGCTGAATTTCATCTGGAGCACCTTTAAAATGTCTTTACCAACTACAACATAGATGGCTATTACACTAGATAGCTTTACTTTAAACACCCATTCATTTGGCTTTTAATAGAAAATAGAAATTGGGATTTCAATTAAATTTCACTCCATTCAAACAATTTAATATTTGCTCTGGTAATTATGTTTTTTATCTGAGGTCATTTAAATACTTCAAGATCTCGGTTTCTGGTAAAATTTGAAATTCTTTCAAGGCTCTGAGAGACAATGTCAGATTTTGCCTTTATCATATTTTCTTCTGGTGGTGAATAGCATTAGTTGTATTTAACAAAGTTTTCCATACAGTGTTGTCACTGTCCAATCACAATATCAATCCCAGTGCTGCCTTTGTGTTACTCTGATGAGGGCTTTTCACAGTGCACAAGTTTTGACCCCTGAGCAAAATGTCACGTTAGCCTTGGGCCAACTCACCCATTAGCTTTGGGATACTTAACTGTGATTCATTTGAAAAGGAACACGATGCTTTTGTTCAGTGAAGCCCAGAGAGGTCCGCTGTGTGGACTCACATTCACTTTCTCTTTGGAAATGCCTGCTCACGCAGCTCGTTCTTCTCGTCAGAAATTTCCAGCTCACTCAGAGGTCCACTTTGGTAATCAGCACCCCGCCAAGGCCATTTATACAAGTTAGAAAACAACTCATTTGAATCAGTATGAGGAACCTCTATAACAGCAAATACATATTTCCTGTTTAAGGTTCTGTCATGGCAGAAAATCATTAAACTGTCACTGGTTCGTTACTCTGAGGATTTCCCAGAGAAGTCACGAAACAGGAGTCTGGTGATACTGTATAAGCCAGTTTTATTTTCTGAGTTGCAAATCAGAGAGTTTCAGGTCTGCAGAGTCCTGAAACACAGCAGAAACTGAACTGAAGACAGAGCAGTTAGCAAACGCTTAAACACAGATATCTAAAGTGTGTGTTTTGCCTGTTGTAGTTCTTCTCACACAGGGAATAATAACATTTACAGACAGTTTCCTGAGAAGCAGGTCCTTAATGGTTTCCCAGAAGCAAAACAAGACAGATAGACAGTCCGAGCTATTCTGTGACTTATCTAGTTTCAGACAAAGCGTGTTTTTGCACAAGCAGATGAATACAAGAGGTTACATGAATACAGAGGAGTTAAAATTTTCCATTACAGTTCAAGGGATGCTTTCTGCGTGAATTAAATTTCTCAATTTGTGTAACTGAAAATGTGCTAACTTTTCATTTGGCCCGAAAATAATTACCTTATTCTCTGTAATAGGAATATTCAGTGAATTCTTTCTGCGCTATGTGATGACCATGACTAAGCATTTTTAACACCTTATAAAAATAGTCAAAAAAAAAAAAAAAAAAATAGTCCCTGAATTAGAGAATCAGAGCTGAAGATCTCTAGTTTCTCCTTTATTAGTACCTGCTCAGAGCCGAGGGGAAATTCAATTTAATATAAAATATAATATAAAATAGTCTCCATAGCTAATTTCAGGACTCTTAGTCTCTACAGCTCAATCGTTCAGGACAACTGTATAGGGGTAAATTTTTGTCGAACACATTCAATTCTATCAGTGCATAACGTTATGCATAATTAGGGGCATGGCTGCTCTGAGTGACAGGTGGGTTAAGTGTCACTTCAGCTAGTTTAAGCCACTGAGCTGAGCCTCGTAGCCAAGTTTGTGATGTTGGTTCCCTTTGGAGATTTTTACATGCACATATTGATGGTATGTTGTGTGGTAAGTTGTATGACAGGAATCCTGCAGGAGAAACTGTTAAGCATATATGTTGAACTATTCCTTTAGTAGTAAGAGCTGCTGTGGAACCAAACTTGAGTCCAACTACAATGTGGGTTTCCATCTTTATATCATCCCTGGTAAAGTGTCATGACCACGTCTGGGACTAAAAAGAACTCTAAATAAGGGTTAATAATATTTTGAACTTGTGAAATGCTGTTAATTCTAAAATCACTTTTTGTGCATGTGAAAAAAAAGCATGCATTTAAAGTTTTTATAGCTGTAGAAATATCCTGTGTATGTGTAATTAATGTGTGCAGGAATATTTTATAACTGTGAGGTTTTACAGTCGGCGAGATGGACCCCGAAAATTTGCTATCAGTGTATGCAGCACAGGTTACAAACTACGGCTTCCAAACAGTTTTGGCTCCATTTTTACACCTGAGCTGTCTAGCCAATCAGCATAGATATAGAAACCTAGACACCTCATTGGCTGTTGCTGTATGTCGCTGCTATGTGTCTGCACATCTGCCATATTGGAGCAGTCAATATCCATGAGTAAATGAGTATGTGTACTAAGTAGGGATGCCACAGTAAACGTGATAATAATGTGTTGATGCAAAGTAATTTAAACAAAACGCATTATTGCAACTTGCAATTTTTGAATGTAATGCGCTCAGTCTTAAAGCTAGAGTGTAGATACTGGTATATGAAACACACCAAACTGTTTACCTTGACCTCTGACCTCCAGATGTGTGGATGTAAATGGGTTCTCTGGATCCCCACCAGTCTCCCCTTTACAGACATGCCTGCTTTCTGATAGTCCCAGTCAGTCTGGATCAAGTCCTAGTCAAGTCAGCACTCTGACACACTGACAGCTGTTGTTGCCTGTTGGGCTGCAGTTTGTCATGTTCTGATTGGAGCAGATTGTTGATGCTAAAGTCAGAACCTGGGAGGGTTTCTGGTCTATATCTGCCATTGATTAGTGTTGTTAATTGAATAATAATAATAAATACATTTGCATAAAGCAGCAAATTTGACTGAGTATTAAATACTTGACAAATCTCCCTTTAAGGTACATTTTGAGCAGAAAAAATAATCCTAATTAACTATGGTCAGTTATATGATCGATCGCGATCAAATATTACAAGTATTTAAAGAAAAACTGCCTGTAACATGCTTAATTGTGAATCATTCTTTGTGAAATTTGGTTTGGTATAAATGTAAGAAATTAATTTACTTTTTGGGCTTACATTTGGTAACTGGGGGGCGAGGACTCACGGTGGGGCAGTGGTTAGCGGTGTGGCCTCACACTGGGGCTCGTCTGGGTGGAGTTTGTATGTTCTCCCCGTGTCAGTTTTCTCCAGTTTCCTCCCACAGTCCAAAGACAAGCAGGTTCATTGTTGACTCTGAATGTCCCGTAGGTATGAATGGTTGTCTGTACATCTGGCCACCTGTCCAGCTCCCAGCGACCCTGATCCGGTACGGATCTGAGCTCCAATCCCTTCCAAACAGCCACAAGTTCCTCTGGGACATGCAGGCTACAATCTATGGATTTTTCTCATGCGAGGTTGTGAAATTAATTGCGTACATCATTTCACAAGCTCAACACATTAATGATCCTTATTTGCTTCCATACGACTCTGCCAAAATGGTTTGCCTCGAAAAGAGCTGCTGAAGAAGTAGAAAGTAATCGTTGTCTACTGTGGACCAGCGCTACCTGCATCAACAGCCGGTCTGTGGAGGTCCTCACGCACCAGCCTGTCGCAGCTCCGCTCCCCTCCCTCCTCCTGTCTGTCCGAGTTAAGAGGAGGTCACACAGCACCCGATTAAATGTGTCACACTTATATAGATCCATCCCTCCATCCTTTCTCTCACTGGAATGTGAGATAGAGATGCTGTGTTTTTGGGAAATGGCTGGTAGGGGGATTGGGGAGGATGTAATCTTTCATTTGGACCACACAGACACAGTATATAGCAAATGTGCAAAGCCATGAGCGTTGTTTATACATGAAGGTAATTACTCTGCTCATTTAAAAAACAATAAAGGCGCCGTTCACTTCAAACATTTCAGGATTTTGACATACAGAAGCTGCAGCTGGGTGGTGTTAATCAGTCCCACAGACTATCTGGTGGCAAAGATGAGTTTGAATGGATGTGTCATCTGTTGACAGTAGGGATGTTAACCGATTTAACCGTTAACTGACAATAAGAAAATTGACGGATTAATCAGCACTGTATGTAAGTTTTCTCACATATAAAAGTTTTTAATCATTTTTTTATTGCCAACATATGAACAGGTTGTAACCTAACCCAAAAAGGTGCGATCTTGCCTGTCTTACAGGAATGTGACCGATGTCGGTGGAAAACCAGGATCAGAGTTCCTTCATTTGGTAAGCTAACATTACTGCCAAGCATGTGAAATATATAGTGATATTGTGGTTTTATTGTGGCTGCCTAGCGTTACTAACGTTAATCAACATGACGCCTGTCAATCACGTCCAGTCTCTTGTGTGTCGCCTCATCTACGTAGTCGAGAGCAACAGGACGCTGAGCGTCGTTGCCTTAACGCCCACAGGTGTCACAGTTAACAAGCTATTTCTGATTGTTATAGAGAGCCCCTGAACTGTTCAGTGGTCACTTAAAGGAGATTACTAGTCCATCGTAAAGGTCAGACAACCTTAAGTGGGCCTAAGCTGGAGCTGTTGCTAACTGCAGGGCTAACCCCCCTTCACTTTAATCAGCAGGTAGCAGCAAGTAAAATACACTTACTGGGAAGGTGGAGCAGTAAAACTGTAAAAATGATAAAGTTATTGTTGATCTCAAATTAATGTGTCCCAAAAAAAAATAGCAAACTTTTTTGCTATTGTTGCCCTAATAAGTATTTTCGAAGTAGTATAACAAGGACTTTTGTGTGCACATTTATTTTCCTTGACAGAAATCCCATAGACGACTTCACTCATTTCCTGGCCTCCCTTCCCAGGAGATTAAACCACCACTCACACCTGACCCACTGGACAGTCATTCACACCTGACCCACTGGACAGTCATTCACACCTGACCCACTGGACAGTCATTCACACCTGACCCACTGGACAGTCATTCACACCTGACCCACTGGACAGTCATTCACACCTGACCCTGACCCACTGGACAGTCATTCACACCTGACCCACTGGACAGTCATTCACACCTGACCCTGACCCACTGGACAGTCATTCACACCTGACCCACTGGACAGTCATTCACACCTGACCTACTGGACAGTCATTCACACCTGACCCACTGGACAGTCATTCACACCTGACCCACTGGACAGTCATTCACACCTGACCCACTGGACAGTCATTCACACCTGACCCACTGGACAGTCATTCACACCTGACCCACTGGACAGTCATTCACACCTGACCCTGACCCACTGGACAGTCATTCACACCTGACCCTGACCCACTGGACAGTCATTCACACCTGACCCACTGGACAGTCATTCACACCTGACCCTGACCCACTGGACAGTCATTCACACCTGACCTACTGGACAGTCATTCACACCTGACCTACTGGACAGTCATTCACACCTGACCCACTGGACAGTCATTCACACCTGACCCTGACCCACTGGACAGTCATTCACACCTGACCCACTGGACAGTCATTCACACCTGACCCACTGGACAGTCATTCACACCTGAGCCACTGGACAGTCATTCACACCTGACCCACTGGACAGTCATTCACACCTGACCCACTGGACAGTCATTCACACCTGACCTATTGGACAGTCATTCACACCTGACCCACTGGACAGTCATTCCACCTGACCCACTGGACAGTCATTCACACCTGACCCTGACCCACTGGACAGTCATTCACACCTGACCCTGACCCACTGGACAGTCATTCACACCTGACCCACTGGACAGTCATTCACACCTGACCCTGACCTACTGGACAGTCATTCACACCTGACCCACTGGACAGTCATTCACACCTGACCCACTGGACAGTCATTCACACCTGACCCTGACCCACTGGACAGTCATTCACACCTGACCCACTGGACAGTCATTCACACCTGACCCACTGGACAGTCATTCACACCTGACCCTGACCTACTGGACAGTCATTCACACCTGACCCACTGGACAGTCATTCACACCTGACCCACTGGACAGTCATTCACACCTGACCCTGACCCACTGGACAGTCATTCACACCTGACCCACTGGACAGTCATTCACACCTGACCCTGACCCACTGGACAGTCATTCACACCTGACCCACTGGACAGTCATTCACACCTGACCCACTGGACAGTCATTCACACCTGACCTATTGGACAGTCATTCACACCTGACCCACTGGACAGTCATTCACACCTGACCCTGACCCACTGGACAGTCATTCACACCTGACCCACTGGACAGTCATTCACACTTGACCCACTGGACAGTCATTCACACCTGACCCACTGGACAGTCATTCACACCTGACCCTGACCCACTGGACAGTCATTCACACCTGACCCACTGGACAGTCATTCACACCTGACCCACTGGACAGTCATTCACACCTGACCCACTGGACAGTCATTCACACCTGACCCTGACCCACTGGACAGTCATTCACACCTGACCCACTGGACAGTCATTCACACCAGGCACCAGCTCACTTCAATGACCCGTAACTACAGTCGTCACACTCAGGAGCCCCAGTATACAGAGTGGTTTCTGTTATCCTGCTAGCGACCACACGGAGGTTAAACTCCTGGTTCCCTGGTCAGAACTGAAGACGCTTCTCGGATGAGAAGTGAAACATCCTAAAGAAACTAAACCAAGTCCAGTTGCTGCTGATTTAACCCTTACTGGGATACTATGACCTGGATGACTGAGAACCTTCATAAACATATTAACAGTAATTCAGAGGATCAATGTGTGAAACTATCTAAGTTAGCTTTCATACCCCTTAACTTTAAATAGTGCTTGATATGTCTCACAGCAGCTCGTGAAATAGTCACAAAATTGAATCTATTTGATTTGTGTACATAGACACAAATTTCTCTTTTTTTTCAAATTTAAATTTTCAATAGTGTGTATTTTGTGCGTTTTCCTGTGAATGTCCAGCAGCATTTGACGCATGTGTCAATGTCCACTTGAGTCTTTTCAAAACAAAACTACTTAGGTTTAAAAAAGGATTACCATGAATTAAAATAACTCCAGAAGTGGTGCAACTTAATTACAGACGTTACATGACAACTAAATCAGCGCTGACTTGTGGTTTCAGACAGGACTGGGAAACTCCATCCGCCCTGATGTGGCATTCACTGCTCTCTATACTTACAGGTTCGCACTGACATGGATTACATATGAACTGATTTCATGCTGACCATCATAAAAAACATCTGAAATTTGTCTCTGTGGAAACGAATCATTGTATTAAATGTCATGACTATCTCACAAACTGCTCTGCGACTGGGCTGCAATATACTACTGCATATCACTTGCTCTGACTGAATGCAAAAAGGCAATATTTTTTCCTGGTGACTGGGCTGCACCTACTGTATGTTGTGCATTAAGATGTATTTTTGAATCATTTTAAATCAGTGGCAGCGCTTTGGTGTAAACTCTGAAGAAAGGCAGGAAACTAAGAAGGAGGAGGAGCTGAAAAGAAAACTGCATGACTAGATATTCGCCCACCCAGCCAAACAGTATCACACAAACACATAGAGAGCCACAGGCGGACATTGGGCTGCAAACACAGCTGCAGAGACCCAATCAAACAGAGATGGAGCCTCCAAATCAGACATCCAACCACTCGCCCAGCCAGCAAGCCTCTCTCTGCTCCTCTGACCACACACAACACACAACTGTCTGATCTCATTCGCCACAGAAGGATCTCCTTCCTCGACTATCTCTCTGAGATAGGAGAGGAAGAAGAATTGAGATTCGGTACTGGGGAAAAAAAAATCCAGCGACGCCATCACATCTCACCTACCGATGGTCGATGCAGTCCAAATAAACAGCTGACAGGCAGCCCAACACCGGCCAATACAGCAAACAGACAGCTGGGAAATTGTCTCTGTAAAATAACAGCCTCCAGCCTCTCAGAGTTTGGAGAATGCCTCGTCAAACTGACTTTGTATGTTCTTCCACGTGCAGGAGAGGAAAGACCACACCGTTTTCTCCTAGATAAGGGCTGGGACGATTCACCCATCTCCCAATTCAACACTATCGCAATACTTGGGTACCGATTCAATGTGTGTTGCTCTATTTAAGCAACTCCACATATATTGTGATTCAAAATTGTGATTTGTTGTGATTTTTATTAACTTTTTTAACACTAGACCATGAGAAAGTGTTGAGTCACACTTCTAGATACTTTTACTTTGAAAAAAAAAATCTAAATTAATCCAGTAAAATTGATTTTCAGCATGTATGTAGTCGCAGATATCCTAAAGTCAAATATATCAGCATCACTATCAGGAATTATTTATTACATTTTTTCCAAATCAAAGAATAAAGACATTTCCCTCTCAAATTAGTGGTATTTTCTTTTTAATTTATAAGAGACATGAAATGTTTTATACTTCTGGTGAGTATAATCTAATCAATCTTATTTCCATACATGCAGTATATTTTGTAGATCCAGTTCCCTTTGTTAACACCTTATTTTGAAAAGCGGCCGTAGTCCCAGGTGTCTACTTCCTCTAACTCCTCCAAGGTGGTCTCTAGCTCTCCGTCAGCTCCGTTCTCTTCATCCATCCATGGTCAGCTCCATCGGGGCCGTCTGAATGCATTTAACATAAATGTCAGTATATGGAGCTCTACAGTCGTAGCGTCGGCCCGTCGGACCACGGAGACGAGAGCGACGGCCGGCCGGACCGCACGTTACCGCCGTACGATGACGTTTCCCGTCCGTGAAGGAGTTAGCGTGCAGCTTTAGCCGTGATGTCTAGCTCTGCTTTTCCAAAGTGTTTCCCTCCTTTCCAGATGTGTAGTGTTTACCAGGCTGGATTTAACGTGCAGGGTCCAGGTCGGATCCACGCCCACCCTCCACCCTTTAATACTTTACTGGATGTGTAGTGTTTACCAGGCTGGATTTAACATGGAGGGTGGAGGTCGGATCCACGCCCACCCTCCACCCTTTAATACTTTACTGGATGTGTAGTGTTTACCAGGCTGGATTTAACATGGAGGGTGGAGGTCGGATCCACGCCCACCCTCCACCCTTTAATACTTTACTGGATGTGTAGTGTTTACCAGGCTGGATTTAACATGGAGGGCGGAGGTCGGATCCACGCCCACCCTCCACCCTTTAATACTTTACTGGATGTGTAGTGTTTACCAGGCTGGATTTAACATGGAGGGTGGAGGTCGGATCCACGCCCACCCTCCACCCTTTGTCGTTTTGTTCATTTTGGTTGAGGGATACCGAACGGATATGACGCCACTTCACTCAGACTACAACAGTGAAAGTGGTAACTTCCTTCTACCTCCACATAGACTCAAATGAAGCAAATGTGTCAAATCTGGCATGAAAGTAATTTCCCTAAAATTGTAAAAAAAAAAAAAAAAAAAAAAAATAACTCAATACATCGCTGAATCAGTTTTTTTCCTCACCATGTTGTAGATACGATAATTGTTGTTTTACCTACAACATAATTTCTTTAAAGCTGAAGTGCTTTTTCCACATTTGATTTACACAGAAACCTCATTGCACAGAAAATGTCATTTAACGTTGCGACTGGGACATTTTAAGATGTGTTCTAAGCACATGAGGGTTTTCACATTGCTCTGTGAAAAGGGATTTATACTTCGCCATGAAAGCTATTTCAGAAACACTGTACATGGATGTCAGTCAGGAAATTTGTTTTCGTGTGGCATCTTAAAAGACCTTTTATGGCGGAATGCTAAGAAAGTGTCACATCGACACTAGAGAGCGACAGTCTATTTTGGGAGGCCGACAGACATGCCAAGTGGCAGAGGAATCAAGAATGACGTGACTGAAACAGCAATCTGGCTGCAAGTGACAAGTGTTTGATGAAGTCACACCCGGGAGCACATACCAAACAAACAGAGATGCAGAAAAGCAAGTTGACATTGTTCCTTTCTTTCTCCCTTCAACACAAGCACACACATAACCTGCAGAAACGTCAAATCTATCGACGCATATGGATATTACTGTACATAACAGAGACATACAGATTGTCCTTCTATGTATTCCAGTATAAAACAGAGCAAATGTCCAGGGCTGATCTGAGGTTTCATAAACCAGAGAAAGACGTAACACCAGACTACAATTTGGATAAATACATTTTTCATTAAAAGCCACGACAATTTCTGAAACCAGCCTGCAGCTGCCGTTGTCACAACTCTTCTGCTGCTGAACTCCCTAATCTGTTGATTCTTCATATAAAATAGAGCTGTTAATCGATTCAAATATGCAATCCCTATTAATCACACAATTGTCCATTCTAGTAGGAAGACAGTATATTTTTGGCATCAGTGGGCAAAAATCCCATAATAACCTTTCAGCATATGAGAGAAAACTTTAAACTTTAGACTTCAGACTTAAAATAATCTAGGCTGTGATGAGAGACTTTGACCAATCACAGGTCATTCCAGAGAGAGAGAGTTACTATTGGTTGTGCTCCTGCTGGTGGGCGGTGCCTGGTATTTCCTCAGCAGATCTCAACATGGCTGCCAGGTCATAAACAGTAACTACAAGATGTTTCTGAGAGCAGCTGAGGAGAGAAATAGTCATAACAGTAACAGAATATTGATTCATATCTGATCAGCGCTGCCTAGTTTGGTTGGAGATTATGATTAACTCGTGGCTTTCATAGATGGCAGCTGGACAGCAGCTCTGATTGGTTGTTTTCCTCTGGTCTGTGAAATCTTGCAGATGCCACTAGGAGATTTTTGATTTTTCTAGACCGTTTTATAAAAACAACTTTTTAAAATCATATTTCCTCCAATCTCACCTACTTTAGCTTTAAGGGAGATTTATCAAGTATTTAATACTCTTATTAACACGGGAGTGGGCAAATATGCTGCTTTGTGCAAATATATGTATATATTTGTTAATGGAAATCAATGAACAACACAAAACAGTAACAGATATTGTTGATATGTATGTTGTATGTTGATATTGTGCTGACTTGACTAGGACTTGATCCAGACTGACTGGGACTATCATAAAGTGGGCATGTCTGTAAAGGGGGGACTGCTGGGGACCCAGAGAACCCATTTACATCCACACATCTGGAGGTCAGTTTCCTCACCAAACTTTAGCTTAAGTTTGGAGCGTTATTCCCTTCATGACAAGCTGGTACGACATGGTTGGTACCGATGGATTCACCAGGTTTGATGACTATTTTCTCTCCAGTGTAAAATACCGACTGCATTAATGCATTAAAGAAATCAGTGGCATTAAAATGAATTTGCGAGAACGCTTTATTATTGCGTTTACTTTGACAGCCCTACTATATATATATTTTTTAATCACGCTGATATTGCATCTGTACTTGTACCGGTTGATACCGCAAGGTATTGGGAAGGAAAAAATGGTATCAGAACACAATGTCACTACAAATGTGTGATACTCAAGAGACAGAGAGAGAGGGAGAGGGAGAGAGAGAGAGAGAGAGAGAGCGAGGGAGAGAGAGAGGGAGAGGGAGAGAGAGAGAGAGAGAAAGGGAGGAAGGCAGTGAGACTTGAGCAGGAGAGAGGAAGACTCCAGAGACAGACTGAGGCAGTGACGGCAGCTTGTTTCAGGCCCAGACAGATGCACACTGTGGCCGGGGAACTGGAATGATAAAAACAGCAGTCAGACTGCTGGTGACAGAGTGACTGATACTGGAGATACACAACAAACTAAACATGCAAATGAAAACCACACACAAATATTACCAAACACATCTCCGACTGTCTTCCAGCTGTGGACCAGAGAGGTATTCATACCCCCCTCTGCTCATCTCTATCCTCCTGTTGGGTTGATAAATGTAAAGTAATGGTGTCATTTTACCATCCCTCATTGCAGTGGAATCCCCAGAGCCAACCAACAGGGAGACAGAATGAGGATGGCGAGGGGCTTATTACAGAGACAGACGGGCAGATGGAGCTGACATGAGCAGATAGTAATCAGAGTGAGTGACAGTCTGTTTGTGTCGCATTTTACTCTTTGACAATCAGCAACAAGTGAGGAAGTGAGCCAGCTCAGAGTTTACACCGAGACTCACAGGATCGCAGGCAATACCGACCAACTTTACTGTCTTTCAGGCTGTCACAGGTTCAGTTTTAGAGCCAGAGTGAAGATGCACTACTAAACTAAACTGAGTGTGAACTGGTAGCTGGAGAGGTGCCAGTTTACCTCTTGGGCACTGCCGAGGTGCCCCTGAGCAAGGCACCAAACCCCGAACTGCTCGGGGCGCTTGTCAGGAGCAGCCCCCTCACTCTGACATCTCTCCATTAATGCATGTATGTGTGTTTCAGGTCTGCATGTACCATGTATGAGTTTAACAGAGTGTAAATTGAATTTCCCCATTGTGGGACTAATAAAGGTAGATCTTCTTCTTCTTCTTCTTCTAACCAGAGAACCCAAAGAATCCTTGGTACCAAGTAGGGATGGGAACGGTTCCGGTAAAAAAACAAAGTCCGAAGTCTCAGTTCAGGTCGTGTAGGTATCGTTCGGTTCATTTGAAACAGGTTAAGAGGCCGATTGGGTATTTTTTCATTGTGTTTATTGTCACACTAAAAATCAAGGCCTATGGAAAGAGGCTGTGACATGGTGGACAGGGGTCTGTGGTATCACACATGTTATAACACATGACCAGATTTTATTGCACGTCTCCACCACTGCTACTGTGTTACTGTTAGCTCAGCTGCTAACAGTGAATAGTAAATATAGCTGTGAATGACTTTAGTTCCTTCTAGTCAGCAGTGATCAGTGTTCAAGGAGTTTATTGTGAAGGGAGGAACAGTAGCAGTGAAGTGGTGATGAGCTGTTATTGACAAGGATCCAAACTACAGAGCCTCTGTGTTATTAATTTATTATCTTCATAAAGTTTAGGAGCAACGTAACCCTCGACTACACAAGCTGAAACTAAAGCTGGCAGTAGACTCTGTAGTCTGACTGTTTAGGTTAGTTTGTCATGTATCTCAGTAGTAAACTAAAGCTGGCAGTAGACTCTGTAGTCTGACTGTTTAGGTTAGTTTGTCATGTATCTTAGTAGTAAACTAAAGCTGGCAGTAGGTTCTGTAGACTGTTTAGGTTAGTTTGTCATGTATCTCAGTAGTAAACTAAAGCTGGCAGTAGGCTGTGTAGTCTGACTGTTTAGGTTAGTTTGTCATGTATCTCAGTAGTAAACTAAAGCTGGCAGTAGGCTCTGTAGTCTGACTGTTTAGGTCAGTTTGTCATGTATCTTAGTAGTAAACTAAAGCTGGCAGTAGGCTCTGTAGTCTGACTGTTTAGGTTAGTTTGTCATGTATCTTAGTAGTAAACTAAAGCTGGCAGTAGACTCTGTAGTCTGACTGTTTAGGTTAGTTTGTCATGTATCTCAGTAGTAAACTAAAGCTGGCAGTAGGCTGTGTAGTCTGACTGTTTAGGTTAGTTTGTCATGTATCTCAGTAGTAAACTAAAGCTGGCAGTAGGCTGTGTAGTCTGACTGTTTAGGTTAGTTTGTCATGTATCTCAGTAGTAAACTAAAGCTGGCAGTAGGATCTGTAGTCTGACTGTTTAGGTTAGTTTGTCATGTATCTTAGTAGTAAACTAAAGCTGGCAGTAGGTTCTGTAGACTGTTTAGGTTAGTTTGTCATGTATCTCAGTAGTAAACTAAAGCTGGCAGTAGACTCTGTAGTCTGACTGTTCAGCTTAGTTTGTCATGTATCTCAGTAGTAAACTAAAGCTGGCAGTAGACTCTGTAGTCTGACTGTTTAGGTTAGTTTGTCATGTATCTTAGTAGTAAACTAAAGCTGGCAGTAGGTTCTGTAGACTGTTTAGGTTAGTTTGTCATGTATCTCAGTAGTAAACTAAAGCTGGCAGTAGGCTGTGTAGTCTGACTGTTTAGGTTAGTTTGTCATGTATCTCAGTAGTAAACTAAAGCTGGCAGTAGGCTCTGTAGTCTGACTGTTTAGGTTAGTTTGTCATGTATCTTAGTAGTAAACTAAAGCTGGCAGTAGGCTCTGTAGTCTGACTGTTTAGGTTAGTTTGTCATGTATCTTAGTAGTAAACTAAAGCTGGCAGTAGGCTCTGTAGTCTGACTGTTTAGGTTAGTTTGTCATGTATCTTAGTAGTAAACTAAAGCTGGCAGTAGGCTCTGTAGTCTGATTGTTTAGGTTAGTTTGTCATGTATCTTAGTAGTAAACTAAAGCTGGCAGTAGGCTCTGTAGTCTGACTGTTTAGGTTAGTTTGTCATGTATCTTAGTAGTAAACTAAAGCTGGCAGTAGACTCTGTAGTCTGACTGTTTAGGTTAGTTTGTCATGTATCTCAGTAGTAAACTAAAGCTGGCAGTAGGCTGTGTAGTCTGACTGTTTAGGTTAGTTTGTCATGTATCTCAGTAGTAAACTAAAGCTGGCAGTAGGCTCTGTAGTCTGACTGTTTAGGTTAGTTTGTCATGTATCTCAGTAGTAAACTAAAGCTGGCAGTAGGCTCTGTAGTCTGACTGTTTAGGTTAGTTTGTCATGTATCTTAGTAGTAAACTAAAGCTGGCAGTAGGTTCTGTAGACTGTTTAGGTTAGTTTGTCATGTATCTCAGTAGTAAACTAAAGCTGGCAGTAGACTCTGTAGTCTGACTGTTCAGCTTAGTTTGTCATGTATCTCAGTAGTAAACTAAAGCTGGCAGTAGGCTGTGTAGTCTGACTGTTTAGGTTAGTTTGTCATGTATCTTAGTAGTAAACTAAAGCTAGCAGTAGGCTCTGTAGTCTGACTGTTTAGGTTAGTTTGTCATGTATCTTAGTAGTAAACTAAAGCTGGCAGTAGGCTGTGTAGTCTGACTGTTTAGGTTAGTTTGTCATGTATCTCAGTAGTAAACTAAAGCTGGCAGTAGGCTCTGTAGTCTGACTGTTTAGGTTAGTTTGTCATGTATCTTAGTAGTAAACTAAAGCTGGCAGTAGGCTCTGTAGTCTGACTGTTTAGGTTAGTTTGTCTTGTATCTTAGTAGTAAACTAAAGCTGGCAGTAGACTCTGTAGTCTGACTGTTTAGGTTAGTTTGTCATGTATCTCAGTAGTAAACTAAAGCTGGCAGTAGGCTCTGTAGTCTGACTGTTTAGGTTAGTTTGTCTTGTATCTTAGTAGTAAACGAAAGCTGGCAGTAGACTCTGTAGTCTGACTGTTTAGGTTAGTTTGTCATGTATCTCAGTAGTAAACTAAAGCTGGCAGTAGGCTCTGTAGTCTGACTGTTAGGGTAGTTTGTCATGTATCTCAGTAGTAAACTAAAGCTGGCTGAGACAAAGCAGCTCCTCCTCTCTACCTGAAGGACCTGTAGTGGTTCACATCAGCAGAGGACAGAGGACAGGAGGAAGGACTGATACCGACTGATGTTTGTGTTTTTCAGTCTTTATAAACTTCACTCAGGAAGCTGATTTATTTTATTGATCTGTCAGATTGTCTCCAGTCAGATATTAATGAGTTTCTATGGTGACTTTGCTGTTGTAAACATTATTGTTGCTGCTCTAGAAACAACATGAGTCCTAGTTGGATTTAAATATTCAATTCTAATCTGGTTCTGACTCTAAAAACAACCAGGCTGACATCAGTAGAGCTAATATGCACACTTCAATATTTGTTTATTTATCACACGTCATATCATTATTGCAGTATTGATCAGTGTTATTGCACATGGCAGATTTTCCTCATATGTTGCTGCCTAGTTTATGTTACTGTTGTTTAAAAAGCTCTAGTGCTGGCTGACCTGATGCTGACCTTTTTGTTGATGATTAGTTTTATTTATTAATTCGTTTTAAATAACTCAGTGTCACTTTTCTTTTAGATCAGAAGTCCAGCTATAAGATGTGTCAATGAAGAAGTGTTCAGTTCCTGATGTTAGTCTGCTGTTGTGAAGACAAAGTTGTTGACTTAGTTTGCCATGTTCAAATTGAAACTGGCCTCTTTGCTGTACCATAAATGTACCGAACCAAAAACCGTGACCCCAAACCGTGACCCAAACCATCCCACCCCTAGTACCAACCATGTCATACTAGCTTGTCCTGAAGGAGGCAAAATAAAGTCCCAAAGTTAGGCTGAAATTTGTTGAGGAAAAAACAAAAATATGAAAAATATGTGAGTGTAAATGGGTTCTATGGGTACCCCCAAGTCTCCCTTTTACAGACATGCCCACTTTATGATAATCACATGCAGTTTTTTGAATGCAGTATAAATGTGTATTTCTGCCTTTTCTATAATAGTATATTTAAATATCTCTATACTGGGGTCCCTCAACAGTCTTGAACCCCATAAACTGGGTCTCAGTGTAAAGCTGAGACTCTGGTGGATCAATGAGTCCAACTGGATTCATGTGTGATGATGTTAGTCCCCATAGGAGCCATTTCATTGATCACTGTATAAAATGACCTGTGGTGACCTCTAGGATACTACTACTACTACTACCTCTAGGATAATCACAGCCTCTTACTACTACTACTACTACTACTACTACTATCTCTAGGATACTCACAGCCTCGTGAGACTTTACAGCCACAAACTAGAGACCTACTACTACTACTGCTGCTACTACTACTACTACATCCTGGTAACTAGAGACCTAGAGCATTCAGAGGATGGATGTCTTTCCTAGCTACACTGACTACTACTACTACTACTACTACTACTACTACTACATCCTGGTAACTAGAGACCTAGAGCATTCAGAGGATGGATGGCTTTCCTAGCTACACTGACTACTACTACTACTACTACGACTACTACTACTACATCCTGGTAACTAGAGACCTAGAGCATTCAGAGGATGGATGTCTTTCCTAGCTACACTGACACTACTACTACTACTACTACTACTAACAAAAGCATTAAATACTTCCAGGTCAAACTACCCAGCTAGCACCAATGGTAAAGTGAAACAGGCAATTAAAGCTATCTAAGACGTTTGTAACGAGTGTTTCAATTTAGGCTTTAACATGTACAACAACTCTACAACATAATACTCAAGCTAAAGTTCATTCACTTGGACTGGAAGGAAAAACACAAAAAAGGGAAGCCATCGCCTCCTCCCTCCCAGAGTCTAGAGAATATATCTGCCGATAAGCCCCTTTAAGACATAGTAGGCAGGCTGGAGCAAATGTGATGTTAAAAAGTTATTTTTTATAAAACAGTCACTATATCCTGACAGTAGTGTATGAGACAGGTAATCTGGAAAAAAAAAGTCCTCCAGTGTCCTTTGGTGCTCCTAATGGCATCTGCAAGATTTCATAGACTGGAGGAAAACAACCAGTCAAAGCTGATCTGGAGTCAGCTGTCAATCACTCTGAACTCTGATCAAACAGTCAAACTAGGTAGCGA